>NC_061169.1:942851-1097851 GCF_022113875.1 Hydra vulgaris
TCAAGGATCCGTATTTGGCCCAATACTTTTTATCATTTTTGTGAACAATATATCCGATATTGTTAACCATCCATGTAAAATGTATAAAACTAGCTACAAAGCTATGATATATAACCAGCAATAAATTGCAATAAAATCGCTATCTAAAAAACTGCGATATAGCTAGCGACTAACTATAGATTCATCGCTATCAAATAGCCAGCTATACAAATGCGATATGTACCTAGCGTCATATCATAATGAAATCGCTGTCTAAAAAACTGCGTTATGTAGCACAAATCGATAGCTAGATTTGTGGCAACCTTGTAGCTAGCTATAAAGGTACGATATATGACTAGCGATAAATCGTAATAAAATCGCTGTCTAAAAAAATGCGATATGTAGCTATCAACTAGCTATCAATTTGTGGCTATCTTGTAACTAGCTTCAAACCTAGCGATAAATCGTAACTAGCGATAAATCGTAATTAAATCAAAAACTAAAATGCTGCGATATGTAGCTATCGAATAGCTATAGATATATCGCTATCTAGTTTCCAGCTAAACAAATGCGATATGTAGCTAGTGCCATATTGTAATAAAATCGCTGACTAAAAAACTGCAATATATAGCTAGCGACATATCGTTACAAAATCGCAATGTTTAAAGTTCATTTAATTTCGTAATTATAATAGATTCAACACTAAAAGTTGAATTTTTAATGATGTTAAAGACATAAGGAAAAAATTCAATAAAACAAAAAAAATCGCTCAAAAATCGCTATAAAGCTAGCTAGTCGCTTGCTAATCGCTAGCTTGCTTCCCACAGGGAAATTGCCAAGTAATACAAACTCTAACAATGGATTAGAGTTATAAATACATTGTGTAATTATATTTTTTGAATCAAAAGACAAATTTTTAACATTTGTCATTCGTTTTTTAATATAATTTGCTTGCCAAAAGTTATAAAAAAACTAAATTTTTTTTATTTAAAAAACTTTTCTTGAAGTAATCAGCTTGATAGACAACATGACGACTTAAGTATCAATACAGTTACTTAGACAGAGAGCTTTTAAGCGGATCTCAAATTCCATTTTACAACTATATGTTTAAATTAGAGTTGCCTAGTAGTTTTAAACAAAACCATCATCAAAATATCTGTTTTTAAAAGAAATACGTAAATATTTACGACATTACTAAAAAGAAGATATATGTTGTAAACTGGAATTGTAGATGAATATATTGGAATCCATGCGGGAATTCTTAAATCACATGATTTATTATAGATGAAAGCTATCTAAGAGTTTGTAAATTAGTTGCTTTATCAATCAAAAAGATGAGTCAGAAACCACTATGGACTTTTTAAATATACTATTGTTAGAGTAATGTTATTATTTGATGCGTAAAAATATAAACAAAGATATTAGGCCGGGTGAATATAAAAGAGTAATTGCTTTTACTCAGTAATTGGTCAGCTTTACCTGAATAAAAATTACAGGGTTTTACTCAAACTTTTATTCACGTAAAGTTAAGCAATTTACTCAGTACTTGCTCAGCTTTACGCGAATACAAATTCAAGTCAAATTCGTTAAGTTTTTGCTCACGTAAAGCTGACCAATTACTGAGTAAAACCAATTGCTCATTTATATTCATCCGGCGTATTACATCATACATGTGGTAGAGGGTGAGCGAAAGATACTATGACTCAAAATGAGGTTTTGATTTTTTAAAAAACGAAGACCAGATATATTACTGATTTGGGAAGAAATGTAGGAGAGTGCTGCAAAAGTATCTAACCTATGGATAACATGCAAAGGAATGCTGCTACATCAACTGAGGGTTTGGGTTGGGGCAGGTATAGATCAATTGATGTAGCAGCACTCTCTTATATTTCTCCCCAAATCAAAAATATATCTGGTTTCGTTTTTTTGAAAAATTAAAACCTCATTTTGAGTCATAGTATCTTTCGCTTACCGTGGTAGAGCAGGAAGAACTTTGTTAATAAATTTTGAATCAATCTTTTAAATCTGGAAATCTTTAGTTCAAGAAAAAATTTAAAAAATTTATTTATTATTTAATTCAAATAACTTTTGCACAACATTTCTGTCAATATTGTTGTATAGGCTATAGAAGAATATTTATATGTTTTATATATATATATATATATACTTCTAAGTTCTATGTTCAATATTTCAATGTTCTATAGACTGTAGAACAATATTTATGACATTGAAATATAACATTTATGTCAATAGTGTTGTATAGTCTAAAGTATAGCACACTTTTTTTTGACAATTTTTTATTCAACTAAATTTTTTTCTTACTAAAAAAGAGTTTAAGTTTATTAATACTTAATATTTAACTATTAATTCTTAAATATTATATTATTAACAACTATTATTCGTAATATAAATAAACATAAGAACATAAATTTTAATATGTTTATGTAATGTATATCTTTTTCATTTATTAAATTACCTGGATTTTACACGATAATAATTCTAGGTTATCGTTATAAAATAAAAATACCCCAGAAACTTATGAATAAATTTATGTTTCTAGGGTAGCTTGATTAAAATAAAAATATTTATTGTTTTCACTTCACCTTTTAAAATCAATTTAGGGCTTTGAAATATACTTATACTATTACTTATACTATTAGTGTCAGTAATTTACCATTAAACGTAAAAAGCATATAATATGGTGGTTCAGTCTAAAAGTTATAGTCTTATTCTTATTATAAACTTTTTACTAAAGCTTAGTCATCATCACTGTGTCATTTTCCAATGAATTTTATTTATTGGTGGAACAAAAAGTTTGTAACAGAATGTTGGCAGGCAAAACAGATTGAAAAATTTGGCATAGTACACTTATAGTTTTATTTACTTGTCTTTTATGGCAATCCATAATTAAATAAATACTATAATTAGTGAAACTTATTAAAAATTTATCTTATACAACTGCTAATCTGTCATACATATTTTTCAATTAGCAATAAGCATATAAATACTATTATTTTTTGTATGTATGTGTGAGTGAATGATAGTTTATTATTTCTACATTATTTTTACAATTTTTTTGAATGTGCTTAAAACTACTTTTAATTTTTTTTGTTAATTTATTAAAGAACGTTTTAATTAGTTAGTTTAAATCTAATCTTATTTTACTGTTTTTATTGTTTTGTTGTTGTTGTTTTTTTGAATTTTGCAATTAGTTCCATATTAATTCTTTTTTTTTTTATCACAGACAAATCAATTATGCAATGATATCGTGACCCAATTCCTAAGCATTTATTCTCTCTAAGCTATATCTTAGCATTGATGCTTTCTTATCTTAACAATCAGAGATTAAAAATGAGTTAAGTGCGTGACACATCTAATATGAAAAAGACCGATTGACTAATAGTGATATGCAAAATCTAAATGGTCAAATAATTCTACAACTGACTTTATGATTGTTGATAGATAAGTTCAAAAAATTAAAGGACAATATAAGTTATTATAAAAAAGGAATAAATATAATCAAGAAATAATTACAAAAAAATATGGAATTTATTTAATAAGATAATGATGGTTTTATTTAAGGTGAGTAGGATCTTTTGTGTAGTAGTACTCTGCATTACGTATTAATGGCATTGTTATCTGGCAAAAAGTCTCTAGCATTATTTCAACATAATTAATTTTAATTATTTATATTTGTTGTAGCTAATGATAATATGTAACCTAGTACAACCTGCTTCATGTCCTCTGTCTTGTAGGTTACGCTTTTTTAGGCAAAGACTATAAAAATCCAACTCCAACTTAAAACCTGTCTTGCGCTCTTTGTTGAGTTAAGACTAGAGATGGTATCTCGATAAAAATACTTATCTTAGGCAAATGTTAAACGTGACCGGCTACTGTCTTATAGAAGGCCTCCTAGGCAAAGACTTAAGAGGTAAACAGATTCTGTCTACTGTGCCCTTTTTCATCTAGGCTGGCGCAGATGTATTTATAATATATTTATTCCAGTTAAGGACTTTGAATGCTGGATCTTCTTGAGTCAATGCATGGTTTTTACTTGGATCTCTGTTTTTATGACTAGGCAACTCATTCTATTATCTCCTAATGAGGGTACAGCTCTAAAACTCAGTTTTATGATTCTAAGGCCGGCTGGTAGTCAAGTTTTCCGAACTCTGTGGTAGCTCTCAGAGAGTCTCACTCTTCTCCGTTGTTTTCCACTTATTGCTCTGCTGCAATTTCTAATTGTAACCATTACTTTTATATCTATCAGCAAAATAATTCTCCAGAAAATAGACGTCTGTTTTCTAATGCTAGAAACCATTATAAAAAGGTTTTTTCTAACGCTAAAGCCTACTATTCTCAAGTCATAAAATCTCGCATTTTATCTCAAAAATAGGCTTTCGAGACTTCTTTTACAGTATCAATAATAAGGCTGGAGAATATTTTACAGTATCAATAATAAGGGCAAATATCTTATTACAACTCTCTTATATGGTTAAGATTTCGTAACCTAAAGAATTGTTTGGTAAGAGCTTTTCATCAATATCATCTCTTGAGTCCACTAGTTGCGTTCTACCGGATATAGCCGTCTAACAGGTTGATCCATTGCTTGACATTCGTATCACTCCAGCTTCTGTATTTAAAATGATTTTCTGCTTAGACTCTACTACAGCTTGTGGTTCAGACAACCTGTTATAGTCTTACAAAAGTGTTCATTGGAGCTGTAGTCTAATCTTTCAAAATTATTAAAAAAGTGTCTATTTTTTCTTCTTGAAACCTTGTTTTCCAGCCTGCTGGAAAGCAGCTTCTGTTATCTCAGAAGAAAGTTCTGAAGAGCAATCTGACTTGTCTAACTAGCGTCCCATTAGTCTTCTTCCAATCATAAGCAAGGTTTTTGAATCTTTAATTAATAAACAATTAATCTCTGATCTTGAATCTAATTACTTACTTTCTGATCATGATATGGATTTTGATCTTCTCGTTCTACAGCTGGTTTGCTAACAGTAATAAGTGATAGGTTTTTATCATGCATGTAATGTTTTGTCTTCTTATTTATTATGAAGAGATTTTAACGTTGGTTTTTATTTAATATATATTTTAATATTTGTATATAAAATTATTACAATTAGTTTAACTATAAAAGTATGTGTAGTTTTGTGTCGAAACTTCAACTGTCATTAAGTTCAGCGCAATGGCTTTTAACTGAGAATTCCTCGTGCGGAATTCCCTCAAGGGAATACTTTAATAATCAATTTTCGTGCAATTCGCAAAAGAGAATTGCTTGTTTTGTAATCGCTGATTGCTATATTGAATTAGCGTTATAAACGATTGTCCAGAGAGAATTGTTTTGCGTAAGAATCATTACAATGCATTAGATAGATGTAGAGAGGTTAATACTATCGCTTTTGTCATTTCTAAAGTGTTTGATAAAGTTTGGCATGCTGGTCTTCTCCATAAGCTTTCTTCTAACAGTGTATCAGGTATTTCTTTATTTCACACATTTCACACTTTCTTTTTATAATGTCTCAGTTAACATCTTTAAGATTATTGAATCCTTTCTTTCGAATTGTAGAATAAAATTTGTCCTCAATAGACATCACTCTTCTTCACATCTTGTAACTTCAAGAGTTTCTCAAGGTTCTATCCTTGGCCCTATTCTCTTTTTGATTTGCATTAACGATCTTCCAGGTTTTCTCACATCTAAGTTGGCATTGATTACTGATTATACTACCATTTATTCTTGTCCTAATAAGAAGCCAACACTCTCTGATTGCTTAGAGAAGACATTCGAGCTTGAAAAGGATTTCTCTTCTGCTACAGCCTGGTGCTTACAGTGGCTGGTGAACTTTAATTCAGATAACACCCAACTTTTTTTACCAAATGTTATCGCAATAATTTAGATCTTCTTATATTTATGAACTGTAATGTACTCGATATGTCATCTATCTTTCATCTTCTAGGATAAACTCTTGCTTCAGATCTTTCTTGGAAACCATATATCAAATCGATTGCAAAATTTGTATATGCTAAGTTTGCATCTCTTTATAGCGCTCAACAGTTTCTTACTCTGTATTCTATTCTTTAACTCTAGAAATCTCAAAGCTGTCCTTGTATGGAATCTTCCAATGATGCCCTTTCTCTTTTAGGCAAGATGCAAAAGTTCATTGTAAATATAGTTGGATCTGCTCTTACAGCCAACCTCCATCCATTATCACATCGTCATCGTGTTGCTTCTCTTTCTCCTTTTTTACAAATAATATAATAAGCACTGCTCTAAAGAGCTAGCGTCTGTTGTGCCATCTACTAAAATTCATTCTCGTATTACTCGTCATTTAATTAAGTCGCATCTTTTTAAATTAAAAACCATTAAAAGTAACTTTTTAATTTAAAATTTTAAATTAAAAACCATTAAAAGTAACTTTTTAATTTAAAATTTTAAATTAAAAACCATTAAAAGTAACTTTTTAATTTAAAATTTTAAATTAAAAACCATTAAAAGTAACTTTTTAATTTAAAATTTTAAGTTAAAAACCATTAAAAGTAACTTTTTAATTTAAAATTTTAAATTGAAAACCATTAAAAGTAACTTTTTAATTTAAAATTTTAAATTAAAAACCATTAAAAGTAACTTTTTAATTTAAAATTTTAAATTAAAAACCATTAAAACTTTTTACTTTAAAGAGTATCGCTTAATTTTATAAAAACAACATAAAAGATTAATTTTATGCAATTTGTAACTTTTTAATCTTTGTTTTATTTTAGTTGAGTTTAATTTTTTTTTTTTTTTTTATTATTATTATTATTTTATAATTCTTTCCTTTTTTTAATCAAGTTTTTCTAAATTGTCTCCTGCTGGTCAAGTTTAGCTTATTTTGCACATTTTGAAATGCTCTTAAAACATTTAAATGCAGTGGTCAAGCTGACACAACAAAAAATTATATTCTTCTATAGTAAGAGTATGCACTGATTTAACCAAGCCTGCTTAATGTCACAATTATGTTTGTCTGATTCACCCACTTGCATGAGCAATAAACAATAACACCAATGAGTAAATCCTTACAAAAGAAAACGTGACATAACAATTTATAGTATTACAATTTATATATTTGTATGAATTTCATAGAAAGCAGTAAAAAGCAAAAAGTTTTGCAGTTTTTGTACTGTAAACACTTCTAAAAGTTCTGAAAATTAACGAGCAGTTTCTATTTGATGAGAAATATTGCTTTTAATATCTTCAATTGTTAACTTTATCACATGACATACCATATCTACATAATGCAGCAAATCATCTGAGATAAAAAATAAGGAATCACATTAAAGGGCATTATTTACTTAACAAACTATTGTTAGATGCAATGTTGTTTGAATTTTGTTCCAGTGAAAACATTGTTCTTCATCTTGTACAACAAACTCTTAATTTCACAATAGACAAGGACCTCAGTACGACTCATTTTTTAATTTCCTTAAAAAGGTAGTTTGTCTTCTTGCAATGTTAGAATGAAAAGTAAGTTTTTGTAACTTATATATTAGAATATTAGTAAAGCTACTTGTGATTTCTGTTAGACTTAGTCGCTCAGATCAGTCTATTGTCTTCCATTATTTATAATCTATACAATAATCATCATCTACATCAATATCATCTTGAGAGTAGAACTCATTTTCAAGATAATGTCTTAGTATAGAATCTTCTGGACACAAACGGCAACAATGTGTTATGTAATTCTTGTTAGCCCTACTACAAACAACGTATCAATAAGTTCGTGGAAATCCTTTGATAATTTCACTACACTAATCATTAACTTAACATTTTAATGCTCCTACTGTAATGCACCATTTTAGACGATGTGAGCTAAAGTTAAAAAAATAAGTTTTTTTATATCAGGATAACTGGTTTTAAACTTAGCATAATGTTCTTTTAGATTTGAAAGAATTGAGCACTTTTGAATATAAGATCTTCAAGCTATACTCACAATATCTTTTTTTACCAGACATTTTTTTTACCAGACATTTACCTGCTATTGTCATCATTACAATAAAATTCATTAATTTTATCAACTATCTCTTGAGATATTTTCTTTCCTTCTTTTTTATTCAGGGAAAGATAAAATACCATTTTTCTGCCGCAGTTTGCATGATATCTGCGCCATATAATTAGTAACATTAAGATCTTATTCTATACATTTGCTAGACTAAGTTATTGGAATTAGTGTTAGTAATTGAATTTTTTGATTCCAATATAAAATTAACTTTTTTTTTTCATTTTTCTTTAAGTATTTGTCATTTGTTTTATAGTTGATTCCTTAGATATTTTATTGAATGAATCTTTACAGCTTAACTGATCTTTTCTCCAGGAATTTCTCGAAGAATAACATTATTACCAATGTTTTTTAATTTCTCAGCAATTTGTAAATTAATTTCTTTACATCTTTCTATAAACATGAGTGATAATTACTGCTTTAGTGAGAAATTTGAAAAAAAAATCAAGTATATATAACTCCAATAAAGTTTAAAAAAGGTTTTATAGTTAAATACAATACCTTTTCTTCTTTTTCCATGGTGTGAATTAAATGAGCCACATCAAGTTATGTGGATTGTGGAGTAGCGTTTGAAGTAAACATATTCATACTGTAAGCAAACCGTTGTATTTTTATCAATTTCAATGCCAGAACGACTAACTATTGTCTTTTTCATTATTGAGACTTGAAACTTTTTTGATTATTTGACTTTACATATGTTTGTTTGTAAAAAAAATCTTTATTTATTATACCAATTGAAGATCTTTTTTTATCATACATATTTTTATATTTTTGTTTAGTTTAAATCTTTAAATAATTATTATTTAAAGATTTTTAAACAGAAAATCCTTTAATAAATATAAAGTTTGTATAAGATAAGTAAAGATCTTTAATGTAAAATGCAAACAAGTTTATATATTAGAACTGTACCTGTACATTCAATATTTTTTTTGTAAAATTTTAAATGCATATAAATTAGATTCAAAAAAGAAAATACTAGCAGTTTTTTTGTAATAAATATTATATTAAAACATAGGAAAAAATTTCAAATTCATATCTTTTTAGGCATCTAAAGACTTCTTTTTGTAAGGAGCATTAAAAAACTTATAAAAAGTGTTACACTATTTAGAAATTGGATTTTCATATAGAAACTTCAATTTTTTTTTATTGTTTTAGAAATCATGTTTAAATTTCTTCTTTCTATAAATTAGTTAGGCACAAATTTTCAACACTATTGAGCTTAGTGTTTTAAATTTATTCACTATTTCATAATTTATTTGCTATTTCATAAGTTATGCAGCATAAGTAGCATAAGTTTTGGTTTTATTTATATAAAAAATTAAAATTAAATTATACCTCAATTTCTCTTTCTGACAATCTGACCTCTTTAAAGTCAAAACTGAAAAATCATGTTCTCAATACAGATGAAATGCTCTTAAAAATGTTTTAGTTCTAATGATAAATTAATATTTACGCTCACATTTAAACAATCAGCAATCAAACAAAAATGAAAATGTATTTTTTTTAAATAAAAAATAAAGCTATTATTATTATTATTATTATTATTATTATTATTATTATTATTATTATAAACCGCAACACTAACACCATACATAGTATAATAATAAAAAAAAAAATCTACATCAATATCATTTAAAATATTTGTTTTATGAGAATCATAATGTTTATATGTGTACTTTACCCAATACCCCAAGGTTCTCGATGATAAGACTAAACTCAGCCTTCTAATAGTTCCCTACAACACTCAAAACTCTTATCAAGTCATAGCATATTTAATTATTCCTCTGTTTATTTTAACGGTATTTTGTAAAATATTTTTTTTTTGTATTGGAAGTATATTTTTTTTTATGTTATTGCAGTATAAAAAAAATTGTAATTAATATTTAGTGAAAATTTAAAGAAAAAAAAAAAAAGTTAAAGCTAATTATAATAAGTATTATGCCTTTCAAAATGTATTATGCCTTTCAACAATCAAAAAATAAAAGGCACTGAAAGAAACAGTAAAAAAAGAGATGAGGACATAGTATCAACATCTTTGAAACAATATCAAGTTTGACACTAAAATTTGGAGTTTTTTTTATTATTTAAAATTGTTTTCCATAAATTGAATTTAGCTAGAATTGACCCACATACATTAAAATTAAACTTGCCATGCTATATACTTAATTTTCAACATACTATGATAAGTTAATCCATTTTTGTTTTAAAAACTTTTAAAAAGATTTTCAAATACAACATATGAAGCAAGCTTATGGAGAAGACCAGCATGCCAAAATTTGTCAAAAGCTTTAGATATTTCATGAACAATAGCTCTAGTCTTTAAATGCCTAACAATGGGTTTTAATTAGAAGAATATTTCCATAAAATTCAAGAGTCAAATTAAAAAAAAAGTTCTTTGCAAATAGCTTTGAGAAATGTCAGACTGAGAAATTGTCAGAATTACCTTGTTAATGGGGTTGTTAAAAATTTTCGAAATGTCTGTAGAGCCTAACTTCTGAGATAAGATACGAGATTTAATGAACTGATCATAATGGAGTTTAGCATCAGACAACATCTTTACACATCAATTTCTTACAATAATAAATAACTGTTTGTTCTTAGAAAAGTTTTTCTTTTAATAAAGATAAAGAAAATGATTACAATTAGATTTAGCAACTCACAAGAAAGTGAAAAACATGGAGTAGAATGAGGCTTTGAAACTTGGAACTGACGAGAAGAAATAAAAGTTTCCATTCCTTTCTGAATCCAGGAGGTTACGTAAGAGGCGCTTTTTTCAGCTGAGACGGAAAAAAAATCAGCCCAAGGACCGTCACAAAGAAAATCAAGAAAAGAGTTCCAATCATCTTTAGAGTAGTAGTAGGTAGTGCGATGATAGAATGAAGTACGAGATAAAAGATTTATAGAGATCATTGCATGGTCAGAACCACCTAAAGGAGAAAAAGGAGAAACTGAACACAAGCTAAGGGTCAGAGACAAAACACAAATCAAGGAGTGAAGGTAAGTAATTAGGGTTGTCTGGAAAACTAGTCAAGTTATCTATTAGAGTAAGAGATTGAGAAATGCAGGAGCTATTGGCTTAGTGCCAGCAGGGTCACAGATGATAAACTTGGTTTAGATGTATTTTAAATTTAGCTTAAGCAATCAAACTGTTACTGGTGTTACGATTTGTTTGCTTAAGCTAAATTTCCACCAAGAGATTGCTTTACTATGGCTTAAGAATATGGATAAATAATGGCTAAATAATGGATAAATAATGGCTAAAAACGGATAAATGATACTTTTATAAAATGGTTGTGAAAAAGAAACTTTTTTATTTATTTTTTTTTAGATTTTTATATTTTAGATTTTTTATATTATGTCGCTATGTTTTAACCATAAAAATATTGTTGACGATAATTTGTGAAAATGTTTTCTTAATTCTTTTTTTTTTTGTGAACATTTGTTCTTATTTCTTAGAATCAAACATTTCTCTCGACAGATCATTTTTTTATAAGTATTTCATAATGAATTTTTTTATAAGTATTTCATAATGAATTTTTTTATAAGTATTTCCCTGTGGACTTTTATTACTCAGTTTAAATCTTTAACTCGTTTTTTTTTTTCAAAGTTCAGAATCTACCTTAAAATTGAATCATTATTCTGTTAAAATGAAATAAATTTTTAAATTTGTTTGCAATGATAAATATAAATACAAAATGAAGTATTTTTTAAGTTTTAAATGGTTATTTGGTTTTGTATTATTTTAGGTATTCATAGGCTGATTCTAAAGTTCTGATTTTAATTCCTAGCCGATTCTGATTTTAATTCCAATTCTTTGTTGCAATTCCAGTTCTTTGCTGATTCTGATTCTTTTACGGTTCAAATTACTTTAACAACACTAATAGTATTAACGCAATTAAAATGGTAATTAAAAAGGGGTAATTAAACCCATTATTAATTTAGTACTTATATAGACTTTATTGGTAAAAAAACTAGCAAAGGTTCTATAGGTACAAGGGTTTAATAACTTAACAAATAGTATAATAATGATGCCCAGAATACATGTAGTATAGAACTTAATAATAATTAGTAACAAATAATATATAAATAAGTCATAGTATAAGAGATCATATCCACAGAATGTTATCTTTTCAATATTTAAGTGTGCGTCTACCGTTAATACTGATAGTTAAGAACTGGCAGGTTCTTGTTTAAGAAAACTTGCATTTGCACTTGCTCTGGAGTTAAGCGGCTTTATTTCCATTGGCAGATAAGTCCTGCAATACTAAATAACCATTCCGAAAACATTGTAGATAGAAGCCTCCCTAAATAATTTGGTGCTAGTTTTTTGATATTTCAGCTAATTTTTTGATATTTCACGTTTTCGTGACTTGGGAGTAGAGGTTCTTTTAAGTAATCTGCTACTTCATCTCAACTCACAAATGAATGAGCTAACAGCTTGCTCTTGTCTTGCTCCTAAAAATCTTGTTTTTGTTTAGCATGAGAAAAGCGCTATTCCATCTAGTTGGCTTATCTTGAAATATGCTGTGTTAAGGCAGTCCCAAAATTTATTGAGATTTCATCAAAAGTTTGTATGAGTTTATTGAATGCTTTAAATGTCCTACAAGTTTTCTACAGGTAACGGTTAATGAAAAAATGCGTTCATTGTCAAGACAACCATTTTTCGACAACAAACTGCATTGTAAGACAAGGAATGTTTCAAAATTTCCCTACTTCTTTTGCACTGAAATTATTTATGGCATTATCTCTAACTATTACATTAAGTTTCTCAAGTTTTCCCCAAAGCCCAAGCGATTCATTCATAAATTTAGCAACATTAGCTGCATTGTGAGAATCATTGGAAAAAGTACCAACCGACAATACACATACAAGTGTTTGCAAAGACCAGGCACCTCACATTTAAGAATTTGAGGGCAGTTTAAATTACAAGATTTATTGCTGAAATTATATGCAAAGATAACTAACCTGTTAGAATAATTTCAATGCTTTCAAAGGGTTACTTCAGTTTTCGGAGCCAAGGTATATGATACCAAGCAGAAAATGTTTCTTGTCTATTAAAGTTCCACGTATTTATCAGAAAGTAACAGGTCAATAAACAAAATTTGTTTATTGATAAAGAAAGCTTACCATGTTAGTATAACTACCAACATGTGAAATTCCACAGCTAACGTCGACTTTATAAGTCTAAAGGCACACTATCTCTTAGAAGATAAAACAAATGTGAATTTGTTTTATCTTCTAAGAGATAGTGAGTCTAAGAGATATATCTTCTAACATCATTGATAACAAGCCTTAGTGAATGGCTTCCACAAGTAAGAAAAAAATCTTGTGAGTTAAGGTTAAGAATTTTGTACATTTTGTACGCCTACATTCTTTCTCTTTACCTGTGATTTATTATCATAACCTTGGCTACGCTTTTTTTTGTAAGGATACTCATTCTTTTTGAATGCTTGTCAAAAAGGCAAGCTGTTATATCTTGCTCTTTGATATAGACGCTTTGATATTTGTACATAAAGCATAGAACATTAAAAACATTTACTTGATGTATATTGAAAATATTCATTTTCAATGAAAGAGGTCTGGCATAAGTATAACGATCTTTAAAGCTTGTTAGCCGTACATCTAGCATGTCTAATAAACTTTAAAGATCGTACAAATATGTAATGATGTACAAATTTAAAGTAAACTTAACGCCTATATCAAATTTGTATCCAATAAAACCCAAAAATAAATATGACCTATAAAATAAACACTTTATTTATCAACATTATATCCACGCCCTGTTTCATTTATGATAAGACTCTTCTCACCTTTTTTACCAGGAATAAAAAAGTTTTCAAACAATTTACTGTTTATTTAATGAGAGGGACGCTAATATTAGCAATAATAAGAACACTAGTAATTTTTTACCAAATAAATTTCCGATTAAACCAGCGAAGCGTCTTAAAACATACAAAAGATGTCTAACTATTCTCAAGTTGAGTTCGAGGTCGTTCATAAGGTTCTATGAGCGTTTACATTAAAAAAATACTGGGAACAAAGTTGATGTTTATGTTCTAAATAATCTTTGGAACTTCAAATTAACATTTTAAAAATTTAAACGTTTTAAGAAATGCAACGTAACATTTAAAATGTAAGATAAACAAAGAATTTTAACAAGTCGTTGTTGATGCACAAAACATGATATTTTTTTAATTTTCAGATAAAATTGGAATATTTGTAATAATTTTCTTGAAAGTAACATCTTAAATAATTACAATTTATTGTTCTTCAAGCAAATGGGACTGACTGCATAAGCGCACACTTTGGATTTTTTATTATGCGATTATCGTGGAGAGCACTAATTATCTTGATAATATTGGTCATTGTTTTTGTTTTGTTCGAAACTCAAAGAAAAGAAAAATCAAAACATATTGAAAAAAAAAGAGCCGTCAAAAGTGAAAGGCGATTTAACTACAAAAAACACAAGAAAATTTTAACAAACAGATTAAAGTCGCTAGTTGCAGGGCAAAGTTTAGGTGCGTTATTTCCTAAATCTGTGGAGAAAAAAAAAACAATCAAGGAAATTGACAACGGTAATTATAAACTACACCGGCTTTTGTTTCAAATGTGGGATCCAAATAAACAAAACGATCAAGCTAATCTTTTAAACTGCGATAACTTGATAAGTATGGATGAAAAGCAATTTAAACAAGGTCGACGTTTTGCTCGTAAATTAAATCATAAGTTTTATGAATATATAAATGTCTCTGAAATTTATGAGACCATTCGACACAGTTGTATGCCTGTTCACAACATATTTTCCTATAAAACTCCAAAATATAGCTATGCATCTTACCCAATAGCATATACTATAACACTTGACCGAACTGCGGAACAATCGTTGCGTTTTTTGTCAAGTATTTATCATCATGACAATATATACTGTATTCACCCTAACTCAATATTCGGCTCAACGTACTTAAATGTTTTTAAAAAAATTTCCGACTGCGTTCCAAATATTATTTTACCCGATCGAATATACGGAATAAAAGTAAAGACATACAATCGTCTATTAGCACAAATTGCTTGTTTCAAAAAACTTCTTAACACCACTGTTCCGTGGAGATATGGATTTAATTTACCCAGTTCTGCTTTTCCATTAAGAAATAATACTTATTTTGTGCAATATTTAAAACAAAAACCGTATGAAAACGTTGTCCCGTGGGATATACCTGCTGAACGTTTTCAAAAACGCTTTATGTATTCGTTTGCTTTGAAAGAAATTGAAGGAGAAACATTACTTGTACGAACAAATATTAAAAAAAAGAATCCTCCTGGAAACATTAAAATATTTCGAAAAGGGGAGCACTTTATATCAACCCGTGAATTTTGGGAATTTCTAACTGAATCTGATATAGCTAAGTCATTCTTAGAATGGGCCCACGACACTAAAAACCCAGAAGACTTTTTTTATGCTAGTATGAATCGGTATAAAGGTGCTCCTGGCGGGATACCATATAACGAAGAGGATCTTCAACAAGAAGGAGCATTACAGACAGTAGAGAGTGAAAATGTAATTGATTTGCCAGATAGCGATTTTGTTGTTAACCTGTGGAAATCTGATCACAGTATAAAATGTCACGGTGTGTATAGAGGTTATATGTGCATTTTTGGATCGGCCGATTTAAGATGGTTAATCCAACAAGATAGTTTGTTTGCTTTTTCATTTGATTACCGAGTTGATCGTGTAGCAATAGATTGTCTTACAAAACATATACAGACTCCATTGCTGACGGAATATAATGAACAAACAAATAATTTGTTCTCATAATGTTTTGTTGTACAAAAGGTTACTAATAAAATTAATAACAGGCTCTTAACCATGTAAGGGTTTAAAGAATTTTTTGTTAGAAAAAACTCTCTAAATGTGTAACTAGTTGACCGGATATATTGGTTGTTTATCAATAGAAAGTATTAGGTCATTAACTAAGGGTCGGGTTGACAGTAAACAAACATATTTTAATGTTGAATAATTTTATCTTCCATAAAAAGTTTTTTTTGTTTATTTAATTCTAGTTTTATAAGTTTGCTTTTAAGTTATACCTATTTTCAGAGCGCGAACTAGCATAAAAGCAAAGCTACACAAGCGCGAACCAGCATAAAAACAAATCAGCAAAAGTGCAAACATAAAAACAAAACATAGAAGCAAACTAACATAAGTGAGACAACTGACATAAGCGAGACAAACGGCTTTAAATAACTAATTAGCATCATATAAAAAGTTTGTCAACCAAAACTCAATAATAGATATGTGCACATTTTACTAAAAATGTCTTCATCTTTCAGTCTTTATAAAACGAGCAAAAAATGTTTTTAATAAATCATAACACAGATAACTAGCTGCAAAAAATAAAAAATTTCAAACAGTTTGTTTTATGAATATTTAGTCCATGTTTTTCAACTTAAAATCTAAAAATTAAAGGTAAATTTATTTATTGCATTGAAATTTTTTCTTAGCATAGATGCTAGGAGCCAGGAACGTTTTAGGAAACCAAAATTTAGAAAAACTTTGGACCTAGCAATAACTCCTCAATCAATCGAGTTGTGATATTGAACCAAGCTACGTCCACTATTACAACTGAAGTTCTTCAGGAGTTGATACCAGGCCCTTTTTTTCCTAAATTTTGGTCAGCTAAAACTTTCATTTAGGGTCCATGGCTCCTAGCATCTCTTTGTTAAAATTTACTTTATTAGTACATGTAAAAAAGAACATAGTAATTTTGTACGTAAAGAGTTACCGTAATAGAGTAGTACCACGACCCTTTTGTAAACTGGGAAATTTAATTTAAGTTATAACTATGTTCAGTAAAATTTTTAGATGTAATGAGAATATCTAAACTTTATCGAATACTTTTAAAAAGAACTAAAATAAATTATTTAATTTTTGCTTATGCTTGGTATACTTAAGCTTTCATTAGTAATATAAATAAATGATTATGAATTTATCTTTATCTTCTTTCTAGAAACCTTTTTTAAAGGCATTGTTTATCATTTTTGAGAAACCTTTTCAAAGGCATTGTTTATCTTCTTTCTAGAAACCTTTTTAGTAGCGTTTAATTTATTTTGATACTATCCTCTTCATTAAAGTTTCTACAACCAAGCTTCCGCTGTGAGGTGGCTATTTCTGTATCATATATTTCTCTTGCAGTCGTTATATTTGTAATAATACTTTTTTGAGGTTAGCACAAAGTTGTAACAAAGTTTTATTCTTTTTTAGGAGATAGTTATCACTCAACCCAACCAACCTTTCAGAAATAGACAAGTCAGGACACATTTCACTTACAAATCTTATGGCGTATATGTCACTGTTGTTCTTTAACCTGAGTTCATCAAATTTGTTCTGCAAAGAGTGGCGTGGCTAGCTAGAATTGGCAGCATTCTGTGAGTTCACTGATGACTTTTTATAAAACGTCTTGTTAACAGAATAAATTTTCAATTTTCAAATTTTTTTTTTTTTAAATGCTATTATCATAGTCATTAAATTTTTTTTTTTAAAATCATTTTTTAATTTTTGTCGATTATCTATTTGCTAGTCGAGAAGAAAACATAGTAATGGCAGAGCTAATTGAGACAATTTCCCTTCGTACAGAGGTACTACTCATACACCGAGTATGTGCAGCCGGGATTTGAACCTGCAATCTATATACAACTTTTAATGTTGAACCTGCAATATGAAGCTGCAAATGTATTAGGACCACGTTTTTTTTCCCATTTATACTAATGATTGAAGCAAAGCTTGTACTCAACTAGATACAATTTTATTTTTAGGTGACACAAATCTATTTTATGCACATAATGATATAAATAGTCTTTTTAAGTCAGAAAACAAAGAGCTATTAAATCATACTGATTGGTTTAATGCAAACAAATTATCTCTAAATATAACAAAAACGAAACATACCTTTCTCAATTGTATTCATGATCGAGAAAAAAATTCTTTAAAACTTCCAAAACTATGTTCTGCCAATCATGAAAAGAAAAAAGAAATCACATTAAAATTTCTACGCGTACTTCACATACATACACATACACGCGTAGATCACATACATTATCTCGAAAATAAAATCTCAAGAAGCATTGGTCAATTTTGTAGAGCAAAGACTTTTTTAAATTCATCTTGCTTAAAGCTTTATTTCCAATTTATTAAATGTCATCTTAATTACGCAAATATTGCTTGGTGCAGTACAAATAAAAATAAAATAAAAAACTATTTACACATTCGTAAAAAGTTTTTTTTTTTTTTTTAACATTTTACAGATTCCCAAGTAAGGATAGGAGTCAATAAACTTCTACCTCTGGTTAGTAATTAAATTCTAAATGACGTCCTTTATGGACGATCCGTAGGGGGTAGAATGAAATAGTTATGACAATGTTTATTCTTTCGTTCTTAATTAACTATTGAATAAATTTTTTGCAAATATTTTTTGATTATATTGTAGAGAATATTTTTCTGAGTAAGATTGTATAAAATTTTATTTTTAATAAAAAAAATGTTGTTATAAACTTATAAGTTTTCGAATTCGTATTAGATTTTTTTTATTTGGAAAGGGAACTTAAAACTCATGGAAATTAAATTTGGTATCATTGACTAAAAACAGAAATCGAAAGTTGTGGGGTTGAATGAAATACGCTAATAAGTAAATAAATACAAAACAATAGCTTATTTTTTAAAAGCTTTTTTATTAGGTCTCAAGTGACCAATAAATCTCCATCATAATTGCGGTTTTTATTAATTAATTAAGTCTCAAGTGGCCGAGTAATCTCTATAAATTGTATGCATAAATTTCAAATCGATTATTATTAAATCTATTTTAATATAAAAAATGCCTCGAAACAACTTACATCCAAATAAAAAAGAAAAACTATACACCGAAAAACAAGTTGCGCTTGCGGTGGCCAAAGTACAAAGCGGTGAATTTTCACTTAACAAATCTGCTAAATCACTCAGGATACCAGTAGCAACTCTTTACAGGCGTGTCCACGGCATAGATGAAACAATTGGCAGTGGTTCAAACACGAGATTGTCAAAACAACTTCAATCAGTTCTGGTAGATAGGCTCATCAAACTATCCGATTGGGGCTTTGGTAGAACTTACAATAACATCATCACACTAGTTACCGACTATTTGCAAAACCAATGTCAGACTCTTTTGTTTCCTAATGGTACACCAAGAAGAGATTGGTATAACCTTTTCATAAACGGGTGGAGTCATAGTTTGAGCATCAGAGCTATAGTCAATATTTTATCATTAAGAGTCGCTTCTTGCATGCAAGAAGTAGTAGCAAAGTATTTCAACACACTGCAAAGAGAATTTAACGTAGCAGGTATCAACAAAAACGCTCCATGTCATTTGTGGAATTTTGATGAAATTGGCTTCTCTTGTGATCAAGGTAAGCAACATATAGTTTGCCGGCGTGGTGCAAAACAACCATTGAAATTGGTTGGTAATTATGAAAAAATCCATTGTATAGTTGGAAATTGCATTAATGCTTCTGGTAATCGTCTTGCTCCATACAATTTTTTCAAATCAAAAAAAACGTCTCTACAGAGATTGGTGTTTAAGTGGTCCAGATAATGCAATATACGCCATATCTCTATCCGTATGGATGGAAGATAAGCAATTTGTGCATTGACTCACTAACGTGTATGTCCCTACCATGAAGAAAACTCCATGTAATTAGTTCAATCTAATTTTAGTTATCTAATTATATTCATCTAATTTTACATTCACAGAATATTACATCAATCTAATTATAATTATCTTTTTTTAGGTATTCATATTTTAGTCATAGATGGACATGTGACACTTGTCACTAATTGGGTTGTACTTATATGCATCGAAAATAATATCTTGTTAATTTGCTTACCAGTTCATTCGTCGCACATTCTGCATCCATTAGATGTTGGTGTTTATTGGCATGTTAAAAGAGTTTGGCGCAAATTACTTCAACAGTTTTATGCTAAGACAAAGTTCAGCAACTTATCAAAAGAATGTTTCAGTCACCTGCAAAAAAAAATTTTCAGCTCTGGTGAAGTTTTTTCACGTACCCAGATAGTCACTGGGTTTTAAAATACTGGCTTGTTTCCACTTGACATCGATAAAATCAATTAGTCAAAAATGCAAATTACTAATACGTTTGTAACACCGACATCTGAACCTGAGCCTTCATCATCTCAACAACCATAATCTATGATAGTACCATCACCAAATCTAGCACCAGAAACTACATTACCTCAGCCACTGCCCACCAACAACATCTAGCATCAGCATTTGTCACATCATGTCATTTGGAGCTCCAAAGTCATCTCAAAAGTCACTTTGTTTGCAAACAACCTTCAATATTGTAGTAACTCCGGCTATTCAAAAGGAAATTCAAAAAGAAGTTGCAAAACAACTGCAATTAGCCCAATCACTTGCAGCAGCTTTGCAACAAATGTTTCATATCCAGCACGTTCATTTTTTCTTTTTTGTGTTTCATATTCATGACACACAAAAAAGAAAAAATGTAGATGTGCCAACATTCGAAGGGAAGTGTTTCAACAAACCTGAAATACTTGAAAGGTTGAAAGATTCTGAAAACAAAAAAGCAGCAAAGCTGAAAACAAAATAGCAGCTAAAAAATAACGTAAGCTTAGCTCTAATGGAGAACAGCAAATAAACCAAGCAACAAGTCTAACGAAAATATTAGCTGGAAACCAATTCAAGAGTAAAAAGTGTTGAAAAGTTTTGGACAAAACTTCAGCAAGTCAAAATATGGAATGGTATCAGTGTGAAAACTCAAATTGCAAGATTTGGCTATGTCAAACATGCATACCACAGCCATACGTAAAAGGCGCTGAGTTTAATTGCACCAAAAAGTGCAGCACAAGTGAAAATTCAAATCAACCTCTAGTACCTCTAAACGATTTGCTTTTTGTTTTTTTAATAAAGTGTTGTTTTAATTACACTTATATTTGCGTATTTCATTCTCCCCGAATGTCAGTGTAGAATGGAATAATTTTTTTTTTTAATCAAATAAAGTTTTATAAAAAACTTTACAAAAAAATTGTTAGATTTTTATATATTTAAACACAGCTCAATATTCTCTACAACTTTAAAAAAAAAAAGTCTTTTTTTCGTAAAAAATTTATAATTAAAAACCTTAACTACTCCATTTGAGCCCATTTTTTATTTTTAAAATAAAAGTATAGCTCTTAAAATATTTCACCTGCTATTTAAAATAAATCAGAACAGATATCTAACCAGATTCTCAAACAACAGTTACATTTAACCCAAAAGTTATGTTGCGGCGACTGAATTTTCAATGTTTAATAGAGAGCCAAAATCATGGATTAAAATATTTATTAATAAACTTAAATTATTCGCTTAAAGAGTTTAAGAACAAATTGAAGCAAAAGTATTGATGAACGACGCAGCAAGAAAAAATATTTCCTGCTCTGAAAAAATATGATCTGCTCTTTTACGGCGTTCTTCAAGAGTTGTTAAACGGAGCCGTTGGAGTCGATCTTCATAGGACAGGTGTTTAATAGTTGATATTGTTTTTGTTGCTCGTTGTCGGACTTGCTCGAGAATGGCAATGTCTGATTTTAAATGCGGCGACCAGCCTTGTACAGCAAACTCAAGATGGGGGCGAATGTAAGTGAGATACAGAGTGCGCCATAAATAAAAACTGCGACTGCAAAATGTTTTTTTAAGTCGTTCTAGCATTCTATTTGCTACTGATGTGGCTGACTCAATTTGCGGTCTGACTTTAAGATCATTCGAGACCATCACACCATGGTCTCTTTCGACTACGGTTTTTTCGAGAGGACGACGGGTGCCGTCGACGTTCGACATTGAGTGTTTGTACGTCGACTTGTTACATCCGCGCCCAACATGCATTACTTTGCATTTCTCAACGTTGAAATGCAAGAGCCAAATGTGTGACCATTCCACTGCTCTGTCAACGTCATCTTGGAGAGTGATTCTGTCCGACTCCTTTTAAATTATCCCTATTATTTTGCTGTCGTCGGCAAACAGTTTCATATGATGAGTAATTCTGTCCGGCAGGTCGTTTACAAAGATTACGAATAGCAATGGGCCCAACCGAGCCTTGAGGCACTAGTGACTGCTTTTCATTCAAAAATAATGCTGTTTATAACCACTCGTTGACATTGTTTAGCCAAGCTACAATCCAATCAACAAGAGCGTCTTGAATACCGTACGCTCTCAGCTTATGAAGGAGGCGTTTATGTGGTACTTTGTCGAACGCCTTTGGAAAATCTGTGTAAATGACGTCTACTGCGTGTCTGCAGTGAGTTGCTTCCGTCATGATGTCCCGAGTTTCTAAAAGGTTTGATACGCATCCCTTACAATGAACAAAGCCATGCTGATTTGGAGAAATTAGACCATTAGCAACGCAGTGTTCCATTATTTTTTTTTTGTAAAATACTTTCCATAATTTTGCAAGGTATGGAAGTGAGCGAGACTGGCCGGTAGTTGGATGCTTTTAGCCTACTCTCTTTCTTGAAAATAGGTGTTACATTCAATTTTTTCCACAAGGCAGGAACTACACCAGTTGCAAACGAGCATTTATAGATAAGCGAAAGAGGCTTGGCAAAGGTAGATGAACATTTACTGAGGTCCCGTCGATGTAAGCCATCGTAGCCGGTTGATTTTCTTTCATCAAGGCTATTTAGGCATTTTTGTACTATGTCGATAGAGAAAATTGTTGGATCAATGAAACAAACTGCTTCTGTACGACTTTCAAAGCCTGACATTGAACCTTTGGGCTCTAAAACAAAGACTGATTGAAAATAGTTATTTAACGATGCGCATATATCACCGGTATCGGTTGTGATGTTGCTATTAACTGTTTCAAGCAATGTAATGTTGTTACTGACGCTCTGCTTGCTTCTTATATATGCATGTAAGCGTTTAGGGTTGCTTTTGGAATCCCTGACGAGTAGCTCTTCGTACTTCTGCCTACCAGCTTTGACCATTTTTTTAACTTTTTTGCAAGCAGTGCGATGCGAAATTTTGAGAAATTTGTGCGTACCTCGACCTGCATTAATGTACTTGGCCCAAGAGGTGCGTTAAGCTTTGACCGCCTCAATAAGTTCTGGTGTTACCCATTGCTACTGGTTTTCTGTAAAGGGAGTGGTAGTTGACGGAATGTGTAGGTTAGTGGCTTCATTGTACACGTTTACTAGAAGTTGATAATCTTCGTTTGCATTTAGTCCAGTGAATACTGTTTCCCAGTCAACAGCTGCAATATGTGCTGCGTAGTTTGCTCGACTCCAAATGTTTTAGCGGCAAAGTTGGCGAATTGTTGAGGCACGCAACAGCAAATTGGCCTTCAATGAAGCAGTGTGCTTGGAGTGTCACCAAGAGAATTGCCTTGTTTAATGAAGGTTACACGGTCTGGCTTATTTATTATAAAAAGATCAAGTGTGCTAGTAGGCTCGACGTGTCGACTACTACGGTAGGTTGAGAATGTGATAAACTGAGTTAAGTGACATTCATCAAGACACTTCTGGAACCTGATGTCGCCTTGACGCTCACCTCTCACGTGAGCAACAGCTGAAATGCCACTGTTAACTTTGATAGGCTAATAAGATGTATGGCTAAAATTGAAATCGACATACAGTAGCATTGCAGAGCATTTTATTTTAGGCAGTATTTGTTGAGCGGTAGTGATCGATGTGATACACTGAGTAAGATTTTGATCATTTTCGTCGTGTGGACGATATAAGCAGCCAACGAGAAATGATTCTTGACCAAGTTTTATTTTTCGCCAGATTTGCTCAATTGATGTTGAGTTTAGCTGAGTAGAACTAACCTCGCTGACTATGATGTTGCCTCTTGTGTAAATTGCAACTCCACCGCCCCTATTGTCTCTGTCTTTGCGATGTGGTTGGTAGTCGGGTACAGCAACGTTTGATAAATCTGTGAACCAAGTTTCCGCAAAAAAAATGACGTGTGGCCGGCTGAGTTTATGTAGAGCTGATAGTCTAGCAAAGAGCTCTTGGCGTTTTTCATTGTTGAGTCAACATGGGTTGTTTGCCCAGTAACATAAATGGCTAGGTGAAACTGTAGAAGTGTCGGATTGCATTTTTGCTTTAGTTATTGGTCTAGGACGTCTAGTTGGCAGTGGAGATTTCTGAGTTAGGAGCGGCTGTATGGCTAGCGTAGTCTGACAGAGCTCTGGCTGGGGATGAAAATACATTGCACTGGTTGGACGTTTATTCGATGACGTTGATGCAACAGATGCGACCTGTTCTTCAATGTATAACATTCCGAAATGGATTATCAAGAATGTTAGCAGCGGCAAGTTGGTCATTAAAAATTTTGAGTTGGGTGCGTGTGGTGTTAAACTCGGTTTGTTGATCTGGCGTTCTGTCTTCGCGTACGTAGACACCCTTGTATATCTCTTGTTTGTGGTGTGCGCATTTTTTTAGTATTTCCGCTCGAGATGAAAGATTTGATAACGAAACCTGGATAATGTTCGAGTTTGACAATTTTGTTTTGTTTTTGCTTGATTTGAGGCGGTTAACACGTGCGATACCAGTAGCATCCTCCAATCCTGTTGCTACAAAAAAATCCTCAACAAGCTTTTTATTGTCTACAGTACTAGACTTATTAAGACCGACTACAATGACATTTAACTCACGACTTCGAATATTTTTATTTTGAGCAGCAATAAAAGTGCTTAACTGCTGCCGTTGCTTTTTTCTCTCATCCGATTTGTCCTTAAGCAAAGATGCAAATGATGGTGTGGCTGTTGGTTTTATTTCTTTCAACTCATTAATTTGTTTTACCAGTAAATCATTTTTGTCTTTCAGAGCTTTTTCTCTTAATTCACTAGATCGTTTCTCTTCCGCTAGTGCAACAAGTAGAGCTGTCTTGATTATAAGAGCAATATGGTTCTGGTATGAGAGTAGCATTTAAATCCTTTAAATCTACTGCCGCTTTAAAAGCGTTGGTAGCTATTTCTTCGCTTAAAAGCGTTGGTAGCTATTTCTTCGATTGCTGACATAATTAGCAATGAATGCAATTAATAATTACAAGTTTTTAAATTTTTAATATTTGTTACAATTTATTACAAATTTAAAAATTTAATTTAAAATTTAAAATTTCAATAAAATTGATATTCTATATGATTGTATGAATATACCTTAATATATATTTTAATATAATAAAATTGTACGTATAACTTACTAATATTAGTAATATGATTACAAATATTAGTAAATATATAGTAATAAATTTTCCGTAAATATATTTATTAATTGATAATAAATTTTGGATTTTGTCAAGGCACATAAAAGTTGAAAAATTAAGAAAAAAAAGTTGAAAAAATATTGTCAAAACTTCTTGTTATATACAATATACAACATTGTAAATAGAAAAGTTTCTATATAAAATATAAACCTTTCTATTTACAATGATCTTTATAAAACAAAAATAATTTAATACGTTATTGCAATCTTTTTATAGAGCCCCAATGTATACTTTTAATAAAAAATATTATTCTATTAACCCTAATGAGCGTAAAACTGCTGCGATCAGTAAAGGAAATAAAGATAAAAAAACTGTAAAATTAGAATCAAATAACTTCAGAGTTACTTAAACACAAATAAAACTCAAATTTTTAAAATTTCTTTTTGAAATTGAAGCTTAAATGAATATAATGACTTTGCCATACATTTAAATCCTTTTTGATAAATATTCCATATATTTGGACCTCGATATGGAATGATATATTTAGTATATTTATTAAAGTTTTAAATTTGTTTTTATATGTTACTTATATTTGCTCTTAGATAATAGTTTTTTTTTATTTATTTCAAACTAAGGTTCTCAGGAGATGGACTATTGAATTAATACATAAAAATTAAATGCTGATAGACACATATTTCGAAAATATCCACCATTTTTTATATCATTCATTATAGGTTTAGCGTATTTACGCTTTTTTTTAAAGTAAATGATTCTGCACGCTTGTTTTTGTAAGCTATAAACTTTTTCAAGTTTTGATGGTTGCGTACTTGCCCATAATATATTTGCATAACTGATAAAGCAATAAATTAATCCAATTTATATTATTTTGATACTTTGTTTTATTTGATGCGCTAACGAACTCAATACATTATACTAATTATTTTGGTGAACTTAGATTGAATATATCTTATCAACAAAGTTTCTAAGAATCTTATACAGGTTTCTTAATTAACTTAACATTTAACATAAAGTCAAGCAACTTAAGAGGAAGGTTTTCTTGTTGTGTTTTTTTATGGAACAATATGTAGTTTGTTTTCTCTGAGCTAAGCAAGAGTTTATTAGCCCTGAACCAATTATTTACTTTACTTAGGTCAGTATTGATGTCTGCATATAATTTCATAATACCATTGTTATAAAGAAATAGATTTGCATCATCAGCAAACATTCCTCTTTTTTTTTTTTTTTATTTAAAAATTATTTATACAAATTGAAAACAGGAGTCGACCGAGGATACTTCTCATAAAACATTAAATAGGGAACTTCACATAAAACATTAAATACTCCAGCTTGCATATTACATATTGTTTTCTATTGGTAAGATAACTTTTAATCCAATTGTAAGTTTTATTAATTATACCATAGTGCTTTAGTTTATCTAATAGAATGCAGTGATCAACTGTATCAAATGCTTTGATAAGTCAATAAAAACTCCTTAGGTAAATTTGCTTTCTTTAAAACCATTAGTTATTTGATCAACTAATTCAATGATTGCATGTTCAGTTGAGAAGTTTTTTTGAAATCCAAATAAAATAATTTTTTTTAGTGAAGTTAATATATGTTCTATTATAAATTACACGTTGGAAAAGTTTTGAAAATACAGAAAGTATTTTTTTTTGTGTGTGTGTTTTTTAGGTGCCCCAAGAAGACCTATCGGTCTTGTCACAGAGCACTGCGGATGTGCATTTAACCAGGAAGTTTACGTCTATATATATATTTAAAGAAAAAACTTTTATTATGAAACTTTAATTTAGAAGTTCCTTCCTTACCGTGACGCGAACACATGTCCAGAGCTCGTTTCGAACCAAGATCTCCTGTTTCAGAAAGTGCTCTAACCATTGCGCCACAACCGCATTGATTATTAATATAGGTTGTATTGGTATAGGACTATAGCAGCCCATCCCATTTTGGCCCTTATGAACAAATTTTATTACGCGGAGTGTCGTAAAATATTCCCAAAGTTTTGTTTTCTTCATGAAATTTTTTTATTTTTTATTTTAGATGACTATTTATAGTCGCACGACTCTCTTAAAGTTAAACATTTTTACATTGTTTAAATTAACTATATAATAATGTCTTAACGAGTAATCGAAGGTTTTTTATCTACACCGATTGTGCGCATTTTTATTCTATTATATTTGTTAACTGGTAGTGTTTTAAAAACGCACTAATTTAACTCTAAAATCAAGCAGGTTTTTATTCTGAGTAATAAAATACTTAAAGAGATCAATAATGGCTGACTAAATTTCTCTCTTCAAGGAATCGCGGTTTTTGACCTACGACTTTTCTGATTCTGCAATTCTTAAAGTAAAACTTAATTTCATAAGTTTTTAGTCTTATTTTTTAAGAATAATATGTGTCATAAAGTACCAAATTGTTTAAAAATAATAATTTGCAAAATGGTTTAAAATCAGATGCAAAATACAAAGAAAATAACTCTAAAACAATTTTTTTTTTCTAATGACAGACTTTTCTTAAAATCAGTAGAAATATTATAAAAATGAAATCAATAGAAATAGTTCTTTGATTTTATCTTGTCAAAAGTACGTGTAATAAGTATTTAACAATGTCATTGTAAACTTTATTTTATCTACATTGCAGAATTTTAATTTACACTTTTAAGATCGACAAGACTATTGGTAGATGTATAATGAGCCTGCTGCAGAGGTAAAATTCAAATCATGGTAAAACCCTAGTTGTGCTTGTTGCTGGCGTTAGCATCTTTTGACCGAGATCACAATATAAAAATGGCAAAAAGTTCTGTATTCAAAATCAAATTGAGGTCCGAAAAGGTGTAAAAACGGATATAATCAAAGCTGAAAACCTTTTGAAAGCAGTTTTTGTTGATAAAGAACAGCCACTAGGTCTTGAGTTGTATATTTCACTAGAATACTGGGTAATTTTTGATATTCTTAGTCATTGTTTGAAAAAATGCTTACTAGGGTGTCCCCCCCCCCCTCTACTATTTAACTTGATATTTTATATTTATAAATATGAAAATTCAAAAAAAAAAAAATATCCATGAAAATAAATATTTACTTGCAAATTTAAAATTTTATTGCGGTGAAACATTTCTCAAAAAATACAACTTTTTGAACAGTTCCCAAGCTCCTTTTTAGTCATACTCTTAGTCAAGTTTTTTCTAGACTTTTTAACTACAAAAAGTACATTTTGAAGGCGATCCTCATCTCTTGTAGCTGAAATAAAATCTTTAATGAGCTTAATGTTTCTTTCTGCACCATCATTTACAACAGATATGTTTTTGATCCATGCAATAAAATCTAGTAACAGAGTATGGTTAAAAACATCTATAGTATTATGACTATTATTGAGCTTTTATACTTGCTCTTGATATTTCAAAATGTTTGAAGAAAAAATAGCTTTGCTCGGTCTTCTCAGGTCAAATCAACTCAGGTAGCTCTGTTGTCTCTTCAATTTGTATACTTGATGGTTTGCAACGCTGAAATTCATTTGGCTCTTCAAACTCAATCAGAGCTAACAGCATTCTTAGCTTTGTTTCAGAAGAGACTTCTTTATCCCCAAAGGACAAAACACAGAATTGCGGAGTTAAGTACCACGTATGGTGTCCCATGCTGAGAAGCTAAGCATTTCCAAAATTTTTACTGACTTTCCTCAATACATAGGCTGTCTGGATAGCTTTCAAATTATTTTAGGGAGCCAGAAATCCTAAAAAAAGTTTTCAAAAACCATGAAACATAGTAAATTGCAATGAACAAACTTGCATCCTTCAACTGCAGAATTTCTTTTGAAGAAGGACATTGAATAATACCTAAAAGATTGTCTTCCATTGCATCGTCATCCGGGGAGCTCACTGAGACTGCAAGTTGCTCAATTTTTTGAAGAATATTAAGCCCAGTGGTAATTTGTTCCAACAATTTGGTATCAAATAAAAGAAAATGCCGTTGGCCTTTAAGATGATTAGTTATTGACATTCACTCCAAGCCTCCTTCAAGTTCTACATATTTGAATTTTTTTCTATAAAATGTGCTTCGTGAAAGCTTTATATCATTAATTTCTATACCTCTAGCTTTAAATACTTCACTTAAAATTGCCAGATGACATTCTACACCAACATTGAACCTTGTTGCTGAAATAGCAGTACATTCAATGAGCTTTTTAACATTAACTGCTAGATTTATCCAGAATTGTACCAAGGTATCATTTTATAATATTTTTCTATCTATTTACAATTATATACTTTTCAATAAAACATCTTTAGTGAAATTTACAACTATGTTATTAAAATAATACTATACCTGCGTTTCCGACCATTGTCTAGGAAATCGTCTTCCTCGCTGATTTCAGAGTCATCGTTTGACTTTTCTTCCTCACTGCTGACTTGAATCTCTTCTGTCATGGATTCATGTGACAACAAAAAATCATTGAAATCTTTTAAGTTTTTCTGTCTCTCTAATTCTTTCTCTCTCAACTTATCTAGCTTGTTCTTTCTGCTGTTTGCATCCAGTACTCTCCTACTGTAGACTTCATCGACTTTTGTTCCCAAATATCCTTTCCTACACAACTTCTAGTCTTCATAAAAACTAAGATATATTAAAATCTATTAAGACATATACAAATATATTAACAATTATTCTAGTTTTTCTTGGGTGATGATTAAACCATGGTGGAGCTAAACGTAAATATTTTAAAGGAAATAATATGCTATTGCTTAAGTAACTTTAAATCGGAAAGAAAATCTCACTACTAAAAAAAGTATTATTTAATGAATTTCTTTTATATCTTCCAGCTTGGCATCATCTGCTCTCAATCTATCAACAATATTATCTTTTTGAAAATTCTTAGTCGAGATGTCAAAAAGCTGATAAGATTCTGTGAGAACAACTTTCTCTAACTTTGATTGCCTATCAAGGCTGCTGTTCCAGTTTAGAAAAAACAATTTAATCAATAAACTTGGTCTTTATATTGTACCCATAAATTACAAATTTCTTGCCAAACCCAGCACTATCCCAAATTTTTTTAAACCTAGTTACCACGCAAGAATTATCAAGATCTGTACAAACACCATTTTCACAAACAAGAACCGTGGATTTCGATTTCAATTTGTAACCAACATTAATAGAAGTAGGTTTGTATTTAACCTGTGTCTCGCGAAGGATAAATTTATAGTATCTTAGAATATCACCATTAGATGGTAGCTGTCTCTGAGGTAAATCCTTCAGTGGGTACTTCAATAGGTAAATATACCTCAACCCCTGTACTTTTTCGTTTTTTCTTATTCTGTCCCATCATCTTTTTTTTAGCTGCTCTACCCATTTTTTTATGAATTTCGAAATAATCAATTTTTTACTAAATTTAAACTAAATTTTACACTTGCATCAAAAATCTATGAAGTCATTATTCCTTCTTGTATCATATTTTATCTAAGTTTACGGTTACGGCTTTTATAACCCTTTACACAAGAATTTCTTCGTGCACAAATTAGAATTCCTTCGTGCACAAATAATTCCATTAAGAAAATTTTTTCTTCAAAAAAAAATTCAAAATGGAGTTATTTGTGAGCCGATCCATGGGGAATTATAACTAATAATATTGTCCAGAGGGAATTATATCAGTCGCTAACAATGTTCATAGGGAATGATGCAAATCTTCATTAATGTCATACGGGAATTATTTGTTTACCAATTATTACATCGTACTAAAACATATTGAAATACTAAATGTTTTTATGTAAATACACATATGTATACAAAACAGTAAAACTCAGAACTTACATCTATCACTTCTAGTCATTAAAAAATTAAAAAAAAATTTTGGTAACTATTTAGGACTTATAGAATGGGGATCAGATGAGAGCACATTGAAATTTTAAAAAAAGTGTGTTTTTGGGACACCCTAATGCCTACGGATGAGGCTTCCTCAGACTTTTTGATTTGTTCCAATGAATTCCAAAACTTTTAAAATCTTTTAAAATTGATCAGAAATCACATCAAAATCGTAAATCTATTAGGGGAGAGTCGGGTAATGGCGAACGCGGGGTAACTCCGAACAAGGTTGTTAAGGCATGTTAGAAAAGGATAGCTGACAATCTTTTTTTTTCTGACAAGAGTGGGTTTCATGCTCAGTTCCAGACGTGCAATAGTGTATTATAAATGCGCAGGTTTTTCGCGGTAGATTGCTTTTAAGTTTTTCTCTTAGTTTTATGTAATTTTTATTTGCGAAACATTTATGTATTGGCTATACTATGTATATAAAACCACACTTTTATTTATGTTGTTGCAAAGTATCATAATCATGGAGTTTGTAACACGTATTATATTTAGGGTATGATAATACTACCTCAATATATTCGTTTAACTTCATTTGGTTGTAACGCGGGGAAATAACGAACGATCTTAGTGGGGTAATCACGAACACTTATTGTCTTCAAAGTATTCTAGCGTATATGATAACACACGGATGATTCTTAAATAAAGTTATTATACATTATTTATTTAGTTTATTATTGTAAAATTTATATATATATATATATATATATATATATATATATATATATATATATATATATATATATATATATATATATGTATATATATATCTATATCTATATATATATATATATATATATATATATATATATATATATATATATATATATATATATATATATATATATATATATATATATATATATATATATATAGTATATATATATCTATCTATATATATATATATATATATATATATATATATATATATATATATATATATATATATATATATATATATATATATATATATATATATATATATATATATATATATATATATATATATATATATATATATATATATAAGTATATATATATACACGGTATGTTCGGAATTACCCCATGTACGTAGGGTAATTCCGAACACCGAAGGTTTTGTTTTTAATCGAATTTTTTATTTTTTAATAAGACAGGGGTGATTAAATTTTAGGGCTTTTTTTAGTTTTCTAGCCTCTAATCATTGCAATATTTTGCAAATCATCATAATTTGACATAAGTATAAACATGCAAATGGTTCGAGTTTGCGCCATGTTTGTTAGCGATCTCAAACATCAAAAATACTGGATCCTTTACTGATCTGTGGTTTGATGCCTACTCTCGGCTTTTTTTTTATATAAAGGAAGCGTAAACTTCCAAATTAAATGCTCTTCTGCAGTGATCTGTGATGCGACATTAGTTCTTCTTGGAGCACATAAAACAACGACAGAAAAAATGTGTATATATACATTTGAATCACGTTGATACGTTTTGATCTTGTTTAGTTTACAATAAAAGATCCAAAGCCCTTTACCCAACTTTTCAAGGAAACCAATTTGGATTTAGATTTGTTTGATCCAAGGCTCCAGTAACAGTATTTTGGCCCCGGTCACGTGACCAGATGACAAATTTATGAACTTTTTATTTTAATATTTATTTCAAATTGTTATATTTGCGAACTGAAAATTCATGCAGACAATGAAAGAATTTAATAACATAAACATACTGAAAAAGTATTATGTCTTCACGACTTATAGTTTTGCAACAACTAAGGGCTTTTAAAACGTTCGCCATGTTGCCCCGCTTTCCCCTACAGTGATTTTTCAGCGAAGATACATATTTCTTAAATTAATAAGCACAGTGTTTTTTTTAGTACATTAACACATAAAGAAAACATCGTTGAACAAATTAACTAGATTTGACATCAGAATCTATTGACATCTATTCGCGCCAATGCTTGGAAATTTGTCAATGGTTGGAAATTGCCCTAAATTTAGTCAAAAATCATAAAAAGCGTAATTTCGAACAATCGGCGCAAATACTTCTATCCGGAAAAAATTAGCTACTCATTAGCCACTCCGCATAAAAATTGATTGTCAAAAAAAAGTTATGGGATTGGCTATTCTATAGTTGGTTATATTTGAACGTTCATTGCGTTTAATTTTGCTTAAGTTTTGTTGAAGATAACTATATTATTAGATATTTCATCCAACCCCCATCATCCAATAATCATTCGCGTATGGTAATAAATAATTTTTATTATATTAAATATGTATTTTTTTATTATCGGTTTAAAGTAGAACAATAGTCCTTTTAATATCGGTATAAAGTAGGACAATAGACCAATGATTTTTATTTATAAAGTTTTAAGAAAAACGTTTTTTATAATATAGTGTTACGTAATTCAATTTTATATTTACGGTATAGAATAAGGTGGCCCATTATTGGCCACTTTATTCTATTCATGGCCCAAGGTAAGGTGGCCCAAACCCATTAAAAATACTAAATTATAACTAGTCTGTGTTAGGTTATATGTTCCTTGAAAAAGGAGTTTGCGTTTTTATGGGCTTTTTTATTCTTAGCAACACCTTAACAACCGTGTCAACCTTGCATTGTCTGCCTATATTATGCCTCTTAATTTGATCTGCAAGATCCATTCTCTGGTTTTTTACCTGGTTTTATGGCATTATGCTATATACAAACCAAGGGGTACTATTTTGACATTTAAAGAAGAAAAAAATGATGACGTTCATTTAGTGTTATGTGTTCATCATTGTCTATCCATCTTAGTAGTATAATTTATTGCTTTTTTGATACCTTTAATAATATATAAAAATTTGAAGATTAATTGAAGAATTTTATCTTCAAACTTTTATACTATTTTTTTATTTTTCTCAGAAACAGAGTTTTCTTGCAGTCCCCTAAATTTAAACAACATTTGTTTAATTGACATATTAACTTGAAATTTTTACATCATTATGTTTACTATGCGAACTATAATTTTGAACAAAATATGGGAACTAGATTTTGAACCCCGCTATTTGTATTTATATTATGTTTTACGACTTGAATTAACTTATACAGCAAAAAAAAAAAAACTATCTGGTACGGCTAATAATAATTCTAAATTTAGCAGCGCTTTAACCAACTGAGATATTTTGGCTAAAAATTATCTACTTTGTCAAAGATTTCTTTTTAGGCGAGCTGTTAAAAATCAACGTTGTATTTGATAAATTTCGCAGATTTAACAATTGTTTTGGTATAACAAAATTCAGCAATTTCCTACCAGGTCTTTGGATCGGTTCCAGATAAAATGGTTACATCAAAACCAAGTGACTGCAAAGCAGCAGTTGATGATGATGTAATAAGCTCATGAAGTTGCTTTTTTTCCAACTTGTTTAATTCTGCTGCTGGACACTTTATACCCCAGACACTCCAATCAGCTCTACTTTGAATCATAGCTTCAACAATCAACTTTTTTTCTGTGTCACAAACCCTGTCAGAAAATAATAAAAGTAAAATCATTTCTGACCCAAAGTACCAAATGTGATTTTGAACCTTCTTCATAGCAGCATTTGAAATAATCTTGTTGATTTCAGAATATTGTTTAATTCTTGTGAAGAACATCAGGTCATTTGCTGGAGCATCACTTGCAATTGGACAGGCAATCTGGTACATAGATATGAGCAGCAACGATACAAAATTCACACAAGTTGTTCTGTTCTTTCATAGTCAGCTTGAATTCATTTCTTAAGAGGTATATCTTCATACAATAGATGACTTTAGCCATCTATCTAGCCATGTGATAAGCTCCCGGCATGCGAAAGCGATACTTCTTGGTGACATAGTCTGATAACGGGAAACCCAAAAGTAAAGGGCACAGCTCGATCATCTCTTTCTCTAGGTAAGTGCGAAGAGTCATCTGATAAGAAAGGCTGCAGAAAAGAGCCAACCTCTGATCTAAGTTGCTGAAACTGTGGTTCAGCAAGATGGGTATCATCTAATGGAGCATAATTGGCTTGATTTGATTGAGCTATGTTGGGCCCACTGCTGGGTCCAAGCAAAACTAAGTATATTTCCCCAATAATTACTTCATGCATATGGTGACGGCAAGCAAATTAGAGGAGATTTTTCTCCATCAACTTCTCTAGCAAGATGCACGCACCATTTTTGGAACCCGTGTTTGACGCTGTTGTGTCAAAACACATACCGACAATATAATTTGCAAGACTCCATATGGTCAGTAACTGAAAGGTTACTTTTGCTTGTGCCAGTCCAATGCCAGAATATATTTTTACAATACCCAGTATTTTCTCCAGATTACGACCAGTCACATCAATAGCAACTCTATCAACATTGGACTTTGGATTTTTTTTAGTTGGTGCTGTCTCTCATCATCTTACCATCCCAGTGGACAACCATATGTTGTTTCTCATTTTACATAAATTTCTGCCGAATATGATTTTCAGTTGATGAACGGTGCATGATGCGTTTGCGGCGGACTGTTGATCTTGATAATGGTGTAATTTGGAGGTCCTCTCAGCTTGCTCTAGTAATTGCAGCTGCCAATATAGTGAATTTTTGGTCAGATAAACTGATTCGATCAAGTGTGGATAATACATCTGGAGAAGACAAATTTTCATTGAGAATATGTGGCTCTTTATTTTTAGGACTTTGTTCACAGTTTCACATCTTTCTCTCTAGCAATCTGTGACTTACTAGTTCTTCTTTTATTCTTTTTAATTAAATTATATTCATCAACACATGCTTTTAGTTTTGATACAATATGAGGCTGGTAAGTCATTGGAATTCTGGCCTTTTTCCAGATGTGCTAAACCATTAGATTTTGCTTTTGCACTAGCTGGAACTGCTTGTTTCAATGCTTTGTGATAGTGGAAAAACGTCCTTAACACATCAACCATCGTTGGAAGGATATTGTTTGGTAGATTCTTCTCAGGTTGACCAATCAACCATATTGCAGTTCGATTACGTGTCAAAGGAAAATTTGAAGAACTTATCTTTTTACTCATTTTCAGCAACAGACTAAAATTAAATGATACCAAATTAAACTCGACTTGAGAAATTAAATGTTAATTTGCAAACATAATTTAAAATATGTGATCAATATTTCAATATGAATGTGATGAAATCATAAGTATTACAAAACTACAAACACTAAAGTAAATTAAGTCACCCAATTATATTTAGCACTAAAAAACAAGATATTGGCATAACAGTTATAATTATTATATGATTTAAATAAATAAGAACCTCAAAATCTATAAATATTTTAGTTATTCAGCAAAATATTACAATTAATGAAAATGTTTTTCAATCAAAAACATCAAATGACAAGATGGATGCTTATCACATGACCAAAGAAGTTAGCTCATAAAAGACAATGGTACATCAAGTTTGTTTAATATTTTATCTAATTTGAACATGGGATAAAATTAGAAATTTAATTAAGGCGAAATGCTATTATTATAAAACTAAAAGGTCATTGAGCAAACTCTAAACATTAATTTATTTTAATTATCTTTTTGATAATATAGTCCGTTTTGAGAACACTTAAGATTTTAATTGTTATAGATTAAATATTTTTAGGCAATGTTTAGAATAATATAATATACATATAAATTTTCTTTAGTGTTCTATATATTTTTATCTGTTATTTTTATTATAAAATAAAAACGAAAATTTTTTTTGGTTATAATTGAATGTGTATTTCAAGAAACGATGCTTTATGAAATCTTAAACAAGTTTAATGAAATGATGACAATGGCTCCTGTCAGGTAAAATGGTAATATACAATTCTAAAATAATAAATTTAAAATTCTTTACATTCAAGTTAATTAAATATATACTCATGCAAATGTGTTATGATTTATTAATATTGTGGTATAATGACATCTCCTATTATGAGTCTATGCTTTTTTCCAGAGTTAAGAAAGATCTTTATATGTTAATCTTTTTGTTATATAATTGTGTCAATTAAATAGAACCATATGGTACCGATAAATTTTCAAAACAAAATTTATTTATATTTACTTTATTGTGCCCTCAAGCATTAATTACTGTTACTAATTGTATATTTATATTTTAAAATAACAGATCATTTTAACTTTTTGAACTTTTTGAACAAACTTTAATTATATAACATCTTTTAGAATCTGGGAACAGCTTGTTAGTTTTTTTAACTACTTAGGTAGCCTAGTGACTAGCCTAGTTTTATTAATGCGTTTAAACTTTTACTGTAAAATTATACAAATCTGACAAATTTTGCAACATTGATTAATGCTTTTGTAAAAGTCTGAGATATAATGTCAATGTAATTTTTTTTTCTTCTAAGTTTTATAGATTTATATAACATAGTATTAAACAAATTTGTTGAAAAGGTAAAAATAATTTTTATTTTGTTAATGTTTTGTCAGTAAGTTACATTTTTTTTGGTAGCTAATATCTTTATTTTACTATTTTCATTTTGCGCAATTGTTTTTTTTTATTTGAAAAAAACTTTATTTGGAAAAAAATTTTAATAGGAAAAACATTCAAAAAGCGACTTTTAGATCAAGTCTGTATTTCTGTCGAAAACTTAATTATAAAGTTAAAGCGATGCTACAGCCGAGCCCATACCTCTATCTTTCTAAATATATATCCTTCGACCATAAAAACTGAGTTTATATGGTCGAAGTATATATCTATCAAAAACCAATCTACAAACTTGTGACATTTTCTGTATTTCTTTTTGTTATGGCTTTACCTGAATATTTGCTGTCTATTATTTTTTTTAAATAAAACTCCAAATAATTATATTATATATATCATATGACACCTATCAACTTCACCAAAAATGTTTATTTATACGATATAATTTAACTTTACTAATTAAATAGAAAATTTTTTCAAATAATTATAAAATGTTATTTATTAAAATAAAATTTGTTTATTTAATAATAAAATATTTTTTTATTAAAATATAATTAAATTAAATAATTATAGCGGAAACATTACAATACCAAGTTTTGCGTAAACTTCTCATAATATGATATCAAGTTTTGAGTTCAGAATGATATTAATGCGTGATTTCATTTTGATATCATATTGATATCAAAAACTTTTCATATTATGATATCAAGGTTTGAATTCAAAATGATATAAATGAGTGATTTCATTTTGATATTATATTGATATCATAAACGTCTCATATCATGATATCATATATATCAAAGTTTGATATCAATATGATATCAAATTCCTGACTGGTAAACGCTTTCATTATTTAAAAATATTTAAAATTTTGGCTATATTTATCTAGAGGAGGGGTAAAGAAAAACAACAGCGCAAAACATAATGTATTGAAAAATTTATTTTTAATATAGTTATAATTATAAGAAACCTCACCCAATTCCAACCCTCTTACCCCCCTCCCATATCTTCTTCTGCATCTCCCCCAACAAAAAGAAGAGAGACTTGATCCATAAATATAGACCCATATTCTATGGGCCCCGTATGATATGGGTCCTGAATCCATTCTTCTATATAAATAAAAGCCTCATATGACAAATCTAAAATCATAAAAGTAACAAAAAAAAAAACTTTTATACAACAATGAAATAAAAAGTAAATAACATCAATCCCATAGCAAGAAAGAAATAAAAAGGAAAAAAAAAAGAATTCAAAAAAATAAGTAAACAACACATTTTAAACAGCTACATAATAATAACATTGTGTTCATACTTATGAAATGTGTAACTACAAACTAACTTACCAGCAACACCTGTTTTATTGCAGTAGGGTTTGTTGTTGTTGTTGTTGTTGTTGTTGTTGTTGTTGTTGTTATTGTTGTTTTTGTCATTGTTGTTGTTGTTGTTATTGTTGTTGCTGTTGTTCTTGTTGTTGTTGCTGATAAACAGTGCATTGACATCGCAAATTGAGGAAGTGTTTGTTTAACGGTGAAAAGTAAAAAATAAAGTTTAATGAAAAAAAAAAATCAAAAAACATTTTGGTAATAATAAAAGTTTACAAAACAAGTGTATAAACAAGAATAAAGGATTAGAATAAAAAACTAGAAAAAAAACCCCGAAACAATTAAAAAAAACAAAAACAAAGTTAAATGAAAAAAGTCTTCGAAAATGGAAAACAATAAAAAAAAAACTAAATTTTTTTCTACCACCAATATTTTATGGAAAGAAAAGAAAAAGATCAATTTTAATTATTTTTATACATTGTCATGTATTTATGTATACAAAAAAAATTTGAATGTATTTAAATAAATACTAACCCTATATTGAATGTATTTAAATAAAAACTAACCCTATATGTACTTAAATAAATACTAACCCTAACCCTAACTAGGAAGATTTTGATAGATCAAAATGGATTTAGGGAATATTTTTAAGGAAGATAAACTTCCAACAACATTTAGTTTTGGTACTTTTAACTGCCACGGTCTAAAGTCTAATTTTGAGTATACCAAATTGTTGATTCTCTTTCATGACATAACTTTTATATGTGAACACTAGTTATCAAATTTAGAACATTTCATAATAAAAAATATCTATAAAAATACCCACTCTTCATTCTTCCTGCAGGCTAACAAACATGAGCAGGATCGACCGTTTGGCGGAACGGCTTTTTTTATTCGGAAACATTTGTATCAAAACATTATTATTCTATATGAAGATGATCTTTGTAATAAATCTTGAAAAAAATCATACTAATATATTATTATTATTATTATATATATTATTATTATTATTATTATATATATTATTATTATTATTGGCATTTATCTTTAATCGTCGCGCAATAACCAAACATCACTGGAGAATTACAAGAGTCAGTTGGATATAATTTCATGTGTTATTAAAAACTACGAGGGTGTTGCTGAATTTATTGTTCTTGGCGATTTTCAATCTTTTCGTCATGGAATATATGATTCAATAAAGAGAGCTAGCTCTACGAAAAATACCTACTCCGTAGTTTTATCAAACTTCATTAAGTCGAATAAACTTGAATTAGTGGACGAAACAAAAGGCTCTGGACCTAACATCACCATAATACATTACCAAACGCATCTTACATAGATCATATAGCTTTCTCAAGGTATTCTCTTCTTTATTCCAATTGTTTCGTAATTCCTTTTTTATCTCAAAACATGAGTGATCATTTATCAGATTCGATTGAAGTTAAAATTATTGGACAATCTTCTGAAGAAAACAATCATAAAAACTCAGACAGCATTCCAAATTATGCCTGGAATAACAATGTTTTTTTACAATTGTATAACATTCTCTTAAATACTAATTTTACAATTAATTTAATTTTTACAATTTTACGAATGACAAATACGATGAAGAACTTATCAAAGTATATACTGTTGTTACAAAATTAGCATCTGAGGCACTTAATCAATATTTATCAATGAAAAAACCGTTATTGCAATCAAAATCCTGGTGGACACCCAAGTTAAGCCGTAGTAAAAATGTTCTTTCATTTTATTTTAAAAAATCGTAGGAACTGGGTTCGTTAAAGACTTAAACTCGCAAATTTTTATTCATGCCGTTTGGCACGAAATAAGTTCCGCAATGCTGTAAACAACGCTCAAAACAAATACCTTTGCAAAGAATACTTAAAAATTAAAACGTTAAAAAATACAAATCCAAAATATTTTTGGAAAACTTTTAGAAATATAAAAAAAGAAATTCAAAATTGTGCACCATAAATAATAAAAAAGATAAAGAATCAATCAGGAAAGAATTTGCCTACAGTTTTGAAAATCGATTAAACTCTAAAGCAATCACATATACCATTACAAATTTAAAAATTCCACCTTGCACAAAATTCGACTAAGTAATAATATCGAATGAAAATATAAAAAAGGTAATTTCTCGCCTTAAATAGAGTAATCCAAAAACGCCGTCTGAATATCAGCTGAACATTTAAAGAATGCGATCTGTGAAGCACTAACAGAATGGCTCAGATAGTTCTTTAACTTTTTTGTTAATCATGGACAGACCCCAAAATCGATGTCTAAATCACTTATAATACCACTCGCTAAATCGTATAAAAAAATCTTTAACTGACCCAAATAACTACCGCGGCATTAGCATCATTCTTATCTTTACGAAACTAATAGAATATCTTATCCTACTAATCTGTCTAGAAATTAAAGACACTCATCCTCTTCAATTCGGTTTTACTAAAAATAGCCCAACCCTACACGCTGAATTTGTTGTTTAGTGAAACAATTAAACACTACAACAACAAAAACTCACCTGTCTATTTCTGTTCCCTAGATGCTGAAAAAACGTTTGACAGCTGCAACTGGGACATTCTGTTTGAGAGACTGTACAATGATAAAAAACTCTGTATACTGTTAATACCATATCGTCATTATACTATGAAAGCAGTCCTTCTGTTTCTTATCTAGATTGCAAATCATATCCTTTCTACCTTACGCAAGGAGTGAGACAGGGATCTATTTTCTCGCCTCATTTGTATAACTTTTATACTCAAAACCTACTAGAAACTTTACAAAATGAATGCTTCGTAGGTACATTATTCAATGGAAACTATACGGATGTTGTAGCATATGCTACAACATCCGTACAAAAAGCTTATTGATATATGTAATATGTACACACACAAAAACTGCATGAAATTGAATGCTGACAAAACCGAATTCCTGCTCACCGGAAAAAAAAAATTTAAAACTGCACAATAAATCTCAACCACCAACAAATAAAATTTCAACATAAACTTAGTCATCTAGTCTTTGCATGGGATACAAAAAGTTCACCTTTGAACTCACTTAATAAATCAAACATTGATCACCGAATATCTAAATTCCGGACGGTAATCCAAACCTTAATTCAATCAGGTATTCGTTTTGCTCACCCAAACCCCATTGTCCAGTTATATAAAATTTAGCTGTTCCAACACTAACGTAAGGTCTTGAGCTGTGTGAACATAAAAAAATTGTTAATGCAAAAGCTTGATATAGTTGGAAGAAACGTACTTAAGTCACTCCTAAACGTTTCAAAACATTGCAAAAGTTATATTCATACCTTATTTTTTATTGAGGATATATGAATTATTATACAACAAAACAAGCTAAACCTATTTATTTGCATGATGAACAATAAAATGACATATGATATTATTAAGTCGCAGCTGAAAAATAAAACAGCCCCACAACCTTTTTTAGATAGTATGAAAGGCTTGTGCAAAAATTATGAACTAAATCTGAAGACAATAATGGAAAGTAAAAAAAAAAATAAAAATCATCAGCCTCAAAAATTTAATTCCTGATACGGATCTTCAAACTGTATAATGTGCAGTTGAGTGCTGGAACTCAAAAACACAGAGAACTTTCTTCAAGGATATTCTTAAAAATATTTCCTATATAATCACGTTAAAAAAAAAAAAAGAAAAAAGAACGTCCAAGATTTTTTATATTTATCTTGTATGAAACTCTTAATTTACCTTACTTGTATAGTGGGTGTTTAATAAAATCTAAATAAAAATAAATAAATAAAAACAAAAAACAAGAAAAAAAAAATCAAAACAAATAAAAACAAAGTTAAAAGAAAAATGTCTTCGAAAATGAAAAATAATAAAAAATAACTTAAATTTGTTGTACAAATAATATTTTATCGAAAGAAAAAAAAAATTAATTTTGTATATTGCTTATATATCGTGTATTTATGTATATAAAAAAATGTTGAATATATATATTTTTTAATATAGTTGTTGTTGCTTTTTTATATCTTAATATTTACTTTTGTTTAACTAATCTATGTAATACGTAATGTATTATTATTTATTAATAAAATGTAGGGGAGACCGGGGTTGGTTGCAACAGGGGTAAGATGCAACAATGCGTTTTAAAGAATAATTTTTACATATTATTTTTCAATTTTTTTACATTATATAACTATAATTATGACACGCAAGTTATAAAAAACTTATAGTAATAAACTTAAAAATTTAAAAGTTATTGATAATTGTTTTTTTTCTATATAAATTTCTAATTTTCGTTTCAATGTTTTTTTGGGTTTTACAAAAAACTAAGAAGTATATGACAATAATAAAATAATAGTAAGTTAAAAAAATCTTTTTCAAACACAAAAAGTAAAAAAAAATAGATTTTTTTAATATGGCTAATTGTATGCATTGATTAGAGTGATCATGATGCCTACGGGGTAAGTTGCATCAAATTGCTCGGGGTAAGTTGAATCACAAAAGAACTGCGGACTTTATTAATTTTACGCACTTTTCTAAATAATCGACTTTTTTTTAATAACAAGACAGCAAAGAAGTTTTTGAAAAAAAATTATAATTTTAAAGATAAGACTATGTAACGTACATATGTATGTTATATTTATAAAGCATATGTATATATGTCTAATAATATAAAAGATAAGTTTATATTCTATGTTTATATTTATATTCGAGGATTATATAATCCTCGAATATAAATATAAACATAGAATATAAACTTATCTTTTATATTCAAAGACATATATATATATATATATATATATATATATATATATATATATATATATATATATATATATATATATATATATATATATATATATATATATATATATATATATATATATACATACATATATATATATATACATATATATATATATATATATATATATATATATATATATATATATATATATATATATATATATATATATATATATATACAGTGTGTATATATATATATATACAGTGTGTATATATATATACAGTGTGTATATATATATATATACAGTATATATATATATATATATATATATATATACAATGTATATATATATATATATATATATATATATATATATATATATATATATATATATATATATATATATATATATACATTTATATATATACATTTATATACATACATACGTAAAAGTTATAATTACATTATTAAAATATTATTATTATTAAGTACATACTTAAAACATTAATAGGTATATAAATAAATGTAGCAATTTAGACTAAATTATATAAAATGATTTTTGTAATGTGTTTTTTTATTGTTATGTTATTTAGAGGTTTAATAAAAATTGTAAATGCGAACTTACAAGAGAAAAACTGAAAAAGGACTTTATCCAAAAGAAGTAGTAATAGAGGCAGCAAGCCACGTTATTGATGGAAGAGTAACATCAGTTCGTGCATCAGCAAAAAAGTTTGGAATCCACTACTCGACTCTTTCTCGTTATATAAAAAAAGTTAAAAAAGCTGTTGATATGGGAATGCCACTACCTTATCCTGGATATAAAAAGAATCAAGTTTTTACTTATGAACAAGAAATAGCTATTGCTTCATATATATCAATATGTTCTGATATCTATTTTGGATTATCACCATATGAAACAAGAAAGCTTGCATTTGAATGTGCAGTAAAGTATGGTATTATTTTTCCCAAATCGTGGTTAAAACATTCCATGGCTGGTCCTGATTGGATGAGAGGGTTTTTAAACCGACATCCAAGATTGTCTATCAGAACTCCAGAAGCAACAAGTCTTGCACGAGCAACTAGCTTTAATCGTGCTAATGTAGGTGTTTTTTTTCAAAAATTATCAGATGTTTTAGATAGGCATCATTTTTCTGCATCAAATATCTTTAATGTTGATGAGACTGGTATCACCACTGTGCAAAAACCAAACAAAATAATTGCTCGTAAAGGCATTAAGCAAGTGGGTGCATTAACTTCTCAAGAGCGAGGGACATTAGTGACAATGGTAATAGCCGTAAATGCATATGGCAATAGTGTGCCTCCAATGTTTCTTTTTCCAAGAAAGAAATTCTTTGATCACTTTATTCGTGATGGGCCAAATGGCTGCATTGGTGCTTCGAATGGATCAGGCTGGATGAATGAGGAGTGCTTTATTACTTACATAAACCACTTTATTCGACATGTAAAGCCATCAAAAGAAAGCCCTGTGTTATTACTTTTAGACAATCATCAATCTCATTTATCTATTCAATTAATAACATTGTGTAAAGATAATGGTATAGTTTTGCTTTCTTTCCCTCCTCATTGTTCGCATAAGTTGCAACCTCTAGATAGATCTGTATTCGGACCATTTAAAAAATGCTTAGCTAATGCACAAGACTCATGGATAAAAAGTAGTCCAGGGAAAACAATGAGTATATATGATTTACCAGGAATTGCAAAAATAGCATTACAACATTCTCTTACACAACAAAATATATCTTCTGGTTTTAGAGTGGCAGGAATATTGCCATATAATAAGGATATATTTTCAGATGCAGATTTTGCTCCATCATTTGTTACGGATCGTCCAGCAACCCAATCTAATGCAGCTATTGATATTAGTATATCAACTTCAACCTCAGATGCAATTCCATCTGCAGTTTCAAAATTTTCCCCTGAGGTTGTAAGACCGCTACCAAAAGCACGACCCAGGAAAGAAATACTCACTAGATCAAAGAGAAAGCATACAGAAGTACTCACAGATACACCAGTAAAACAGCGTCTTATGGCTGAAAAAGAAATTAGTTCTAGAAAGCGAAAATCTGCTAGTACTTCTGCATCAAAAAAAAAAACAATAAAAAAGTATAATTGTTGACTTGAAATGTAATGAAACTCTTTAGTTTCTTTAATGCTAGTTTGTTTTTTTATGAGCCTTTATTGCTTGGAAATTTTTTTTTTTGTTATCAAAGTTAGATTATTGTTTATTTTTATGAAAGTTGTGTTTTATATTATTTATAAAACTACTCTTGCATTTTTATAAATTGATTTAATGTTTACTGAATAACTAAAGGAATACTTTTTTAAAAAAACACTTAAAAGTTTAAATAATATATGAGCTTAAATAATAATCCTCATTATTTTCTTTCTTCAGTTTTTAAAGTCTTTGAATGTAAGCATTAGTTTACTAAACATGTCAGGTACATGTCAAGTCTAAAATACTACTTTTCTTTTCTTTTTACCTAATACGTAATGTATTATTATTAATACGTAATGTATTATTAATTAAAAAAAAAAAATGTATATATACATATTTTAAATGTATATATATACATTTAAAATATGTATATATACATTTTTTTTTTTAATTTGCTTTTAATTTGTTTTATTTATATTTTTATGCAAAACTTTTTTCTCTTACTCTATCCTTCTGAACTTATGTGATTAAAATATTTGTTTTCTCTTACATTTTTTCTCTCTCATCTTATCTCATCCGTTCGTTCACTACTTTTTTTTTCATTTTTGTTGACCTTACTTCATTATACTTTTATTCTGATTACTCTTTTAATTATATTTTTCTTAATGCATCTTTTTTATTACTTGTATTAATGTTGTTTACTTTATTGTTTCCTTGTTTAAAATTTTTATTATTTTATTTGTTTATTATATTAAGGTGTCTCTCCATTGACTAGTTTTTAACTATATGAGTGACACCGAACCTAACTTTGTAAATTATGATTAAATTTGTAATTTTTGATTTTATGGTTAAATAAATTGATATAAAAATGATAATAAAAATAAAAATAAGTCATTATATAAAAGTAATTGAATAAATAAAAAACTAGCAATAAATTTCAAACAATATTAAAAAAAAACTATTTATTTATCAAGAGTTGTGGCAGTTGCTGCCATTGATGAAGATGGTGATGTCCTGGTGTGATTGCTGCCATTGATGAAGATGGTGATGTCCTGGCTATATATATTCAAAAAATCTATGATTTCAGAATACAAAAAAAATAATGATAAAAGAAACTAAATCCTTCTAAATGATTTTATAATACTATATGTTTATATAATATAGTGATCTGCATACCACCACCATGTGTATGTGTATAACCATGCTATAAAATAAATAACTATTTATAAAGAACCATGCTATAATAGTATAATGTATTTGTAAATATAAGTTAAACACATTTTCATACAGGATTCCTGTTTCTTCAAAAAACTATTAACTGAAGAGAAAAAAACAGTTTTACTTTATTATAATTTATTATAATTTATTATAATTCCATGTAGAGTGGTATTATAATAAATAAAAAGTTTAATTATTAATAAATTTCAATTCATTACACATTTCTTGCGGAGATTGCACTAAAATAACATGAGATATTGAGTATAACACAATCAAAAAAGACCCTGTTAAATTATAAAGATAATAACAAATAAATCTTAAAATTTTTTTATTGAAAAATCAAAACTTACTTAGACAGCCTACCGGAAGCGGCCCAATGCTGGCCCATTTCTGCCTGCGACTATAGCGCAATGACGGCTGTCGATCACGAGCCTGCATCGAAACGGCCGTTGGGTCAGTACTGGCCTGCTAGCCATGGGCCAGCATTGTCCGCAATCGTTCGCCAGCACTGACCTGCGATCATTTGCCAGCACTGGCCCGCGATCATTCACCAGTACTGGCTAATTATCTATTACTAGTACTGATCCGTGATCATTTTCCAACATTGTTCGTGGTCGCGTGTCAGTACTAAAGCGTTATTTTTTACTAACTAATACACCAGTACGTTATTATTAGCCGTTTCTGTACAAATGTATTATCCCGCATAAATCAAACAAATAAGTACTTTTCGAAATTTATTTTAAAATTTCGAAAAGTACTTATTTGTTTGATTTATGCGGGATAATACATTTGTACAGAAACAATATATTTTATTAAATATATAACTTATATAAAAAAAAATAAGTACTATTGAAATTTATTTCCAACCAAAAGTGTGTTAAAAAGTAATGAAATAAAAAATAAAAAAAATGTTCTTAAAAGTTCAATTTATTATTTATGCAAATAACTTTTTAAACGAAGAACGTTCCTCTCGAGCTTTCGTCTGCCATTTTGATCCCCGAAAAGCTAAAAATATCTCTTCAGTTAATGTTCAAACTCTTCTCCTGATGCTCCTGAGGTTAAAGCTTTTTTTTTTCATAGCATCTAAATAACACAAAGTTAAACTCTGTGTGAAAAATTAAAGTAAGCAATTAAACTAAAATGTATGACTAAAATGTACATTACACACACATATATATATATATACGTTAGGGTAATTAAAAAAACGTTTTTTAAAGTTCTGCACCTCAACCCTATTTTATTTAATAAAATAACACTAGATATAAAATTTAAAACAACATTTAAACCAAAGACAAGTTTATATTTTATTATCGAAAAAATTATATAAAAATAACTCTAAGAGTGAATTCCGAGAATACTACTAACAAAATACAACAAAATATTTTAATTTTTCTTTAATCACAGCACATATTTTAGAATTAAAGCGCTAAAAAGAAATTAAGAAATTGTCACCCTATAAAGCACTTTTTAAAATAAATGCTTCATTTAAAAATAGAAAACTTTCTAGTCAATAAAATATAATACCGTAGAAGTGGATGGGTCTCCATCCCATCAGTTGTCTAACTAATTGGTTTCGAAAAAAGTACGTCCATCAATTTAACTTGATAAATTTTGATGCATATTTGTGTCCTATTTGTGTCCTAATTGTTTCCTATTTGTGTCCTATTTACTTAAACTAACTAAAAGATTGTTTTAGAACATTTTGGAATTCGGTTACAAAAAGAAAAAGAATATTCAAATGAAAAATGTATATAATATCATCCTCTTCTAAAACTTCAGAAGCAGAGCCTTATTTTAAAAAATTGTTTATTTTTAAATGATCTGAAGTAGTCAAATTTTCAATAGATAAAAATGTTGACGGAGGAATATCACGGGGTTGGAGCAGGTTGCTTTTTTTTATTGTTTACAGCTTTCTTTTTTTTTTTAGTAACTGTGGAGAGTCAGTTTCGGAACTTAAATATACAAATTTGGGATAATATACGTTTCTATGAAATAAGGAAAGTAATCCAACATCATGATATGATGATCAACATCTAAATTACATATGCTCATTATCATGTATATCTTATCAACATTGCAATCATCATGATCATTACCTGGACTGTTCTGAAATCTGTATACTTTTAAATATATTAGGTCTTACCCTCTTTGTTTGGAAACAAGTCTGAAGAAACTTTTTCTAAATGTAATTTTTTTCTTGTTTAGTCATATGTAACTAAAAAAATCAAAATAGTAAAAATTGTTAAAAAAAAATACTTCAAAATAAAAAACAAAAAAAAAATTTATATACTATAGAAAAAATATGTTTGTAAAAATATACATAAAACAACTAACCAGAAGTATACAAAACACTTTTATCATAATCAATCTAATCATTTAAAGAAAAATATGGTGGGTTTTAAAGGAGCATGGCCATCCATAAATACCATTTGTTTTCTAACTAAAAAAAAATTCAAAATCAAAATCAAACAAATTAACAAAAGAAAAAAGAAACGAGAAAAGAAAAAGGAATGAAAAGAACAAAAACAAAGTTAAAAGAAAAAAAACATTCAAAAATGGAAAGTAGTTAAAAAGGAATTAAAATAAAATATAAAAATTCCTCCATTTTTGAAGAAAGAAAAAGGAATATTTTTAAAATTTTTTAATTTTGGAGTGACGGTTTGTGTTTGCTTGATATGATTTACTTTTTTGTATTAATATTATCATTTATTATGAAAACTCTATACTTTGAATAGTTTTTGTTTTATTTATTTATTGTTATTTTTTAATGAAGAAATTATTTTATTTTTATCGTTTTTATTAGGATTATTGATATTAAGATTATTATTTTTATTAAATTATTGTTACTTTTTTTTGCAGAAATTGTTTTAGCTCCATGGTAGGTTGTTACATTTTGTCAGTACATAACTGTTTGTAACTTTCCTGTCTGCACATTATATTCAATTGTTGTTTTAAAATTGATATTGGTTTATTATCATATAACTTTCTTATTATTCTTATAACTTTTAATTTATCATCATTATTATTATTATAATTTGTATTATCAATCTTTTTTCATGGTACTTAATTAAGATTAATTTTTAACTATTTGTAAATGATCTGTAATTGATTGTAAGATCTTTTATCGAAAAATATATTGACTGATTGATGTCCATTTTAGGTGAAAAACAGCCACTGAATTTTTATTCATTAATAATTTTAAAAATATGATAAAACTAATTTATTGTTATCATAGAAATAAGATTATATGTTAAATGTAGTAAAAAATTATATAAAAAATAGGAATTTTAGGCAGTAGCGTAGTTACAAAAAATAGACCTCTCCGTAGAATTTTAATTCCCTAAATGACTTCTCCCCCCCCCCCTCTCCTTTTTTTTTTGTTGTTATTAAAAGAAATAACTTGAAACACAATATAAGAAATAATAAAATAAATAATAAACACTTTTGTTATTAAGAACAAAAATAAACTATGTACAAACTTCAACAAACTATAGCAGGTGCAGCAAGACATTTTGAGAAAATTGTCATTTAAAATTCCAACTTTTTCTGAATTTAATGCTAAATATTTCTAACAGACTTGAATCATAAAGATAAGTAAAAAATTTAATTTTGTCAAAAATTACTAGAACACATATATATATAGGTAGTCTCATCAATAATACAAATACTTTTCACTAAACAAATTTTGTTGTTTAACATAAATATTGCCACATGTTGCTTTAAGATAAAGATTTGGTAAGTAAACATAGAAATAGATATATAATAAATATATTCATATCGAAATATATCATTTAAAACAACTGTTGAAATAGTCAATAAACTTTTTTATATCAAAATATGTAAAAGTTAGATTGCGCAACTAGTAAGTAGATCCAAGTTCTATGCACGTAATTTTTCAAGGGATTCTAAACATTTTATTAGTATCTGTAACATGCATACCAAAAAACATTATCTTCTATGCGAAAACCATTGCATTGAACCACAACCTTATTTAACATTGTTTTGTGTTCTTCTATTTTATCTGGCATGTTTGTGAGCCAATTTCTTACACATAGTGTGCCAACACTATGTATTACTCTGTTCAGTAAAATTGGAGAACACACTGGCTATCAATTTATTCACACTCCGCATTGTTCAACTATGGAGCAAATAATGCATCAGGTGTTATTCAGATTTACTAACTGCTTTCTCAACAAAAAATCTGACACTTGGTTTTGATACAACAATACAGGAGGGTGTTAATGTAAACGTTGTGTACTTTACAACAGAACTAGTATGCATCGTTGTAACAATAGATCAAATTCCTGGAGGTACAGCTTACGACTGACAGAGTTATATAGTAACTTCTACCAGCTACAACTCACTGATGTACACAGCGCTATCATTGGAGAAATAACTAACACGATGAGTGACAGTGTAGCAACAAATCATGCGACAGTTACTAAGTTAAACCTTGTTTGTCAGAAATCATTAAATGAACTAAACTGACACCTTCACCCCTTAGACACAATGATCAGTTTGTGCAAGTCTTCACTCAAAGCATTTGAGACCTCTAAAGATAAACTTTTATAAGTGACTGCATTGCAGCAAATATTGTTTTAAAGCTAAACAAACTTTGCAACAAGGATGCAAAAAGTACGTGTTTAATATTAATCCCACCTACTTTAACACAACGTAATTTTGTGAAATATGATATGCAGGGGAAGTGGGGGCATAACTGCATACAGAGGCACAACCTTTTTTAAACATTTTCATTTGAAAAATGTTATTTAATATGGTAAAAAACATACCACGCGCTAGTAAAACAGTTTACTTTCTTTTGCATAACTACTATAAATATGCCGGTTCTGGCTCATTTTCATTTTTAACCAAATTTTCAACCATATATTTAATTAAATATAGGGTTTATTTTCAAGCATATTGTGTATAAATATTACAACTAAGAAATTTTTTTAAATTTATATAAATTTAAAAAAATCAATTTTTAAAAAAATCTGTAGTCAATTTATTTTTGATTTTAGTGTTAAAGATATGTGTTAGTGTTAAAGATATGTGTTGTCAGCATTATTTCATCAAGTGAAAAACACTTTTGATATCAACATAACCTAATAAGCAAGCTATGAAACTGCATTCTTTCTAAACAATGTCCTCTGAGGTAGAACCGCATAGACGTAAAAAAAGGCACAACCACATACTTATGATATTTATCAAAATTAGCTAACTACGAATAACAACAATTACAATCGTCGCATTTAAATGCTTTTAAGTAAAAACTTGAATTGAAATAGCTTTGTTTTAAGATTTTGAAAATTAGATTTTGTATTTAAATATTTATATTTTATAAATGAGTTTTTGAATAAATTATATAGCTAAAAGTATATCGATTTAGAAAACTCAGATTGTAAGTACAAAGAATACCTACACAGTATGCAAACATACAACGAAATTAGCAAATGACTCTGAGCTGTGACAATTGTAAAAAAAATGTACCACGAAAAGTGTTTTCCAACGGTTTTTGTAAAGCCGTGGTTGTGCCTCAAAAACCTTTGGAAAACACTTTTCGTGGTTTCCAACACTTTTCGTGGTTTCCAGCAAAAAAAATAGTTTTTCCCCAAGAGGGGAAAAAAATAGTTTTTCCCCTCTTGGATAAAATCTTTTTTTTTTTCACCAAGTGTAATTTTTGTGTAATAACATTTTCAAAACCCGTTCAATTTTTTTTTTTAATTGCATCAATTTCAGTAAAAACTGCTAAAAAAGAACGTTTTGTTTTTTTGTTTATATAGCATTAGTCTAAACGTTATAAGGGTGGTTATGCCTCCACTTTCCTTAAATCAAAAATATTTTTTTATAAGCATATAATTGTTTCACATGCTCTTTATGCTCTTCAAAAATAATTACTTTATGTTACTTAAACGGTTTGTAGCATTTTTGGACCAACACAAGCTGCCCAGAGGACTGCTACCACGCTACAGATAGGACAAGCTACACATTTCACTACACAGAAAGACTTTTCTGTTTTCTGGCGTAGCTTTGTGTGGAGGTCTGAGATATAGTTTGCTCCAAGATTTTACATCTGAAACATATGAATCTTCTTTATGTTTGTTTCCATTCTTGTACACTTTCAGATCTCAAATTGATAGGAAACGGTGCAATATTAAATGAACAGTAAAACTAATAGTTGTGATATTTGCAGCAACATTTAGGGGATTATAGATTGTTAGAAACTAATATTATAGTATTTATAAATTTTTTGTTTCAGGTATCCGTGAGTTATGTGCCCAAGCTGTAATTGGAAAGCTACTGATTGGGACTTGGATGAAAAAAAAAAGCTTTAAATACCACGCTTTGTTTACTTTCTTCAAAACTTTGTGCTTGTAAAAATAATACAACTGCTTTACTCTCCAAAAAGCCTACTGAGGTTCAAAACAAATTAACATTATGGGCCGTTTCTAATGTCAGTAAAACTTGATTTGCAAATGCAGAATGTCATGAAGAAATGAATTCAAAACTAATAAAGCGTATTACTGAGAAAATTCAAAACGTAATAAGGTATGTGTTATTGTAATTCATAATATAATTAATAATGGTTGTGCTATGGCGATCCATATATTTATTTAAAAATCTATCATTTCTTTTAAGATATTCCCGGAGGATTACCAATATCTATCTTTAGATGTCAATGCTAGATTTGCTTTAAAAGTCGGCTATTTTCATAGCCACTATTCCGTTATTCACACTAATACATTAATAAACATATGGAAAACAATAAATTTAGTTTAAGTTTTATATTACAAAGTATATTATAAAACAAATAAATCTTTTATTTATTAGAGTCAGTGTAATATTCAATGTAAATCAATATACAAAGGATATTCTGCAGTGCTTCTTCTAAATACATGTCTACATCTCTCAAAATACCAACTAATATGAAATGTTTCCGCTAATTGTCAAAGTAATTAAACAATTTTTATTAAAGTAATTTTTAGTATGATGGCTTATGTCAAAAAATTATGAGGCCTGAGTAATAACAATGGTATGGTGGGAAAAAAAGGCCTTGTTTTCACTCAAAACTATTGCTATTACACAAATCACATCCTTTTCCGAATTTCTCGTTAAATCATATTTTTCGCTTGCAAAAAATAGATATAATTATAGAGGTTATTAATTTCTTTAACTCACTGTTTACCTTCTAGAAAGCTATGTAAATATATAATAATGCAACAAATGGACTACACGTTTTATTGTATAAGCCTATTTAATTAGTAAAGTGTAATATAATATGTATTATCTTTAAAAATAAATAAATAAATTTATGAAAATTATATTTATACAATAACATAAATCGTTTAAAAATTGATTTATGTTATTGTTATATATAATTTTTTTAATTTGTATTTATAAACGATATTTTTAATTATCGAATATTATTTTTTTCCTATTATAACTTGATTAAAAATATAACGGAGGTAAAGTAATGCGCAAACTAAACAACGAAGTTCTATTTTAAAACTAACGTTAGCCGAATGCTAATCTTTAAAGTTGGTTGCAGTTTTCTTAAGCATTACTTAAAATGAAATTTTGACACTTAAATGGGAATTGCTTATAGCAGAATCATCCGTTTTTTATGAAATTTTTACTATTGAAATACTGATTTAAAGCTCTTTACAATAATGTATAATATTTAAATAGTTAAATAGTTTAAAAAATGTGTACACCTATAAATTTTGCACACCTATAAAAATGAAAAAGAAAGTATAAGGAAAGCAAGCAAACAACAAAAATTAACAAACAAATAAAAACGACTGAAAACGACTTATTAAACAAATAAAGACAACTAAAATTGAACTTCTGAACAAATAAAAATAAAATAAAAGCGACCTACGAAGCAGTAAATAATCATCATCTAAAGCCTCTAAAAGAGATCAATAAACTATTTCAAAAAAACAAACTAAAGAGAAAATAAAAAACAAATGCTACCTGACATGATGAAAACTATAATTTTTAAAAATCCAAAAGGAATATCTAACTACGTTAGATATTCCTTTTATTGGTTCTATCTGATAAAAATAATACGACAATGTAATAATTAATGTAATAAATTATAATCCAAAATTTATAACAACTTCGATAAAATAAAAATCAAGGGTTAAACATATTAATGAGAAAGAAAAGAAATATTGGTAAATGTAATTTTTTTTAACTTTTAAAAATCTTCAACGATTATTTAAGCCTCTGGAAGAAAAACTCAATACACGGGTTTATGGTCCCAGTTCCTTTCCGTAAATTATCGCAAAATAGTTTAGTAAGATAAATATTTCGAGCTCAAGTTAGTGATAAATTTGTCTTGAAAAGATGTTAAGCGTTAATAAAATTTTATATCAAAGATTTTATATCAAAGTAATATCAGTATATCATATTCTGCTTCTCAATTTTTTTTTCAAACCTTCTCAAATTCTAGAAATGTTTACTCTTCTAAACAGTTTTGAGAATTTGCAAAACAGAACTGATACTATAAATCCGTGTATTGACTTATTTTATGAAAAAATTCAGTTGGCACATTGTACCACGGCGATATTTACCATAAACAAAAAGGCTGAGTTTCTGTATTTGTTTGCTTGCTCAACAAAGTGCAAAGAGACTTGAAGTATGTCCTGATAGTTGGAAACTTAGTGTTTAAGGACTTCACAAAAAGGCAAAATTCTGAACTTTTTTGAGCTACTTTTTTTCTTTCATTAGCGAAGTCAGTTCTGTATCAAAGTGCTTAGCGTGGATCAAACCAGTAATTTCATATATGTATATATATATATATATATATATATATATATATATATATATATATATATATATATATATATATATATATATATACGCATATATATATATATATATGTACATATATATATATGTAAATATATATATATATATATATATATATATATATATATATATATATATATATATATATATATATATATATATATATATATATATATATATATATATATATATATATATATATATATATATACAGGGTTAGCTAGCTCTTTGTGGCGGCCCGGGAAATAATATTTCTAGCGTCCCTCTATAAAATTCAATTTCAATCATAAAATATTTTTGAACTTAATAGCCAAAAGTTTTTAACAAACTGTATCAACCTGACAAGTAATTAAATTTAATATAAGGTGATTTAGGTGATATAGAATATTTGATTACAATTTTTTGATATCATAAATTAAAGTTTTAACTATTTTTCGTAACTTGGCTTTAAATGCCCTTACCAAACAAGACCAAGCTACCTTTAAGATATTTTTTAACATCTGGACATTTTATATTCGTTTTGTTTTGTTTATTTAGTTTAATACATTTACTTAAATAACACGTTTTAATATACGTGTTATGTACATATAAACAATGTGTTATTCAAATTATTCAATTTTTTTAAATTGTATATAAATGAGTTTAACATATAAAATTTTTGAAAATATTAAAGAATGTAAAGAGAAGTAACTTATGTTTTGAAAGATAGGTTTCTTTACTCATTCTTATAATAACGAAAACTTATTTTAACTTTTTAGATAAAAGCAAATGAAAGGTTAAACATTCTATTTATACCATAAAACTTTATATTGCAAATAAAAAAAGACTTAACTATGTCATCAAATAGTTGTAAAAAGGACAAAATACTTAAACAAGATTTATGTCAAAATGAAGCTGCCACAATCAATCAATTAAAATTTGCACAAGCAACATCAAGTTGTGATAACTACACTAATACCAAGGAGGATGATACTAAGTCAGATAGTGACTGCTCAGATCAAAGCGAAATAATTGACTTAGAAGAAGATGGGTCTATACCTTATGATTATATACATCAAAAGTTATGTTACAATGAACGAGAATTTAGAAAAGTGTTCTATGCAAAATATATTAAATACATAGAGAGTTTTAAGAAAAATAAAGATAAGAAGATTGTAAAAAAAAAAGCTGATTATATTAATACCTTGCGTAAAGGAGTTACAGGGCAGAATATAAAAGATTATTGTGATTCTGATCTAAGAGACCAAGGTTTGATAATGCTTCCTAATTTTGCTGTTGCTAGCTTAAGTTACATACCAAATGAGGCAGACGAAAAAAAGAAAGAAAAAAGAAAAAAGAGAAAAGGTCACACAAAAAACTTAAGGTTTTCTCCAACTGAAGGACACACGGAAGAACAAATATTAGATTATATAAATTCGAAAAAATTAAATAAAGAGAAGTACCAAAACGCTAAAAAAGTTGTTATAGATATCCACTCTAAATTAAGTTCCTGTATGAGATGTCAAGAAAAACTGAGGCAATTTGCAGGCAAAAATCATGAAAAAATAGAAATAAGACAAAGTTTTGATCTACTATTTACAACCAATGTTAATTACAAACCACTAAATATTTGTGGTGTAAAAGAGAAGGAATGTGACTTTGAACTATCCTATGAAAATTTACTCGAAAACGAAAATAGTTTCCTTGTTTCTGGCGGTGGGAGTAATAAAGTAAAAAAAATTATAAAAGAAGTTAAAAATTACTTAGCAAAGAAAGGTCTCAATGATAAAGACATTAATAAGTTAGGAACAGACTTAATTAATATGAGTGTTAGTGGCGATGGCAAACAGACAAAAAGAAACTCAAGCAATGATGGACGTAATACTTAACTTAGTAATGAAATTATTATTGATATTCCTGTGTTAAATAAAAGGAGGTTGTTAAACAATGCAGTAAGTTATTTGGTTTTGATTAAGTATTAAAATTTTATAATGGATAAGCTGCTAGTTTGCTAGACAAAGCAATTTTTTTTTTTGGTGTTGTTTTTCTGTTTTTGTTTTTTGTTAAATTTAAAAACTAGTTTAAATATACATTTATATATCCTTGGAACTCAAGATAATAACTAAGCTATAAATAACTTTAAATATATAAATAATTTTGTCTAGAAAATAATTAATTATTGTATAGCATTGAAAATCATTGGGTGCATTTTAATGGATTAAAAAACAAAAAGTATTTTGTTATTTGAATTTTTTTATTATGGAATTGTGGTTATTTTGAATAAATTTTTACCTATTTGCTAAAATTTACGAAATTTTAAAAAAGTATTTAGTTACATACGTAACAAAAATATATTTAGGGGAGAAGGGGGCAGCCTTGAAAGGGGGCAAATTTGAAAAAATGCATTTGTGAACAGCGCATCTTTTAAATTAAATATAGTTAATTATATTATGAAGACAATACTTATCCTCACATCTGTCACTTGAATATGTTGCCGTTTGATATAAAATGGAAAAACTAGACGATTTTTTTGTTTTCGAGTACAAATTTTAAATATTTGGATAAAAAGTTGTAAAACTTTCCTGACCATATTTTTAACAAGTGGTGAACTTAACGTTTTTTTTATATAGAAGATTTTATTTTATTTACAATGAAGCAAAAAATTTGATTTAAAAATGTTATTTTGTTTCCATAAGTAATCATTTACTCTCTAAGACGCCGTTGGGGCAATTTTGAAAAAAAAGAGCGGGGCACCTTTGAATCATTTCATTCATTGTTTCAACTCTATTGCTTCATTATTTACGGACTAAACTTTGGTTATTTAATGATAAAAATGGTTCGAAAATATAAAAAAAAGGGAGTGTCAAACGTTGGTTCCACTTTATGAGACTTTTTATTCACATAGTTTACTTGTACAAACTTCACACCATAGCTTTTACTTAGCTTTAGATCAAATGTTTTGCCTGTTGTTTTTTGCGCACGCGCTTTAGAATGTAAACAAAGCAACCCGTCCATACCATTAAAAAAAATTGAATTTTAACTTTTTTAAAGATTTTTATTAGTGGTAGCAGGAAAAAATCCCCGCGAGAAAAAATCCCACTAAAATATTTTTTACAATTAAAAATTATCAATAAAATAGTTATATTTATTTATTTATTGGTAAAATGCGAACTGCGAACCTAGAACTGCGAACCGGTAAAATGCGAACTTTCTCGCGAAACAAAACATATTTTAAAGACCATTATTTTTATGATAAAAATAATAACAAAAAAAACTCTCCACTTCTTAATTATCTATTTTAAAGTTTTATTTAAAAAAAAAAAAATGATTTTTAAATGTAAAACATGCGCGAAGTGTTGCTACATCGACTATCTTATAGCCTGACTTGCAACGGAGTTCTGCTATATCAACTGACAAATTATAAATCCTTAAATTATACCGCTAAGTTAACTACGATGGTTTTGCAAAAAAGTTCACATTTTACCACTTTGCAGTTCTTCAGGTTAGGGTTAGGGTTTCACATTCGCTACCTTCGAGGAATAGGGCATAATTTGACATTTTGATGAATTAAATTTTGATGAAGTTAAGTATTTTATATAAGTATTAAAAAATATATAACTTACTTAATTTTTTATATAAAAAATTAAGTAAGTTATATAAATATTCGAGACATCAATTCGCAACCTTTTAAAATGAATTCAATTGAAACGTAACGCAACGTAAAAAAAATTGTATTTGAGATCAAATAATTATTTTTTTTTACGTTGCGTTACGTCTCAATTGCTTACACTTTTAAAAGTTTCACAAAAACATAATGTAATGTAAAAAAAACGTAACTTTTTTAATGTCTCCAATGCACTAATTTTTTTCCAAAAATATTCGGTTGTGGTTTCTCATTTTGTAAAAAAGGAAGAAAATTAACTTTAAATAGAGTTGTTAACAGGAAGATTTCGCGCAATCCTGGAGAGGTAAAATTCTTTTGATAATCAGAAATCTTTTTTTTAGTACCAAAAATTACAGCAAGTTGAATTACGAAAATAAATGTGACATACGAAATTAGCGTTTTTGGAAGTTGCACTTGCGAAACAAGTACCACTATTCTCCAAATTGACCATCAGATTGAAACTCTCCCCATTCCCAATTTTTTTGAATTAAATCAATTATATGCAATAGTAAACACAATTTATATTGCCAAAAAAATCTAAACTAAGTGCTAAGTATGTAAATTTTAATAATCAAAACATCATTTTTTTGCCTTTTTTCTTCAAAAATTCAAATTAAGTCAGCCATTATGGTATTTAAGAAAACCCAATAAAATTAATCTATTATATAATAAAACAACATAATAAATACATTTAAGACACATCTGATATTTTCACTATTGTTTGTTTAAATTGAAACTCACTACAGCAGACTTAAGCTTTTCGGGGTAATTTTTGTGTCCAATAGTTCTTTTATAATTTACCCAAGTTTTTTTAAATTTGTGAGCAACAGCCTCACCGCATTGTTCTGCATAGTTACCTAAGCTGGTATTATTGTGTTCTACAAAAGGGAGAATTATGACACACTAAAATATGTATTTTCCATGATACTGTTAAATTGTAGTCAAAAATATCTTTGGTAAACAGTTGAAGACTAAAAAATGAACTTTTGAAGTCTTCAATTTTAACAGAAATATCTGTACCCAATTCCAAACTAAACACTGCTGATTTTATTAATGAAAATTTACGCAAACAATCAATTATTGGTAAAATATTAATTGCTGCAGTAATGGTGACATCTCTCTCTAAAATATCTAACAAGGACAAAATTCTATTAGCATTGTTCCCGTCAAAGCCTGCACCGTGATACCCTCTCATTAGTATGTAATTTTTTTAACTAATTTTCAAAAGCTGGCCAAACATACAAAAGCAAAGTACAAAGTTTATCTACAACTCCCATCATAATGTGGAGCTCAGGTGATGGAACAATGTGTTCAAGAAAAGTTTCTTGATCTTTTTGTAAGTAAATTAAACGAGGATTTATAACATTTTTGTATTCCTGCATTTTTAATCTTTTTCTTCCATCACATACATATTCATCATAACACAAGTCTATGGAGCCTAAAGTTCTAAGTTTTCCTGTTTCTATTGTGCATTCCCCTTGACAATACAAACAGGCATATTTGCCAGAGTGACTTGACAGTCCAAAAATACTGTTTGCGCACTTTAGATCAAATGCGAGACTAGAATTCACTTCTTCAAGTTTTAGAGGAGCCAATAATTTTTGGAGATTGCCATTATCCTCTGAAACCAACTCCACAATAGCAAGAATATAGCAACGTTTCACGGCAGAATCTTTATATATTTCCGATAAAGAATAGTGATTTTTTCGATCAAAAACATTTATGATTTTGACCGCCATCTATAGAAATTCTTACCATTGCATTAAAATTATCGATGCCTCTTCTTTCAGTTAAAAATTGAATAAATTCTGTTGTATTTTTGACATAAACTATATCTCTAAAAACTGTCTGATCTCCGTCAACAAGTTCCTCTGTTTTGCATTCATATAAAGTATCTAGAGTTTCCTGCAGTTCGTTCATTTTAATATTAATGTTTGATTCTACAACACCAGTTACACTCCTCCGTAAAGTAGAACATAATTTTTTTGTTTTGTTTTTAGAAAATTCTAATACATTTGATAGCTCCATAATGGTTTGGAATGAAATCTGGTTTAATTTATTTCTTTTGGACTTTATTTTATTCACTCCAACTGTAACTGATAGAAGATTTCCACCTGTAGACAGCATGAACTGCTCTCCGTTTGCAATCTTTTCACGTTTCATTTTACGTTTTAACAATCCAGATGCTATTTGTTCTGCTTTTTTTTTTCCAAGCGACTCACTTATATTTATAATATTGCTTACAGCTTTACTTTTGCAGCAATCGTGAAAACTCCTCTGCCTAAAGTTAACAGTGAGAATTTTATAACTATTTTTAAATAACTTAGAATTTAATTGGAAATAAAACAATAAAACTATTATATCAAACATTACAGTTTAATTCAATAGATAAAAAAGTAAAGAAAAAATACATTTCAATGAACTTTATTTAAATTATTATTTATACCAAAATTTAAGTTGCAAACCCCACAGATTTTAACACTTGCATTTAAAACATTTGGCTCTGTTTCAACATTTGTCTGGATACTTAGCAGTGAAGAGCTTCGTCTAATAGTACTTCTATTGACGTAAATACATAAACACACATTTATATATATATAAATATATATATATATATATATATATATATATATATATATATATATATATATATATATATATATATATATATATATATATATATATACATATATATATATATATATATATATATATATATATATATATATTATATATATATATATATATATATATATATATATATATATATATATATATATATATATATATATATATATATATATATATATATATATATATATATATATATATATATATATATATGTTTAGGTTTATAAGTAATATTATAAGTATATTATAAGTAATATTTAACTCATACTTTTGATAAACACTCAAAACAGTTGGATAGATATACAGTTTCTCCTTTGTTTAGACTAAACAAATTTCTTCTGCAGTTGGAACAAACAACTGAAGGACAAACATCAAGATCAGAATTAAAGTTTGGCCAAATGTATTCTTGAATTTGTTGACATATTGAGGGTGTTACGAGCGTTAAACATTTTGATATGATACCTTTGTTTTTCAAGCAAACTGCACAAGTACACGCTTTAAATTCTGCCGCCATGTTGGAAACTATTAATTATATCTGGAAAAGGGCCGTAAATAAATCATTTTAAATACGATAATGGCTGACTTTATTTAAACTTTTGAAGAAAAAAAGCAAAAAATGACATATTTTAATTTTCAAAATTTACATACTTAGCACCTAGTTCAGATTTTTTTTGTAACATAAATTGTGTTTACTATTGCATATTATTATATTTACAGTATCGTAACATATTAACATTTTAAGACTTTTCTTACGGGCTATTAAACATAGCTGGGTCCAAGACAATATACCTCCATGACTGCCATGTTTAATAGGTCGCCTATAAATGACGTCACGCAATTTTAAAACCCCCTCCCTCTCCTTTGTCGCAATAAAGATGTCACAAAAATATAGACCTAACCTAGAAAACTAGGTCACAAGGTGTTGACCCCCTCCCCCTCTTTTTTTGACAAATTTCAACAAATAAAATTTAAAAAATTTCTGAAATAAAAAAAAAATAGCAAAAATTATCAGCCCAAGGAAAATAAAAATTTTCCTTTTTAAAAATTCTTTAATCTCCAACTCCCTTCATCCTTTTTCCCTCGTCACAGATCGTCACAAAATACTGGACCCCTCTTTCCTCTAGATGCGATTTAAAAAATTCAATCCTTAGGATCGTATTTTTAAAATCCGTTAGAAAATTAGTTAGAATGTAATAGTTACATTTGCTATTGCTATTTAATTAACAAGAAAAACTTTCGTTAAATGTTGGTTACGTTACACATTTGTCAAAATTTAATTAATCCATAAGTCCATAAACAAACGTATATATAAAATGTCAAGCCATATTTTGTGTTAAAATATGTTGTTATACGTTTTTAATAATGGTTAAAATAGTTAATATACATATATATATATATATATATATATATATATATATATATATATATATATATACATATATATATATATATATATATATATATATATATATATATATATATATATATATATATATATATATATATATATATATATATATATATATATATATATATATATTTAATATATTTATTTAAAACTTATTGTATATATAAGTATAATTTAGTAGAAACATTTGCCTAATTTTTAGTTGTCTTCAACATAATATTTCTTCATCATTAGGTTTATCAGGAAGAATGACTAAACTTCAAAAATTTCAAGTTAATTCACAGGAATTTTGGAGTTGTTATAAATAATCACGTTATAACTGTAGTATTTTGCAATCAAGAAGATGCATCAACTACATTAGATAATCAGAAAATTATGAAAAGAATTGGGTATTTAATTAGTAATGATATATATATATATATATATATATATATATATATATATATATATATATATATATATATATATATATATATATATATATATATATATATGTATATATATCTGATAATATTTATACGCTAATTTAATATTATTAGTCGAATTACGTCATTTTCTAGGCTTTTCTATACGCGATTTTTTTTTTACTAACAACGCGTAATACGGGTTGCTTCCTGCTAGTATATATATATATATATATGTATATATATATATATATATATACATATATATATATATATATATATTTATATATACATATATATATATATATATATATATATATATATATATATATATATATATATATATATATATATATATATATATATATATATATATATATATATATATATATATATATATATATATATATATATATATATATATATATATATATATATATATATATATGGGTAATTCTCCTGAAAAGTAACATTTTCAATGAAAATTTTAAAAAATTTAAATATCAAAATTTCCAAACCAAGTTTTTTGCTGTTATAGCTTTAAGTATATTTAATAATTTGTAAGTATCCGCACACCTCGTTTAAAGTTAGTTTACAAAAAAAAAATCAGAACTTTTAGCGTAATCCAGACGTGACAAATTTACCACAGGCGTGACATTATGAATAGTATCGCTTTATGCTGTAACAGCTATAAGTGTCTGTCATGTAATTTACAAAAATAATAACCATCTTTAATCGACAGTTTTTAATAGTTGACATAAAATAGTGCATGGTACAAGTTTTTACAAAATTTTTTGTATTACTAGTTAGTAAATTAGCAGATGTTTTTTGTTTTTGAATGGTAAGTCTTGTGGAAAACGATATTGCCCCCTGTTAATGAGGTTCGACTGGCGCAACACTACAACACTACATCACTCTTATCAATGACAGAGATGTCATCTTTCGCTGGAAGCATAAAAAATTCCTGGCCAGATCTTCTCAAAAACTTTATGACAAACTCATTTGCACTTAAGGCTTGAATTAGCCCAATATAGTATTTCACTTTTTTGATTTTGATGTTTGAAACTTGACAATTATAAAATCATTGATTTTAATAGACAACCTGTCCTCCTCATTATGGCTGTAAAAACTGTAGTTACTTAGTCTTGTCAATTTCTTTTCACATTTACCTGGTTCTTGGGATTCTTGAGCCAAACATTTGGATGTTGTTTTTTCAGCTGGCGTTTTTTTTTGTTTTCAAGAATTGTTGACCTGCTAAACCATGTTAAGGAATATCTAAAAACAGAGGCACAAAAAATTATTAATGAAACAGAAACAAGTTAAACAACTATTTTACAATAAAGATTTCATGCACAGCTTATTTTAGTCTTTAATGAAAATAACTGAAAAGAGTAACTAAAAAACTAAATATTAATCAAACATTTTTACTGACTAAATAACTAGAGAACATTTAAGAAATGCAAAATTTTGCAATATTCAATATAAGCAAATATAATATTCAGTATTATGTTCAATATAACACAATATTCAATATAAGCAAATTTAAGTTTCTAAAAGCTATACATTAGGAGGGTACGAGAATGAAGATCCGTCAAAAAATCAACAGGGATTAGTAGTTCTCCCACACTATAGTTTTTGCATTTTGTATCATTGTCGCATCCAGTGCATGTCAGCCTTCTCATATACAATGTTTCTTTTTTAGTGGTACTCCAAACCACCTCATGAACTTGTAAAGTCCCCTTGAAAGTTGTTAGGTTTACTGGTACAAATTTCTCATAGAGATTGAAATCTGTGTTGTTAATAGTATAGATGGCTATACTTTCACTTGTCCAATCAATCTGCCTGCGGTTCTTTTGTGCAACCTTCTATTCCATTAGGGGCACCTTTTCCGTGCCTCTTTTTTGTGAAATGCTACCTTATAGTTTTAGCTCCAAACTCTTTTTGAAAAAAAGTACCAACCAAATAGAACATGGACTTCTCACCCCATTTCGGAAATACAGATATGGTCATATAAAACCAGAAAGTTAAGGTATTTACTGCATAGTGCTAGGAATATTTCAGGAAGCTGAAAAGTATAATGTTCTGTTACAAAAAAAAGGGTAGCAATTAGGTCAACAGTTTTCTTCTATGATACAAAAATTTTTTAAAAGCGTTCATAGTCACCCCCGTTCACGGTATCGATTTGTGGCTACCTTGTAGCTAGCTACAAAGCTACAATATGTAACTAGAGATAAATCGTAATAAAATCTCTATCGAAAAACTGCAATATATAGCTAGCAACTAACTATAGATTTATTGCTATCTAGTTGCCAGCTAAACAAATGCGATATGTAGCTAGCTTCATATCGTAGTAAAATCGCTGTCTATACCTTGTAGCTAGTTACAAAGCTGCGATATGTAACTTGCGATAAATCGTAATAAAATCGCTGTCTAAAAAAATGCGATATGTAGCTATTTACTAGCTATCGATATATCGCTATCTAGTTGCCAGCTAAACAAATGCGATATGTAGCTAGCGTCATGTTGTAATAAAATCGCTGTCTATAAAACTGCGTTACGTAGCTATCAACTAGCTTTCGATTTTTGGCTACCTTGTACCTAGCTGTAAAGCTGCGATATGTAACTAGCGATAAATAGTAATAAAATCGCTGTTAAAAGTAACAATATCGCAATGTTTAAAGTTCAATTATTTTCACAATTATAATAGATTCAACACTAAAAACCGAATTTTCAATGATGTTAAAGACTTAAGGAAAAAAAAAAAAAAAAAAAATCGCTCAAAAATCGCTATAAAGCTAGCTAGTCGCTAGCTAATCGCTAGCTCGCTTCCCACCGGGTTAATCAGCGAGCGTTATAAAAATAAGCTGGCTAATTAAATTTTTAGGCGCGCCTGCGATCCATAAACACTCCACAAACGAGCGTTTAACAAAAACTTAAATATATAAAACATCTTCATGCTTACAATAATTGTTTTAATCATTACAATAATGACTATTTCTTGATATTAAATTCAGCCTCCAATAAATTTAAGCGTAAGAATAAGGAAAGTTTGTTCATTGGACGAAAAATCTTTTTATGAACAAACAGTTAAATAGTTATAAGATATCACTTTCACATAATAGTTACTATTTTATTAGTTATTAACCTTTTGTTAAATAAGTTAATTTTTTTATTGCATTTTTTTGTTATTGTTTATTTTGTCATGAATAATAAAAAATTGTAATTTAATTTCCTTACTGCTGTACCAACTGATGGAGCTGTTGAAAAAACTTAGGTAAGTGTTATTACTGTGTCAGTATGTAGGTGTATACAAAATGCCTTTGTTGAACTTTTATGAAATACTTAATCCTTCCCCATCAGCTTTAGGTGGGATAAATATTTATAGCGTTAAACTAAGCAAAATTAAATTTTGTTAATAACACAAATAATATATTATATTAAAAATAATTTAATAATAAAAAAGTAATAGTTTCTTTTTATTTTTACTCTGTTTTAACTTTACTTTACTTACAGGATGACTAATTATTTATATTCCAATTCTACAAAAAGGCGAAAAATAAATGCTGTTGTGAATAAAGTATTTTCTAATGCTGTTTGTAGGAATAATTCTGTGTATGATTCTACTTTACTTTGCTCAAGTAAAAGTGATGAGAATAATTTTTCAGAAATTTCAAATAACTTTAGTGCTAATGATGTTTCTAACAAAAAACATAGTTCTTCCAATAATAGTAAAGATAAGCGTCTTAGTAAAAAGATAAAAAGCTGCGATTGTGATTTAATTTAAACTGATATATGCTTATATGATGCAGATGCTAAATTTAGTGATGAATTTATTCACAATTGTGAGTTTGACGATTACCAAGATAGTACATTTAGTTCAGTAAGCATTATAAAGATAACATTACAGATTCAATTGTTAATACTGATTGTTTTCGTGATCAGTTAAAAACATGGGCTTTTTTTTTTATAATATATTTATAATATATAATACATTTCACATAATGCATGTACAGATTTACTTTCATTGTTGAGCCAATCACATCCTGGTTTGCCGAAGGATGCAAGAACTTTGTTGCAAACCGAAAGAAACATTAGGATACAAAATATTGCAGGTAAAGAATATTTCTATTTTGAATTGAAACATTGGCTTTCAATTTTAATCGAAAGGTATCCTATTAAAGCTGAAGTTAATAGTTTGTATCTGCATGTTAACATTGATGGAGTACCAATATTTAATAACTCAACTGACAGTTTGCGGCCTATTCTTTGTTTTGTTCAAGATGTAGAATGGTATCCTTTTCCAATTGGACTATATTTTGGTAAAACCAAGCCTAACTCGTTGCACGATTATTTAATAGACTTTGTTGCTCAAATAAAAACATTAGAGTTGACAGGTTTTGTTTGTGTGAACACTGGAAAAAACTATTTAATAAAATTGGATGCTTTCATTTTTGATGCACCCGTGAGAGCATTTGTAAAGTGCATTAAACCACACAATGCATATAACTCTTGCGAACGTTGCTTTCAAACAGGAGAGTGATTAGGTAAAGTTGTTATGCCCAATTTAGCCGCTCCTTTAAGATCAGACATTAATTTTAAAAACAACAGAGAAAAAAATCATCTTGATGGTACGCATAATTCGCCTATTGAGGAATTAAATATTGGTGTAGTTAGCGGGTTTTTAATTGATAGCATGCATTCAGTATTTTTAGGAACAGTTCGAAGGTATATAAACTAATTAGTTCATGGTAGATCTGAGCATAAGTTATCAAGATCGACATTTGATTCTAATCTGAAAAACTTGCTATTCTACAAGCTTATATTCGTAGAGAGTTTTCACAAAAGCCTCGATCTCTTTTAGAGTTCAAGCAATGGAAAACTACAGAATTGAGAGAGTTTTTGTTATACACTGGTCCTGTTGTTTTAAAAGGTATTCTTTTTAGTTCTGTATATTCCAATTTTTTGTGTCTCTCTGTAGCTATTCGCATTTTTAAGGCTCAATCATTGTGTAACATCCAGGCTTGTGGAGCCGAGCCGGAGCTGGAGCCGTGGAGCTGGGAAGCCGCTGTTTTTTGGTGGAGCCGGAGCCGGAGCCGGAGCCGGAGCCGCAAAAATTGAGCGGCTCTCGGCTCTCGTGTTTTTTAATGGAATAGAATGTATGTTTATTTTTTTACTTTAGACAAACTTTATTCATTTATTGTTAAACTAATTTGTTGAATAAATCATCGATTGAACTTCTATTTTTTGAAAATATTTTTTTCTAACAGTTACGGTCTTGCCAAAACGTAATAAAAATGAATATTTTAACAATTTTGTGCTCAACAAAATACTGTCCTTTAATAAAATTTCTTAATATTCTTTATTAAAAAAAAATGTAAATTATAAAAGGGAACATTACAGTGATGCACATTTTGCTTTATATTATATTTTTATACTGATACTATGCTGTTATATATTTAATGCGCGATTTAATGATCAAAGGTTATTGATATCTTTAAAATTAAAATAAAGCATGCGATCGTTTTATTTGGAGCGATAAATTTCGTTTAAAACTTGTCACTAACACATTGTTAAATTATTTTTTTCGCGTAATTACATAAATTAATTATGGTATTAATTAAAAACATCAACAAACGAATCAAAATGTTTCTCTTAATTAAAATGTCATTGATACATTTAGAAAAACGAAAAAAATTCTGCACAACTATTTACAAAGTCCTTCTACATTGTTAATTTCAATTGCTAAGGCATCTGAATCTAGCCAAACTACTGTTTGCATTGTCATAAAACAATACAAGAGCTCTCTATCTATCGAACAAGCAAAAGGATCTGGTTGAAAGAGTAGCTTTAAGGATAAGAAAACCGCAATTAGTATTCGACGATCATTCACGCAAAACCCTGGCTTTTTAAACAAAGTGCAAGCCTAATGATGTCAAGTTTCAGAGTTTTTTAAAGATTAAAATTTGGCAAGCAATATGTAGCTGCGGTTTGAAATCTCGAGCTTTTGTTACTGTCAATTATAAACTTGGATGTTTACATCAAAGAATACTTGCAAGCTAGACTTTTGGAATTTTATTGAAGTCACGATGTCCCTTGTTGGTTCTGGCCTATTCTTGCTTCTTGTGATTATTCTAAGAAGAGTGACATCAAATTCATTCCAAAAATCAATTTGCAATTGATTTTTGGAATGAATTTGGAATGCAAATCCATCAATATGCACACAATTCCGTCCCATTGAGAAGTTGATGTCGTTAATAAGCGTAAATGTTGGCTTATTTATTTGAAATAATAAAAATACTAAAGTAAAAAGCGCTTTTATAATCTTTAAGTTCCTTAGATTAAAATAAATATTTTTTTTAGTTTTTACATTAGTTAAACTATTTTTCATTTTTTTTGAATTTTTTATCGTTTTTTAATTTAACGATGAGGGGACTTAAGAAAGACGTCTTTTAAACGTCTTTTGAACGTTTGAGATGCCTTTTTGAACGTTTTGGACGTCTTTAGGGCGTTCAAAAAACGTCTTTTTTAAGTACTGTGTCCCCTGGGTAGAATTAAAACTAAAATTTGAAACAAAAACTTTAGTTTTAGGTAAATAATGTATAGAAAAAAGTGTTTATTTACCCAAAAAAAATTTCTTTTTAAATGTTATATCCTGTAGTAGTAATACAATAACCTTGTAATCATGAGAGTTGGTTAAAAATTAATTGCTGGAATTGGTACAGTTTTGGGTTGGCAAATGTGATTAATAAAAATATTTTAAAACTTTAAAATCTGCATTTGTTCAAAATAAATCAAAAAAGCAATTTTTGTTCATAAAGTTAAGGAGCCGGAGCCAAACCAGGAGCCGAGCCGTAGCCGGGTATTTCTTAGGAGCCGGAGGCGGAGTTGAGCCGTCAAAAAAACAGTGGCCCCACAAGCCTGGTAACAACCACTACTTTGTTTATGTAGAAAACTTATTAAAGTATACAATTTTTGCTTATTATTTGGAAAAGATCGTTTAGAATATTCATTCATTGATACACTTGATGATGATGCTAGGCGATTTGGTGTGTTACATAATATTTCTTGTTTTCCTTTCTAAAGCTATTTGGGAAGATTAAAAAAGTTAGTTCGTCAACCTAAATCACCTTGTTCACAAACTGTGTAACGAATTTTGGAAGGTCATTTGCAACAAACTAAAATCTGCAGTAGTATATCATCTAAATTTCGAAGAAAACACTTGTTAGCTCCACAACCATTGTCATTATGTCACTACATTCAATACGATCAATATTTTGGACCACAGATTCTGGTTACTCTTGCAACTGCTGACAATTGCTTTGTTGTTAATGATAAATTTATTTTAGTCAAAAATATTTTAACTGATGTATTCTGCACAGAGGCTAATGCTCGTGTTGTCTGCCGAGAGTTTCAGCGTAAGCAATCATTTTTTATGGATCCTTTTGATTCAACAAACTTATCCATATACTATGTGGAAAATGTGTCATTTAATACAACAACAAATTTTAAAAGAACTAAGTATTAAGTATTTTAAACTTCCATTTAAAAATGGCTTTGTAGTTATTCCAGAAATACATTTTTGATAGTATATCAAATAACTTGTTACAAAAAATACAATTATTTTACTATTTTATAATATTTTGATAAGCTAAAAAATTTTTTGAATTCGAAATAATATTAATACATTAATTTTAAAATAATATTTTAAAGTTATGACTTTTTCATTATTAGGTAATCAATTATACGATTATTTATTTATTTTTTTAAGTTGATTAAGGTGCCCCAAGAAGTCCTGAAGGTCTTATCACAGAGCACCGCGGAAGAGCATTTAATAGGAAATTCATGCCTCCTTCCCAACCGATGTCGCAAAACTTGTTCACAGGTGTGGTTTGAACCACGGATCTTACGTTTCTGAGGCAAGTCAGCGTTATTATGCTATTAGAACACTGATCTTACGTTTCTGAGGCAAGTCAGGGTTATTATCAGTTTTCTATTAGCATAATAATGCTAATAATACACTGATACTCTGTAATTGATTTATCATAAATAGTTTTATGACTTATGAGAAACATAATATACTTACATGTATATTGAATAAGTACTTATTGTGTGTAATGAATAAATTACTCAAATCAGATAAACATTATAAGGGGGGCTAGTCACCGTGGTGACGTGTTGCCCAAAAGAATACAGCTGCAATCAATAAGGATCTAAAATCAGTATTTTTCCTTTGTACTTTATGGAATAAAATCTATAACCATATATAATTTATTTTTAAATTAGTCTTAATTTTATTTTTGTGTTACAGTACAATTATGTATGCCATAGTTTTATTTATTGAAACTAATACCACTGATTATGTGTTACTAACTTCGATAAGTGAAGTTAAAGACAACTCACTTCCATCCGTTATTGAAAATAAAGTGTCTGTTAAAAGGTTATTGGCTAAATGGAAAAAATTTAAGTCCAACAGGTATTGCAAAGGCTAAAAACTGTCTAATGGATCCAGATGTGCATTTATTTACTGCGAGAATACTCGGAAGTAAAGCCAGATGAGCATTTTTTTACTGCTAGAATACTCGGAATTGCAGGTAATTTATGCTTTTATAATCATATTTTGTTTATACTTTATTGCAAAAAATAATGCAGCTACTATCCAGGTACATCTTCTGTGTTAAATGTTATTTGAAATAATGTTGCTATGTTTTGCTTTTCAATTTCTTTACAGACAGTCTTATTGAGGCACGGTAAAAGGCTAAAAGAGCTGAGGACACATCCAACCTGGATATAACAGAAGAAAATGCATTGAAATCTGTAAGACGGTAACTTTAATTATGGAATTTTATAATTTAATAAAAAATTATTTATCTTTGTATGTGCTTAAGTATTTGTAAAACTTTTATATGTAAAATGATTAGTTCCTCTGAGAAATAGAAAAAAAATACAATTAGATTTTACAAAGGTGTTATCTAATTTTATAAAGAATTTGTTGCTTTACAAAGTTTTTATCTTTTATTATTACTGTATTCTAAATAAGGCATAATGATGTTAACTATCCTAATATTTGTTTATTTTATAAAGAAAAAAAAATTCGGCACAAAAAAATAAAAACTGATGCTTTATGTGTTACTCAAACCTCCTCCACCTTTCATTAGCAAAGAGCCTCAGAGTTTACTGAATCTGAAAGTAACATTGAGCTTGTTAACACTAAGTAATAATTTTTTTTGGGCTTTTATATTGGTCCTATGATTATGTAAAATATTTTACTTGTTCATGTGTTGAATACGTCTACTTATTGTATATACATTTATATTTCATGTATATAATATATTAACCTTAATATATTAATCTACTGTTGTATTACAATGTATTATACATAACTTCTCTTGCAGTTGTGAAAGTGATGTTGAATTGAGCCATTGTGAATCTGATGGTTTGCCAGCAGCAACGCTAGACTTCAAAAAAAAAGGAGTAGTTATACAATTATCTAATAAATGACTGTATTTAATGTTTTTATTTATTGTTAACTTGTGTAAAGTTATACCATTGATTTAATTATTTTATTGAGCTCATCGCTTTTTTTTGTAGATAGTTCAATAATTAAATATCCACTATCCAAAAGCATATTGATGGAATCTGCATTTGTTCAAAATAAATCATCACCAGTTCAAATAAATAACCATAAATTGTTAGCAGTTATTTGGAAAATTGCATGATGCTAATGTTTCAACTCCAATAAAGGACTCCAGATTCGTCTCCATATAATAATTATATGTAATTAATAATAATTATGTAAGTTGCAAATTATGCCCTAGGGCCCTGCAAATCAATTCCATTCGCAAATCAAGTATCACCTTGATTCAAAAAATGATTCAAGTTTTTCAAATCATTGATCTAAAATAATTTTAATACCACATTAAAACAATCACTGAAAAATTAATCTGCGCAATAAGAAAGTTAAATTTATTTTTACTTTTTGGGAAAAAAAGATGTTTAAGTTTAGTTTTCCTCATATTGCTGATCTGATTCGTGATTCGATTTGATTTTCAAATCATAACCTGTAATGATGTAGTTTATAATAACAATTTAACAAAGGCCTCAAATTTCATTACCAGTGTTTTTATCTAAAATCCAAGAAGTTTTATAATGAGATCTATGCTCATGCTGCTAGACAGCCTTGTTGCTCCTAGCTTCAATTTGACAGGGCAAAAAGGAAAACAAGCATTTAAAACAAACTTCATTTAGTTCTTTGTAGTAAGTATAAGTTTGGTTTATTTACTTTTGTAAAGCTTATAACTCTACAGAATATAGACGTTATGAATTTTGTAAGAGTAATGCTAATAAGAGCTTGGGAAGGAGCATGGGAAGTAGAGTGTTTTAAACGAAAACCATACTGGCGGCCATATAAGCACTTAGAATTATCAAGAAAGTGGTAGATACTAGAATACATTAATTTTTCAAGAATTTTACTGATATTAGATAATAATGATATTGGTCTGTAGTTATTACAGTCAAGTCTTGAGCCCTTTTTAAGAATTGGTTTAACAGATGCTGTTTTGAAAATGTTAGGAAATATACCTGAAACGAATGAGAGGTTAAATAGTTTAGTTTAGTAATGGAGAAATATCCCAAGCAAGAAATTTAAGAACAAAGGTTGGAATGCTGTATTGACCAGAAGCCTTGCCATAATTTAGAGAAAGAATAATAGATAAAATTTCATTTTCATAGTAGGTTTAATGAATGTAGATTCAGAGTTTGGTGTTTTTAAATAGTTATGGAAGTTAGTATGGGATGAGTGAATGTTTTTTTGTAATTCGTCAGGTATTGAAATGAATAAAGAGTTGAATTTTGTCGATATTTTTTTTGGATCATGTATAATGGTGTTATTTGAAGATATACAAGGTGGGTATGAGATATCTTCCGAACAAATATTCAAAAGCTTTCTAATGCCCTTCCACGTAGCCCTGAAATTATTGCTGTTAGAAGAAAAATAATTTGAAAAATGGTTTTTTTTGCTGCGTCGAATAAGTGTTACATGTAAATTCCTATAGGTTTTGTAAGTTTTTTTCTAGAGTTAGTTTAATAATTAGATTTTTTGTTTTGAGAAACTTTTTAAATATCATATTACGTTTTTTTATTGAGGTCAAGATTGCTGGAGTAATCCATGGTTTAAGGCTCCGAGTTAAGCCACGATTACTTAGTTTTTTTAGTGGTGCGTGTTTGTCTAAAAGAGAGTTAAAGCTACGGAAAAAGTCTTCACATAATTTGTTTTTATTATCATTAAAAAAAATAATTTCTTTATCCCAGTTTATCTGTAAGAAATCGTTTTTGAATTGATTACTATCAAGTTTCTTGAAATTTCGAAGGAAAATATTGCTATTACAAAAATAATTTTTTTTTTGCTTTTAAAAGATGGATAAATTAGAAACTAAGGCAAATGATCCGATATTCTGATAGTTAGATTGCCGGAGAAAATATCTTTAGAAATTGAGTTAGAAAATATATTATCAAATAAAGTTCTTGAGTGATTTGTAATTCTTGTCGGTAAAGATATAAAAGGAAGAAAGTTGTTAGAGGCAAATGGTGTTTAAATACTCCGCAGTAGAACTATCTGAGTTTGCTTTAATAAGATCTATATTAAAGTCACCCATTAAAAAGATGGTTTTATTCTTCTCAAGAGAAAGTTTTTCAAAAAAAACAGCTAGATATGAATAATTAAATTCATCAATATCCATATTAGGATGGCGATAGATACATCCTACTATAATATTAGATTTTTTAGAGAAGATGATTTCAACAAACACTGACTCTAGGAATTGGGGTTTATAGATAAGTAAATCATTTCTAGGTTTATAAATTAGTTTTTCAGAAATATAAATTAAAGCTCCTCCAAATGATGTTTCGGTTGGAGTATGTTCATAAACATATCCATTAAGATTTAAAGGAACTGTCGGTAGTAAATCACATTTCAGCTTGGAGTCCGTTTTTCCGATAACGCTGAATTTATAACTAATTAGATGAAGAAGTGAACTTAATTCATCAAAATGTTCAACTAATGAAGCAATGTTCAAATAAAGAAGAGAAAAACAATTATTTGTAATTTTTGAAGAGTTAAAATTTTTAATATCTATATATTTACAATTAATTGGATTGTCAACTACGTTCATATCATCATCGTCGTTATTATTTAGTTATTATTTAAGTTATTATTTAAGAGAAAAAGTTATTAAGTTGATTGAAAATATTAGATTTTAGAGAGGTAGGAAAGAGTGAAAGGTCATTTGGGAATTCATTGAGATGTAGTATACTATCAATTGACGATTGAAGACGAAGCTCATTGTCCGATATAGAACAAAAAGGAAAGATACTAATGTGGCATTTATACAAAGCCAAAAATTGATGGAAGAGTTTATTGATGATCTAAAATCAATTTTATCCAGAGAACATTTATTATGGAATGAATTTAAACAGTGTTTACATTGAAACGAAAGATGATTAGTACGAATACGTTTATTACAAACTTTACAAAGTTGAGACATTATAGTAGAAATTCGTTTATAAAGTAAGCTATAGATATAAATAAGATTATTAGTAACTTAAACAACAATAAAATAGCAATAGAGAATATACTAAAATATAAAAATGACGATAATTAAGATAATAATATTGGCAATACGAATACAAATAAATACTAATAATAAAATAATGAATACAAGAATAATAATCACGACAATAATAACAATAGTGACAGTAATACAAATAGCAGCAGTAGCAATATGTAATAAAAATAAAAATATGAATACTGTAATTATAATCAACGCTCAATAATAAAAAGTACGATAATAAAACTAATAATAAAATAATATATAATATGTATAAGTAAAAAATATATAAGTAAAAAAAAGAAAAGGAAACGTATAAGCTAAAAAAGAAAAAAAAAGAAAAAAAAAGTTAAAGTAAATACAATACAATTTCGAAAAATAATGCTTTTTAAACTTCTTTCCAACTTTAAACTTCTATCTTTCAAACTTTAAACTTCCTACAGACTTTCTTTCAGACGTGATTTTTCTTTCAAATGATTTTAAAAGTTAATAACAAAAAAAGTTCTTTTTAAAATTTCGAATTTCTTTAATACTTTTTGTTTCTTTATAGTAGGTATTTCGCCGCTCAAATTCTTATCACTTTTTTAAATTTATATTATTGGCATTAATATCAAATACCTTAATCTTCAATTAAATTTATAAATTCTCTTTTTTTATTCAAATAATTTGCTGCTTTTTTCTTTTTTTCTTTTTTCTTTTCTTTTTTTTTCCTTTCTTTTTTTTTATTATCCGTTACACATCCGCCATCCGCGAAAACCTTGCAACGAACGTGAAAACCTTGTAACGAATGATGCTGTAAATGATGCTGAAAACCTTGTAACGAACTAGATGCTGTTTATCTAACCCCGTCAGAAAACTTGGACAAATTTGTTTGACAACATTATTTAGTAAATTTAGACAAATTTGTTTAACATTATTTTTTTAATTTAAAAATAAATAATTCAAGTTAAATCCTTTATTGTTGTTTTCGCGTTTCTTGTTATTTCCAAGACTTTAAGGCAGGGGTTAAATGGAAAGTTATCACGAGACACGTGATAATTTTCCATTTAACACGAGAAAGTTATAACGAGATTTTATTTTTTGCAGGCTCCTTTGTTTTCAAAGTTCTCTAGTCGTAACCGTACGGGCACCATATGTGTAATTTAAATGGACTGCGTAAGGGAACATTATGGATTTTCAGCGGGAAAACCGTATGGGACCCGTGCGGAACCCATTTGCATCTCCCGCTGGGTTAGCAACGGGTTGCCCATTAGGGTCCCGTATCAAATCCTATTTGGGGCTTATATGGTAGTCATATTTGTTGGATGGTTGGGTAGGATGTATGCTGCAAACTTACGTTTTAGTATGTATTACGTACTAAAACATACAAGTACGTTTTAGTATGTATTACTATAGGGAGGGGGGGTCAAAAATTCTTTATTTCTTGTTTAACCAGTTATTCTTCATTAATTTTTTGAGAAAAGTTCAAAAAACAATTCAGTTTTTGCTAATTTTTTATCGTTGACCTTCTACTTCTATTTTAAAAATTTAAAGATAAAAAAAAAAAGTCTTTGCAAAAGTTTCTTTGCGTATAAAGTTACGCAACTTTTCTTTCAAATTTATCCTGATTGGATAAATTTGATTTTTAATCGTTGCGTTTTAAAAAACGTTTCAAGTAATAAAAAAGACACATTGCTTCAAAATATCTTAATTTCCTTTTCTTTATTTTTTTTTAATCGTTATTCAAACTATCAAGAAGGCTATTCAAGATTTCATTTTTTTTTTTTTTTTTTTACTCTTCTTTAATGAAGCCAAGAATAAATCTTCTTTTAAAGTTCCAGTCAGTAGAAGTTCAGTTAAATTCTAAAGGTTTAACAACTCTAAAGAAAAACAGGCTAAAGGAATACCGCTACCTAATTGGCTTTATAAAAAACAAACTGGGTGATCAAATTTTGAAATTTTCTGCTTTACTCTAAAATGCAGTGAATAGCTAGTTAAAAAAAAATCTAGAAGCAGTTAATAAGTATACCTCAAAGAAGTCGAATGATTGTGTCGTTCTTGCTAGAGTATTTTGGGAAAAGTTAGCCTCAGGACCTCAAAAAAGAGAAAAGTATTATGTGTTTGGTTCATGATGAAATATGATTAGTATTAACATTCTAATTAAGTTGTTGCAGTTGGAAAGTTTTGAAAAAAAACCATTTAATTTCAACAGTAGATGTATACTTTACTATTTAAACCATATAAAAAATGAAGGTTGGCGTAGTTTAAAAATATTTTGGAAAATTATTGTCCAATTATTTTTCCAAAAAGTTGCAACTATGGAATATAGTTGAAACTAGCTACAAAAACAAATGGATAACAATAGAAGAGCAACAAACTTTACATCAGGTGTGCAAGATGAGTTCTATTTTAGTTTAATTAAAATTACAAGGCAACCCATTTAGCTGTTAACTAGACATTATTGAAGTAGATAAAGATTTGTTAAAATGAAAAAAAGTTCAAAAAATGAGGTTCTTTATTTTGGAATACAATGTAGGTCAATGTCGCTGTTTAAATACATGATTGTTGATATAAAAATACAAACCTCCATCTTATGTCTACCAAAGAACATGCTCATAACCTAGATGTTCTATAAGGAAAGTTCACGCAGCAATCTTTATCACATATGATGACTTTTATAGTTATTTTCCATTTTCAATAGTAAATAACAAACTGTATGAACTATTTTCATATATAATGCTTAATTTTTTTTGTTACTTATAAATGATAAGGTATATTATTAATAAATTAAACAGAAAAAGATTTCTAGTTTTCTACTTTTCTTATATTTAATGATAATAATAATTTCATTGATTTTTAACAATGCCTTTTTTTGTCAATATATTCACTTTTATTTAAATTGCTAAATAATTAAAATGAAAAAAAATGATTATGATTTTCAGAATCAGCATAAAAAACTAATTAAGAAAAATTGGTTAAACTATAAAAAATCAAAAAAAAAAAAAGATTATGGAACTCCCCCCTCCCTAGTATTACATACTAAAACGAAAATCAGGTCAATAGTATCATTATTGGCAATCCTTAATAACTTTTTATGAAAGCGTTTTACAAATGAAACTATTAAATTTATTAATTATTAAAGCGTTTTAAAAATGAAATTATAGAGAAAAAATGACTTTAGAAGTATGACATTAGGGCAAATCAAACAATTCTTAAAATTATTACGTGAAAGAAATATAGCATTAATAGTACTTTATTATTAAGACCCCACCTTGAACATTGAATCCAATTAAGGAGTTTACGTATACGATAATATCTTATTATGATTGAATAACTTATCATGTAATAATTTATCATGTAAAACCTTATTGATAAACTTTTCTCTTCACTTTAAAAATAAGAAAATCAAGAGGTGATGTGATATAACTATACAGAACTATTAACGACTTGGATGTAATAAATTGGCATAATGCTCCAATATTTATAAAAAGTTCTATTTTAAAAGACAACAATAAATGATATATAAACAACAATCCGAAAAATCAAACCAACATTATTTTTTCATAAATAGAATAGCTGAATAATTAAACACTTTTTAACTAGAAATTGTGGAAGCGAAAAACTTAGTTATATTTTTAACACTCTATGATAAATTTATACGAATCTGTGAAAAGCTGTTAAAGTCTGACATCTACTTTTGTTAGACTATACACTAATAATGTGTATCACAACTTTGTTGGTTTATTTGTTGTATATATAAGTAAAGAAATTTGCAAATTTATTTGAAAAAAATATTAGGTAATGATTAAACTCCTAGAAAAAAAAAGAAAAAATAAAGTCAACAACGAACTCTTTAAACTATTTTGTTAAAAACACTTATATGTTCAAATCTAAATATATAGACTATAACTTTTTCTATATATTGCTTCATGTTTTAGTATTCCATTTTTTGACTTTGCATAACAAAATAACATTCTTATACTATATTTATAAAGAAAATGTTATCTTTATATTATTTCTATTAAATCTTTATATTATTTCTATTAAACTATAAGAATATAAAAGATAAATGTGTTAATAACAATCAAATTATATTACAGAAAAGTTATGAACATGACAACAAAAGATAATAAAATGCAAAATTGTTCAAGTAATCTACGCAATAATATACACACATTTTATATATTTCCTTTTCTATCAAACCAGTATTTTTATCAGTTTTTTTTTAACCAATATCAATCATTTTTCAATTACCATAAAGTACGTTTTATGTTTCTTTAACTAACTTAGTTTTTAGGTTTCTTTAACTAGTTTTAGCTTGGTGAAAAAAAAAAAAATAGTTTTAACATTAAATCAATTAAATGGTTAATGTTTGATGTAAACAATGTTAATAATGTTATTTGTAGTGTAATAACGCATCCCAAACGTAACTTTATTTATTTAAAAAAATAATTAATTGCAATATTTTATTTAGAAATTATTTAAAAAACATAAATTTCTTTTTATAAACTTTATATTTTTAAATTTATTTAGAAATTACTATGTACGCAATATATAATCACCTGAAAATATTTTTTTAAACAATAAAGTTTTAAGATATATTTGTATAAAAATTGAAAAAATCAACTTTTAAGATGGATGCAAAAATCAGCGCAGCAAACGCTAATGCTCTTGTTTATATAATTATTAGTTTGATTTTTCCACTGATGGCCAGTATTGGCCAATGTCTGTTGTTATGCTTCGCAAATCTTCGTCGGACTATTTATGGCTATTTTGCGGCTACCCATCTCAGGTAGTTTTCTAAAGGCTTGACAACGGCCCTGTTATGGCTTCCTAGAACTGGCAGTACAAGAACGGAACTTTATCGGGCCTTTAAAAAGTTTGCTGGCATTGGCTAGCCATTATCGGACCAGTATATACTTGCTGTCTGGGATTAAGGGTTTAAAAAATTAATTGCTAACCAAAATTTGTCCAACTTGTTGTGTCTGGTAACTTTCTTAGAATTGCTCATCAACAACTCCAACTACAACTTTATCAACAACGTTATATATCGTCATCTACAACGTTCTCTTTTCTACCACGTCTACTACAACTAGGTTTTCATTGTCATCATTGTCGTCTACCACATTTTATATGTTTTCTACAGGCGCTAGACAAGTTTTAGTTTATAAACAAATTGTTTATGCCAATCATTTTCACGGTTTAGTTAATTCAAGCGTTACGCTTGAATGGTTTGTTAGCAACCTTCGTGACACTACTAACGAACGAAGAAAAAGTCCGTATTCGGACTAAACGTGTAACAACAAACTGCCATACTGTAAGTGGATATTTTTCCCAATGAGAAAAACTTGTTAATATTATACAGCAAAAATCATCACTGTATCATACAAATCAGCGTCATAAAATGACATCACTGTATCATACAAATCAGCGTCATAAAATGACATCACTGTATCATAAAAATCATCGTCATAAAATGACATCATAAAAATCATTATTGCAAAACAACGCATTTGCAAAACAGTAAAAAAAAATCATTGGAATCATCATGAAAGTCATTTGCTAAACGTCATTGCAAACAGCAACATATAAATTCATTGTGTCAAACAGCACTATAAAATTTCGTCGTATTTATCGTAAAAATGATTGCTAAACAGCATCCATTTGCAATAATATTGTTTAGCAATGTTCATCGTAAACATCGTTAAAATCATTGCTAAACAGCATCATTTGCAAACAACAACACAGCACTATAAAAGTTCATTGTAAATATCATAAAAATTATTGCTAAACAGCATCATTAAAATTCATAATCACAAAACATCAAAATCATTGTCGCTAACAGCTTGATATTAGCAAAATAAAAATCAAAAGTGAAAAACAGCATTAAAAAAAACCCGTGAAAAACTACAAGAAACAACTTCATTTTAGGAAACTTGAGGTGGTTGGGGCTTCTCAATTCCCATCCAGGAATCTTGGTCATAGAATCCTGTTATTACCGTAAATCAAAAGGTCTAGTTCGTCGTGTCATTCTTACAAATTGAGCATTCACGTATGGAGTGTTTGTTTCATCTCGGGGACAATGTTGTTGACTGGTCCTGGCATATTAGTTTTTCTACTGTTCTGTTATCCGTGGTTCTTTTTCGCAAAGGCTTCAAAGAGGGTAAGACGTAGTTAAAATTTAGTTTGTTTAATATCAGGTATATTGCCTTTAACAGAAATGCATCCCACAAAATTGATCCACTTATTCCACCAATAAATTTTTGGAAGTGCAAAAGTTTCAACATACTTTGTGAATAAGCAACCAAAAACAACTATATAGCGGTCTCATTTTAACGAAGGAGGAAAAGGTCCTAAACAATTTGCTGCAATAACATCCAATGGTCTTTCGCCAAAATTGGTAGTAGGAGTGCTTTGCTAGGTACCGGATTCCGTTTCGTTGAGCACTGGTGATACATGATTTTACCAAGGATTGGATGTCGTTGTACATACTAACCCAAAAGTAATTAGTTCTACTCTTTTCATAAGTTTTTGTCACTCCATAGTGACCTCCACATGATTCATCGTGAGCCGAGATTATTAACTCAGTTCTTAAAAATTGTGTTATAACCAACTGGGTGAGACTTCTTGAGACTTTTGATTCATGATGGAATAGTGAACCATTTTTTTCTAATGGTAATTACCATCCAACGCTAAGACTTTCTTTACTTCTTTTAAGTTTTCGGGTAGTTCTTTCTTGACTAGATATAATACTAGATTAGCGTAATAGGAATCGGTATGTTGCTCTTTTACAACTTGGTCAATTGGACTTCCTGGTACTCTCAATGTTGAGACTGTGTCGTAACTCCGTCTGGAAAGTCCGTTAGCGTTACCATGCATGTATCGATCGGTACTCTATTTCGAAGTTGTAACCTTGCAATATTAAGTTCTAACTTGCAAGTTGACCATTTGGATCCTTGATTGGCATTACCCATTTCAGTGAATTGTGATCTGTTACAATTTTAAATGTTTGAACATATACATAAGGCCTATATTTATGTACTGCAACAACAACAGCCAAGGCTTCGCGCTCGGTTTTGGAGTATTTACATTCTGTACTTGTGAAATTTATTCCACCATAGAGAATGACTCGTTCAAAGTCTCCTTGATATTGGTCTTAACAGAAGGAAATAAAAATAAAATAAATAAAAATATATAGTTTTAAAAAACAACACTGTCTTATGAAAGGACATAATAATATAAAATAAGCTTTAAGTTTTATATAGGGGAGAGCGGGGCTAGTTAAGCATAGGGGCAAGTTGGGCAACTAAAATATCTCAAAAACTACTCATCCTATGGCGAAACATCTAATGGATAAAAGATAGGTATTTAGAATGGTAACAAAATGCGCATCAAATGGTTGTTAGACCGCGGTTCAGTAACATGCACAGACACTTTTTAATTTTGGACCAAAAAAGTAAAAAAATATATTTTTACTATTTTTCTCTTAGATGCTTAAAAAAGCATTAATCTGGAATCACTTCAACGTTTATATTTTATTCATTTATTTGGCTATTGATTGTACTTATCCTTTTTTCCCCAAGCCTTATAGTTCTTTTTATAACCTAACTAATGTGTCGCCTTGTCCAGTAAGGGTAAGTTGAGCAGATTTGACAACGAATAATAAAACGGCTCTATCAGAAGCGAAGATAAAATTTCGTTTGGTGAACTTTTTATGGTCCATTCACACTTTTAAATTAATCATTATAAAATACTCATAACAATTATAAGGTAATATCTTAAACCTTTTTTTTTTAATATGTATTTATAATTTAAAATTATTTGATTTTTTAATATTTTAAAAATATTTTTACTTCAATATTACGTGGTCAATAAAATCTTTAAGTTAAAAAGTTCTTGAATAATTTTTTTAAATTAATTTTGTTTACTATGTTTATTAAGATAATAATATGATAATGTGCATATTTAAAAAACATATAACTTATAATTTATATTATACAAACATATAATTTAAAGTATATATAATCAAAACATATATAAAATATGATATTTCATTTATATTTTGCTCATTTATACTATATATAAATAATTTATATATATATTATTTAATATTACTATAATTAAACAGAAAAGTTTAAGCATTGGTATGTTAGAGAATATTTTGTGTGTACACACACACACACTTACATATATATATATATATATATATATATATATATATATATATATATATATATATATATATATATATATATATATATATATATATATATATATATATATATATATATATATATATATATATATATATATATATATATATATATTATATATGTATATATATATATATATATATATATATATATATATATATATATATATATATATATATATATATATATATATATATATATGTATATATATATATATATATATATATATATATATATATATATATATATATATATATATATATATATATATATATATATATATATATATATATATATATATATATATTAAAGGATGCGTAATTATAAAAGAAAAACTTCAAATGGCGCTTTCACAAGCCAACAGCTTAGTGATTCTTGATGTCGAATTCTTTAGCAGCTGCTAAAGAATTCGACATCAAGAGTATGACATTAGCAAGATATATTTTAAAACTAAAATCCAGTGGTTACCCATCCAAAATCAAGAAACAATCCTGGAAAATTGTATCTGATTCATTGCCATAAGCTATAACGTGTACTAACATTACAAAGGATTTTCAAAAAACTGGTGTATACCCGTACAATGCAAACATTTTTGCTGATGATGATTTTTTACCATCATTTGTCACAGATCATATAGAACCAGCAAATCTCGTTTCTGAGCTATTTACTTATTCCTAAACTCCTAAAGCATTTTCTCCAGAAACTGTGCGACCTTACCCAAAAGCAGCACCAAGAAAGAAACATTTGACAAGACGAAGAAAAAAGAAAGCTGCTAACAGATACTCCAGAAAGAATTATATTAAAACAGCATCAAACTAAGAAACTTAAAAAAGTTAAGAAACAAAAAAATTATCTGTCAATTCCTTTCAAATATTAATAAAGAGTGTGGTAATAAAGAGACTCAGTTACATTTGTATATTTAAAAAAGTTAAGAAACAAACAAAAAAACTGAGAAGAAATTAAAAAACAATCAAACAAAAAAAAACTAAGATGACAAAAAAATTAGGGAAGAGTGCAGAACAGGATTATGCTTGTCTTGTATGTTGAGAAACTTATTCTGAAAGTCTACCAGAAGAAAATTGGATCCAGTGTCAAGGTTGCAATCAATGGTCTTATTCAAAATGTGATTCACATTCTGGGCAAAATTAAATTTGTATTAACTGCAAAATGGAAATAGACTAACATAAAGTTTTTAGTTATTATTTTATCATAATATTAACAAGTTTTGTTTTAAAATGTTTTAAAAAAGTTGTGTTTAGTTTTAAGATTGAAAAGTTTTGTTTTTGTTTTTATTTTAGTATCAAAATTATTAGTTTTGATATTCATATCTTAAATAATTTGTTAAAACTAAAAGTATATATTTAATTTATAAGGACGCTATGTTTTGGTTTTATAAGAGTTAATAATTGTCACAGAAATGCATTTATTTTTTTATTGCTCAACTTGCCCCACGCAATTGCTCAACACACCCCACTGGGTAAGGTTAAGCAGCCTAATAAAATTTAGACTATATTTTTTAAAACAAACCAAAAAAAGTTTTTTTGTCTCAACCATTTTTTAGCAGATCAAATTATCTTTCTAATAGTGAAAAAATTATTTAATCCGATGTACTATTCAAGAGATCTGTTAGATTTAGTAAAAATTGCCCAACTAGCCCCGCTCTAACTTATATATAAATATATATATATATATATATATATATATATATATATATATATATATATATATATATATATATATATATATGTATATATATATATATATATATATATATATATATATATATATATATATATATATATATATATATATATATATATATATATATATATATATTAAATTTACGTCGCGCTGAACTTGTTTCTTTGCGCAGCAGCCTGGTTAGTGTTTTGGCGTTAAAGTATTCAAAAAGTGTTGTAACAACTAGAAAACAAAAATTAAAGCAATAAACTTCCTGTACACGTACATTAAACCCCTATTTTAGAGACCTGTGTACGACCTTAAAAAATAGCTAAAATGCAGAAATGAAAGATTTACGTACATTAGGAAATAATACAGTTTATTAAAAAATTAATACATTTTTCATTGAGAAAAGTTTTAATATGCATGTCTAAACGTGCAAAATATAATTTACTTTTGTAGTTATCAAGACTTGGCATAAACTACGACACCTCTTTTGATGACGTGAGTGATAATTTCGTCGTGAGAACCAAACTGGTAAATCAAATGTTCCCATCTATGTATAAAAAATTTGCAAAAATAATTATAAAAAGCGTATACATACAAACAAATATTATGAATGTGTTATTAATATTGTTTATTTAATGTAAAAGAAATGAAACCTTGGTGCATCAATAATGATAAAATCTGCTTGTTTGCCAACTTCTATCGATCCATGAGAATCTGATAATCCAATAGATGCTGCTGCATTGATTGTTGCTCCAATCAATGCTTCACTCATAGACATGCGGAGTAGACAACATGCCATATGCATAACTGTCGTCTAGAAATTCAAGATATCGAAAAAATAAGGGGTTACATAATGAATTATTTCATAAGCAAATGTTTTTTATAAACATTTGTATGTTGCGTTAAAAGTTTTAAATATTATTTTAATAAATTGCTAAAATATTAGTTTGCTTATTTTCATGCCTAGCTTATTTTATTATCATGCCTTGCTTATTTTATTATCATGCCTTGCTTATTTTATTATCATGCCTTGCTTATTTTATTGTCTTGCTTTGCCTAATTTATTGTCTTGCTTATTATGCTATTGTCATTGCTGTGATGCTATTACTTTTATACTTTTCTTTATTAAGAAATTATTATTTATAAATTAATGATTAATAATTTAATATTATTTACAATATTAAAAAGTTAGACTACCTGTTGTGAAAAAAAAACCAAATGAAATTATAAGAGCATGTAAACAATCTTCTCTACACTGGTAATGGGTGCAGAAGTTTGGATTAACTGAGAATATGAGAGCATATGATAGAGAGCAAGAATATTTGTAATAGATACAAAAACTTGAAAATATATTAAGTATAGAAAATACCACATCAGTACATTATTAGCAAAGACGACTCAAAGATTAAAGAGATAAAAAAATTAAAGAGATATTTGGAGATGCTGAACAAGATCATTATTCTATACGTGTTGTTGTGGTTATTATTCCTAGAAGACTTAACGGTCTTATCACAGAGCACCACAGAATCAGATGTTCACGCCTCCTTTCTTACTAATGTTACTTATTGAGCTAGAGCCGGCGTTGAACCAAGAGGTCCGAGGTTTAAACACCTGCTAATGTGGATTCATTGTCATTTAACTAAAAATTGTTTTAACCTTTACCAGAAGATGTCAAAATTTATTATATATAAAAAAATTTATTGAGTTTTTGAAAAGCTTTACTCCTATGGGTATGCATTCTCATTAATAAAAACTGAAAATTGATTGTGTAAATTAGAAGCCATCATAATTATCATTATCATTATCAATATCATCATTGTCATCATCATCATATATTTCTGTAGATTGTAACGACATTTTGTTATGATATGCTTATATATTTAGTTACTACTTTTACTTTAATAATTAGCAAAAGAGTTATTATTGCAATGCTAAATGATGACACAAGCAATGAAAAACTAAAAATAAAAAAATTTACCATAGAATAACAATAAGCATTTGGATTAAAGTCTGAACCAAGTGCAACAGCAACACCTAAACAAACAATAATAATAAAAACTAATAATAATAAGTATTAATTTAATGTTAATTTTATTAGGTTTTAAAGACTAATAAATTTCTCTTTGAAGATTAATGATTGAATTAATTGATTGAAAAAAATCTGTCATTAACAAAGACAAATCTAATATTTCATTTATCATATGTCTGATCACTTATCACTCAGGGTGTCTGCCAAATTCACTTCATTTTGTTTGCTTCAATAGCATAAGTATGAACTTTTTCAGCATCATTTTTTGTAACTTTCACAAGAATTGCTTCTGAATCATTTTTTAATGTTTTTTTTTTACTTTTTCCAGAATAACCTTTTTAGATTGTAAGTCCTTTATGTCTATAGCAAGTAAGTCACTTTTTTGCTTTCGAGCATCTGTAAGCTCAGTTTCTTTTCAAGCAGCCATTTCAATCTTTTGTTGACCATAATATGATATGGTCATACACAATTCTCTGGCTTATTAAACATAATCTTGTTAATGTTAAACCCTCTTTTAATTGCTGTTTGACCATGAAAAAGAGTCAACACCATTTTGATTAATTTGGACAGGGCCGGATAATCATCTAAACCACTAACTTTAGAAAAAAGGAGCTCATCCAATCTATCATCTATTTTGTTAAAATCATGAATATTTACTTGTATTTAGAGACAATATTTTCTAAATATCGCTTAAATTCGGTATCTACCTCATCCCCACCTTTTGGAGTAACCCAATGCAATTGAATCAAGTTATCAACCATATCACTTATTCTTTCCTTTGCTATTTTTTCATTGCACATTATTTCTGGGTTAAAACACGATACATTTCGCACAATGGCATATTTTAAAGGCGATTTTTCCACAAACTTACATGTCAACAACTGTAGAAAACATATGCAACTGTAGTTAAAAGCATAAATATCTTTTGGAGTGATTTCATCATTTGTTATTTTACTCTTTTTAACAGTTTTGGCACCACATCCAATATCTGGCTTTTTTAAATAGTTTTTTTTTTTAGTAAAATCCAATTTGCATAGGCTATTTGCAGTTTTACATTGATCTAAAATATCAGCTATAATGAACTTTGAAATTATGTCTTTCAATAGTCGATAAAGGTCGCCATATAAAAATGGCATCATAGGTTTATCATATTGATATATTACTATTAAAAAAGGATTAAAAAAGGTTAAAAAAGGATATGATAAACATAATATGAGCTATATGAGCAAAGAAATAAAATTTTTCTAGAATTAGAAGATCCTTAGTAGCCGATAATTTGGTAGCTCATGCACGAAGTCTGCTTACTTTTTAGTAGAGATTCCCCAAGCTTACATATTTTATGAATGCTCTCCCAAATATTAACAGCTCTTATGCATCAAATCATCAAGTACCACAAAAAGGAAGAGGAAACTGATAACTTTTAGTCACAACAGTAAAGCTTTCCCGTTTTGCAGGAGAATCATGGAGAAGTTTATAAAGAGATTTTAAAGTCTTTTTAATGAGCCCCAGTCTGTTTTGTTTTCCCCAGTTTTGAATGATAGATGAATCGAATGAAGACCACAAGATCCAGTTGGAATTAGTTTGTTAATGTCATTTTCAGCACAATAGTTTTATAACTTAGAGTAGAATGCCCAATATGCATTTAAGCCATCCATATATACTTGAATAAGCTCGGTTTTATTCAAAGATAATGAACCCAACAAAAAAATTATGCAGAAGATCTCTACTTTGACTATGTCCAACAAGTAAAAACACGGTTTAAAACACTTTACCAATAATTAACAACAAGATCCATCTGCCCCGTTTGCACAACTGAGTTAAAACTTGTGGAAAGAAACAGCATAAATGTCTCACTTATCTCTAATAATAAATGTCTCACTTATCTCTAATAAGAACTGATTAAAAATGAGGAGCTTTTTCAAAATTTGAACATTCGTCTTTTTGAAGAGAGAATATTTCAGCTGTAGCACTGTCAGGAAACATTGATTTAAACAAAATCGAAAGTCCATCATTGGATCAAAAAGAAAATGATGACATGATGACAAAACATTTTTAAGTGTCCATCTGATCTCTGCATCAATAACCAGGCCTCGGCAGAAAGAAATAAGTGTTAGAGTGGCAAAAAGCTTTTCTAAAACAAACATGGGAAGCCATGCGAGCTGCTCCTCTAAACAGCTTCTTAGGAAATATGTCTATTCAAAGTTTTGATTTTATACTTGTTATAAGCCCAGGGTGGGAGAAATCCTTTTCTTTTAATGAAGGTTGACGTTCGTATATATATAAAATATTTTTTTCTACCGGTGGTATGGTAAGTGATTTATTTAGCTATTTTTATTTATATTGTACAGTAGATTTACACTTTTGATATCATATCGTTAAAAGAATATTAGTGTTTTACAAATTTGGGTATGGTTGGGCTTTGACTATTTGAAGTGAGTCTTTTTTTACTGCAGTATAGAACATGCAGGGTAAAGCATAAGTGGCAATAGCATTTGTCTGACGGGATAAACAGAAACTATGTTTGGACATCAGCATTAATGCTTTTTTTCCATTCTGAGGCCTTACATTGTTGTATGCTTTTTATTTTGTAATCAATTTTTTGTTTTATAAGTTTTTTGTTTGGTGATATATTGGTGATATATATATATATATATATATATATATATATATATATATATATATATATATATATATATATATATATACATATATATATATACATATATATACACATATATATATATATATATATATATATATATATATATATATATATATTATAAATATATATAAATTATATATATTATAAATATATATAAACTATATATATATAAATATATATACATTTTAGGATTCATATAAATAAGAGCGATTCTATTAAACTAGCGGCTTTTAACAATGTGTTTGCTATCTCACTGCTGTCTTTGTCTTTAAATTTTCTTCACTAGTTATCTGTTGTCTCTTACTAATGTTGTACTTGGTTATTATAGGCATCTTTAATAAATATTTTTCTCAGGATCAAAAAAATAACTGTTTACTCCATCTAACAAAAAAAAAAAATTTTCTACCATTTATGATTATATATGAATATGATTGATAAACAAACATCGGAGTTCCTACGTTCAAAAGCACCCCTTTATACACCAGTGTTTTATGGTCTTCCCAAAATTTATAAGATAGGCATTACCTTAAGACCGATTGTTTCTGGTTGTTACGGACTAATTGATAACTCATTTTTCTTTATCACAGAATTTGTTCAGCCAGTTGCTGAACAATTACCAGCATACTTAAAAGACACAACACATTTGCTTAAACTCCTTCAATCTCATGTACTAGAAACCAACAACATCCTTGTCACGACTGATGTTAAACCTGTATTTGTATACAATCATTCCTCACCATGAAGGTATTAACGCAGTTAAATTTTATTTAAAGAGAGTACCGCTATATAACGGACTTATAAAACGCCCACCTATTGCTTTTATTGACATAATATTAGAAACCATCCTAACCCACATCAACTTTCAATTTTCGATTGATCACTTTTTACAATTAACAGGAACTACCATGGGAACACATATGGCTCTGCTTAATGCTAATTTATTTACAGGAAGAATCGATGAGAAAATAATTGATTTCTTTTTATAAACGATTTATAGATGATATATTATTTATTTTTTATCAGCCTTCGGAGAAACTAACACAAGTTTTCAAATTTATGAATGCCATCCACCCCACGATCAAATTTACTTTTAATAATTCTACCAATTCTATTAATTTCATAGACCTAACAATTATCAAAAAACTAGATAGAAAATTAGAATTAACAATATAAAAAAAGGCAACTGATACAACAGCACTATTACATTATAATTCATTCCACCCACCCACCCTCATCAAAAAAGCAATTTAGTATATAGCCAAGTGTTAAGATTATATCGAACAATAAGATTATATCAAACAATCACAACCTAATAAAAAAGCTACAACAACTAGCACAAATTTTAGTTATTCCAGGCTGCGCTATTCAATCTATTAACAAAGGTTTTAAAAAACCACTATGACATACATGACACGAACCTGTCTACAATAAATATAAAGAAGAAAGAGAAAAAGATTTTACTGATAGTTACAACATTTTAAAAAGTTGTCAATTAAATAATAAAAAAGTACTGGAATATTGTTAAACAAAATACTGATCTTAAAAATATATGGCCAACTCCATTTGCACACGCACAACACCTATTGCAAGTTACAAAAACATCGATCAAGAAATTTCTAATCCAGACAGCACATGAAAAAACATAAAGGAACTGGAACTATTGCTTATGTTTTTTTTTCCTGCTTTTTTTACAAGCGCTATTGTAAATAGAAAAGTTTTATTTTAAATTATTCAATTTTACTTTTTTCATTTCAGCATTCAAGTAATCATTGATGACTTGACAACATTCTTCATATAATTTCTTGACAACAAAATGACAACATTCTCTGCCTTCATTTTCTGGAGTACTACAATTACAATTCTGATTTACATCACTACAGCCTATGGTCTCTTGTAGTCCAGTTTCATCACTACAGCCTATGGTCTCTTGTAGTCCAGTTTCAGTTACAGTCTTACTGTCTTACTAAGTGTTCTTTATTATTCTCAAAATTATTTGACAAGTGCTTTAATAAACTAAAGTTGTTTTTGATGGATAACACTCACTCACTTTCTACTCTTAATTTCTAGGGTATTACAATGTTTCATACTTAGTACATTTGATCCTGTTTTCTTCCTATGGTCTCTTGTAGTCCAGTTTCATCACTACAGCCTATGGTCTCTTGTAGTCCAGTTTCATCACTACAGCCTATGGTCTCTTGTAGTCCAGTTTCATCACTACAGCCTATGGTCTCTTGTAGTCCAGTTTCATCACTACAGCCTATGGTCTCTTATAGTCCAGTTTCATCACTACAGCCTATGGTCTCTTGTAGTCCAGTTTCATCACTACAGCCTATGGTCTCTTGTAGTCCAGTTTCATCACTACAGCCTATGGTCTCTTGTAGTCCAGTTTCATCACTACAGCCTATGGTCTCTTGTAGTCCAGTTTCATCACTACAGCCTATGGTCTCTTGTAGTCCAGTTTCATCACTACAGCCTATGGTGTCTTACTAAGTGTTCTTTATTATTCTCAAAATTATTTGACAAGTGCTTTAATAAACTAAAGTTGTTTTTGATGGATAACACTCACTCACTTTCTACTCTTAATTTCTAGGGTATTACAATGTTTCATACTTAGTACATTTGATCCTGTTTTCTTCCTCATCTATACAATCTTCTAAAATAGTTTCTAATAATTCAACTATATACCAACATTATCACAGCTTCAAAAAGGAAGTGGATCTTAAATGTGATCTCTTTTCTGTGAGAGTTTGGGTGAAAGGTTGGTGAAATTAAACTCAACTTTTGTAAGAGTTTGGCTCAGTGGTTGGTGATGTTAAACTTAATTTTTGGGAGAGTATGGGTCAGGGGTTAGTGAAGTTAAACCTAATTTTTTACTATTATAGTTAACAAAATTTGTTTCCAACTAATGATTAAAATTGTTGCCATTCATAAAAAAATAGCATAACAGTCCTTTACTTTACGCTTTTTTTTAATGTTAGTAATTTACTAAAAATGCCTAAATGGTAATTCCTACAGTGAAGTAGTTTTTAATGATGAAAAGGAAAATCAAAAAGTTATTTTCAAAATAGAAGAATAAAAAAACATCAACAAAAATAGTAAAAACAAGACCAAAAAAACAAATAAATAAAATGACTGAAGAGAAAAAAAATTAGAAAAAAATAAAAATAAAAAAAATAGGAAAAAAAATATATTTACTATAAACAAAATACTTATTAAAAATTCAAAAATGAACAACAACAAAAAAACAACAACAAAGGAACACATTTTTTATTTAATTTTTTAAACTATTCTTGTATATTGTTTATATGTTTATACATTGCACAGTGGTCCAGTACCATGTCATAAATACAAAAACATACTTTGTTTTATAATAAAAATATTTTAAAAATTGAATTATATATAGAATGTGAAAATCAGATTTAAATTTTTAAGGTCCGTTGTTAAGAAAAAAATTGTTTAAGGAGGGTTTGAAGTTCAAAAATTGACACAAAATTACATTTTTTCGGGCAAAAATCAGTCTGCAAACTTTTATACATTCTCACTCCTACCAATGTCACAGATATACCAATTTTTTTAAATATTCTTATAAAATATGGAGGATCAATATAAAATAATTTAAAATATAAAATTTCATAAAAAAGACACAATTTACCGCATGTTTAACACTTTTTTCTTTTAAATTGTTTGAAAATAAAACTTTAAACAATCAGGAAAATTTTCGCCCAGGTTTGCCCAGCTTGAAATTTTTTGCATTTAAAAAAATGATGTTTATAGAAAACTTCTGAAAAAGTTTTGGCTGCTTTTGTTTGCTTTTGTGTCTATAGGGTCAGTTTAAACATGACATACTTAGACTAAAATACAGCTCCCCCTCACACCCCCAATGTTTTTTAACAAGTTCAACCACGAATATGAATACCAGAATATTCTAGAATAAAAGTGGAAAAGACAAATAAACAAAACAAGAAATATTCACAAATATTTGCAGTAATTACTTTGTGCACTAAATACCTTTCACCACTATAGTGGTGAAATCAAATTTAAATATGAAAAACAAAGACATTTTCGATTACTTAATTAAAGGAAAATATGATAATAAATATGAAAGTTAAATTAGCAAGAAAGCGAAAACTGAAATTTGTATATTGATGTCTCAATGTTATCCGAACTACAATCAGATAAAGTTAACCAAAAAATTTAAGAAAAACTTTAAAAAGAAATGGAATGAGACAGGTAGACAAAAAGGGAGATTTATAAATCATTACAAGAAATGGTTAAATATGGAATTTATTGTAAATGAACTTCAACAGCAAGTTAGGATAAAAGGATAAACCATTTACAACGAGGTGCACCATCAAAAGCATTTGAAGATCTCTCAACAAGGTCTAAAAAAAGAAGATCTTCAGAGATTACTGAAAAGTTAGGAGTTACTACTGAAAGCCTATTTCATGCCCTTATCCTTAATCTAAACAAAGAAGGACAAAATAAAGACGCCAAAGTTTTAAAACACATGATGGAAAGTAAAGTTGATGGATCCTGCAATGTATCATGCTCTAAAGTCTACTCAGCTGAAGAAGCTTTAGCTTTAATGTTAGACTGTAGAGTAGGGCTGACTATCAAACTATCCGTCAAGGGGCCTTAGATAAAGGTTGCATGTTATACCCTGCCTACAACTTTATTGTGAAATCTAAAAGTGATTGTATTCCAGATTCTGCAATTGTTACCACAAACTACAGTGCTTCTGTAAATCTTCAAGGAATAATGGATCACACTACAAACAGGATTTGGAAAGTTATTGATAAATCAAAACTACCTGAGCCTTGCAATACTCTTTTTCTTATAAGCAAAGTCGGATTCGATGGTTCAACTGGACAGTCTGTTTATAAACAGAGAACTGAAGATGAAGAAGACAGATAGTCATTCTTAGTTGAAGAATCTTTGTTTTTTTTATGTACAGTACCTGTGCAACTTAAAGTTCAGGAAACTAATGTTATTCTTTGGACTAACCCCAAAACATCCTCAACCCAATATTGTCGCCCTGTTCGAATGCAATACGTTAAAGAAAATCAGCAAATTGTTAAAGCAGAATATGATTTTTTTATGTCAACTGAACTCAGAACAACAACCTTATTTCAAGTCAAGCACAAGTTAGAATGTACTATGATTGACAGAAAAGTTTCCACTCTTCTTTCTCCATTAACTGATTCTTATCAAGTTTGCAATATATGTGGATTAAATCCTAAAAAAATGAATGACTTTGTAATTGCTCATATTAAACAACCTAATCAGATGTCTTTGGACTTAGGAATCCACACTCTCCATCTCTGGATTCGTTGTTTTGAATGTCTGTTACATATTGGACAGAGAAGAAGACCAGGGTACAATGATTGTGGATTTTTTCATGCAAACACTCCTGAAAAGAAAAATATAGTTGCAAGTAGAAAAAAAGAAATTCAGGAAAAAATCAAAGATGAACTTGGACTTGTTGCTGATGTACTAAGAAGCGGTGGCTCTGGTACATCTAATGATGGAAACACAGCAAGAAGGGCATTTAGAAGCCATGAAACTTTTGCTGAAATACTTGGAATTGATAAGGGTCTTGTTAAAAGATTTTTCATTATCCTTTGTGTGTTGTCCTGTAAACACCCAATTGATCCTGATAAACTAGAATTATATTGCAAAGAAACATTTAAGATATGTGTAGCCCATTTTAAATGGTATTCTATGCCTGTTGGAGTTCACAAGATGATTGTACATTCACACCAGGTTGTAAGAGACAAGCCAGTTCCAATTGGCCCTTATCTGAAGAAGCCCAGGAAAGTAGAAATAAAGATGTTAAAAATTTTTGAGAACATTTTACAAGAAAATTTTCTAGAAAACTTACAAATGAAGATGTAATGAGAAGATTGCTCTGCTCATCAAATCCCTTTATCACTTCTATGAGGCGATTCAGAATCAAAAAAGGAACTTGAACTTCCAGCAGAATGTTTAGACCTTCTTTTGTAACTTTCTAAATAATATTATATTCTTTATATCAAACTAATTGAATTATTGATAGTATGTGTCCTAAATATATTTACTTTATTTTAAGAAATCTATAAAGCTGCATTTTTAAAATAGCACCTTTTTTCTAGTAGTATGTACACATGTTTAAACATGTTTCATTGATGTTTTTTAAAAACTCAAACCCTTTATAATTATATATTTTTAAATTGCTCAGTTTATTAAAAAAAATTTTATAGAGAAATATTGAAGAATGATTATTTTTATTTATAATCTTGGTGTAAAACCAATATTACGTGTTCTTTTTGATTTGTTGTATGTTCTTGCTGTGCTACCATATGCACAGATTATTCATGTCTAGGTATTTACAAAATATGTGTACTTGATGATTTCGTTTATTAATCGACCAGGAAGTCAAACTATTATAATACTACATTTTGTTAGTATTATGAAAATAAATTTTAACATGTTATGTAATGTGTCCTTGGTGTGTTATTTTAGGGCATTTATTCTATACACTAATTTTCACTATACACTAATCTATATACTAATTTTCATAAATGTATCATAAATCTTGGAAATGATTTTAATTCTTTATATATTGCTGTTGAGCTTACTTTTTGTCCTTGGCACCTGTCCTTGGTGTTGTCCTTGGTGTGATACTCTGCATGTTTTTGTAATCCACCAAGATGTTATAAATGTGAAGTTTGTCCTCTAGAAAATATTTAGTTAAAAGGTATTCATAATTCTGTTAAAATAAGTTCAATGGAAGTTTTATTAAGCTATGTGTTCTTGGTGTTCTGCACAGGTATGATACTTATTCAATCGAACAATGTATCAAACATTCTGGTGACTGTTTATAGTCAATAGAAAGTTGAAAATTAATATGAAATACGTGTCACATGTTTATTATTCATTTTGCGATTTGTCCTTGGTTTTGTGTTATTGGCGTGTCATTTAGAGGTATATAAAGTAACATTACAATAACAATTATTGTTGGCCAGAGTATAATGAACATTCACTAAAAATTTTAGCTTATTATCTTCAAAATTGGTAAAGATATGATTTTTGCCTCAAAAGTGACATTTCTGGACCACTGTGCATTGTTTAAACTGTATGTTTGTACATTGTTTATTTTATTATGTGTTATTGCGCATTGTTTGACATTTTTATTTTTTCAATGTTTGTTGGACATTTTTAAAATTGTATATACTTTTAAAACTGTATATCTAAGTGCATGTATACATTTGTATGCAAGCATATGTATGGACATGCTTCTATTTCCGTATAAATATGGAAATAGACACAATTTTTTAAAAAGCTTAAAATTTCTAAAAACATTAAAACACTGGGAGAAATTTGTTGCGCTTATATGTTATGATAGAGATACTTATGTTATTTTAGTTTTACATTTCAAGTTTTGGACTACTAAGTTGAGTTCATGCAAGTAAAATAAGTATATAATATGATTATATATAGAATATGAAATCTATAGAACTATAAAGTTATTTTGTTTTGCATTTTAAATGACAAATGACAAAAAAAAATAACAAGTTGATGATTTGAATTTGCCACGTTGTTACCTTAGCTTTATAATAAAACACAAACAATGACAGAATTTAGAAAACCTTCAAGATAGTATTTTACTCCATATAATATTGGAAAAGTCAACTCAAACACTATCAACTGATAATGCACGAGGCATACTAAATGTGCATGCTGTAAGTTTTTTGTACTTTTATTTAACTTTTATAAATTTCTGAAATATCTTTAAATCTTCTATTATCATTATCATAAATAATATAATTATTGAATATACTATTTATAAATTTTAATTCTTATTTATATTAATACAATATTTATAAATAGTATGTATTTTTAAATTTTTTAATCTGTTTTTAAAGTTTTTTAAGTTTAATTTTTTAATGTTTTAATGAAAAATGTTCTGTTTTGTTATTTTAAATAAGTAATTTTTTTTTTTAATTGGTTTTAAATAATTTTAGATATTCAATCATGCTTTATATGATTCTAATTATTTAGTACAGTGTTATTGTCTGGTGGTGATATTCAGGTTAGATTTTATAAAGTTATATTACTTTTAAAGAACCTTTCAAATATAGTTCTTAAAAAATTTACATTTGCTTTTTTTTCAATTTTAAATTAAAAAAATTTTTTTTGTACAAAATGTTTAAAATGGAAAAACAACATTTTGTTTGTTAACTTACCAAATATTGAAGGTTTTAATTTCTAATCTTCAACTTTATAACCGATTTAGAAAAAATTTATTATTTTTTAATGTGATTGTGTTATTCTATTTTATGAGATATTTTAAAAATGGTTTGGTTGCTTTAAACTGTTTTTTATTTCCAATTAGATTACCTGTATTTATTTGATAATTATTATAGCCAATAAAATTGTAGCAACCCCAGCAACAATAGCTGCTGCACCACCCTTGGTAACGGGCAAATAAATAATTTGTAAGTTTTATAGTTAAGTATGAAACTAATATATCATTCAGCTATTTCAATTGTTACTTATATTTTCAGGCTTATCTTATGAAGCATTGTCATTGAAGGCCCACATAATATAGTGCACACAGGGTGTGGGCCCAGAATAGGCGAAAAGATTTTCCCTCATTTCATTAAAGGGGAAGAGAATACCCTAACCATAAATGAAGTGGGTAGAGCTAAAGTGGGCAGGGAGAATACTTAACTACATCTACAAATAGAAATAAATATAGTTAATTGTTTTTAGTTTTTTTTGTTAATCTTTTTGTTGATTTTTATCGATCTTTTGCTTTTATAAATAAATAAATTTGTGAAAAAGTACAAAAATATAGTAAAAAAAATTTTGTTCCTTTTTTTTTTTTGATATTAAGTTATGTTTATAAAAAAATTTTGTTGGAAAAATATACATTCTGTTATTTTACAAAGCTATTAGGCACTCTTTGAAACCACAATCCGTAATGATTTGTTTTTTATCTATGTAAATAAAAGTTGTTATCAACATCAACTAAAAGTCAACTAAATTGCATACTAGGGTTATGAATTTTTAATTAAAAAAAAATTAATTTCCTGTGTCATAAATCAATGAACTTTTATTAGAAAACATTAAAAACATGTTTAATTCCTCTCGGTTGTAAAAAAAGGTCACACCGAAATTCAAATTACATTTCGTCATTTAATCTTGTTACTGCTAATACTAATACATGTGGCTTTCCAGCAAATCATTTAAAACTTGTATAGATTAGAAGTATTTAGAACTTTAGAAAATTTTGTAAAATAACATAATATTTTAGAAGACTTTAGAATATTCTAGAACAATTTAAAACATTCTGGAACAACTTATAACAATATAGAACAATTTAAAATATTTTGGAACATTCTAGAACAATTTAGAACATTCTTGAATATTCTAGAACATTTAAAACTATATATAACTGCTCATCTAATTTTATAGTTATTTCAGAAGCAACACATAGCATTGTACAAGCCTAGCGATAGTAGCATTCAGAAGAACAAAGATGTTTGGACTAATAATCTGGTAAAATTTGAAGTCTCTCATAAAAGAAGAAGAATGGTCCCTTTGGAAGAATATTCACTGAAAAAAAAGTGCAGAATGCCTCTCTAAAACCAAATTATCGAACGCTACCATTTCCTTGGAGCAAAAATCAAAGGAAGAAAGGAGCGAATAGCGGAAATTTCCAAAGAAGTCACCAAATTGTGGAAAAATAAACTGAGTTCCTTATGTATCTGATCAAGTTATACGAGCAAAGCTTGATAAAATACTGAAATGTTATAATGTGTCAAGCAGGGAAGCTATGAACCCCTTGATGAAATTTTTGATATTACTTAAGTAGATGGAACATGGTTATCTTCCGAGGACAAGCGATTTTATCATCTCCAAGTGGAAAGCAAAGAAACAGTGGGATACTCTACAGGCCAAGCGATCAGTAAAAAAATGATCCATCTCTCTAAAAGACAAAAAATTTCTAATGAATCATCCAACTCATCATCTTACTATCCTGGTTTTAGGGATTCTGACTGAGGCTGATGACAGTGAATATAAAAACAATGAGGAAGAAGATAAGACAAGTCCTACACTAAGCAGAAAACATTATAAAAGCAGTCAACTTGGTGACCTCTGCCAGAGTATCAACAAACAAAGCTGCTAACATATGCAAGCAACTGGCTCGTGAAGGCATTGACATTCTAACTCTTTAGCAATCAGCTATTTATAAGTCTACAATCAAAGAGGCAATCAAGGAAGAAATTATTGAAAAGTTGCATATGGAAAATTAGTCCTTACACTTTGATGGCAAGCACAATGACAGAATGGATTATCAAGTGGTCGTCCTTAAAAATGAAAGAAGAGATGTCTTTGGCTTGGTAGATGGCAGGGCTTCAACTATGGCTCAAGGAATTTCTAATAACCTCAATGAATTTCACCTATGGAATTTAATACAGATGATTGTTGCAGATACCACCTGCAACAATGGAAAAAAGAATAGTGTTGTTGTAATATTGCAACAAATGTTCACAGTGAAATGCATCAACAAACCTCAGTTTATCAGTTGTCAACATAATGTATTAGATAGAATCCGTTTGGTGCTGGATGAAGAACTTGGAAGTAAAGCACAACCGCCAAACATCCAATATCCATTTGTATCTCAACTGTTGAAGGAGTGCGAATAACTGAAAACACAGTTTGATAACAGAGCAGAAGTAATTCTCAAAACATCAGGCAGGAGAGATGATATGAAATTTTTGTTTCATCATATTTGAGTGTTCTGATTTTTTAAGGAAAAGGGACTCCATTGATCAGGTTTCAGAAAATATCCAACATCAGCAATGTGAGGCAGAAGTCCAGAGCTATACTAGTGATCCTTAAAAAAATCTAGTTGAACCATTAAATCTGTCTTAGCTTATAAGAAAAGATATTATATGACTCAAGTAGAGTGGATTTATTCATGATTTTTAAAATATTATTTGCAGTGTGATCCATTACTCCTTGAAGGTTTCCTAAAGCTTTGTTGGAGGTCACAATTTTGTAATCTATATGCAATCATTTTTAGCTTTGATAGTTAAATTGCTAAAGTTTCATCTGCTAAGTACAAATACTTCTGTAGAAAACTAAATATTACAGGAAACATTCCATCAAATATTTTAGAATTTGGGCATTTTAAGTAATTTCAAAAGATCTTCTTATTTTAAACTTTAATGAGAGATCTTTAAATGGTTTTAATGGTTTTAATGGTTTTGATTAGTGCTTCCAATACTGGTATTAAATTTTTTTTTAAATTTATCATAATATAAATAAAATCTCAAGTTAATAGCAAAAATTTCATTTATTCAATAAGCTTATTTATTTTATATCAAAATAACTAACTTTTTCATTTTTCGCTTTTTTCTCCTTTGTAAAATGAGCCGGTAAAAAACATAGGACGTTTAGAGTATCATCCTCAATAGATGATCTAATTTTGTGATAATGTTCCCACTTGCTGAAAATTTACGCTCCAATTCAACATAAAACTTCAACAATTTTTGAACTAAATCAATACATTTTTCAGCAGGCGACGAACCAACAACTTGCTAATCCAAGATTCCAACATAAAGCATGTTCAGTCTAGAAAAACTGAGAACAACAAATTGTCGCATTGATTTTGTAATAAATTGGTGATCAGATTTGGATTTTTTGCCCGTTGATAATGGTACCAATAAAAAAAATCCGATGATGATGCTGCATCTTGGGACAATTTCCTATTCAGCAAGTCAATTTCATGTTTAGTTTTTAGATGTGTATTCAGTACACTGGTACTCCACCATTTGACTTTATCTCTTTTTTGCACTTCTTACACATTGCAAGTTAATTTTCTTTATCAAGCAGAAAGTAAAACCACGCAGAACTTTCATCAACTTGTACAGTGTTGAACGGTGTGAATACTTTTTAGGATGTTTTATGTTTTTCTGGATATTAAGATAATTCTATCTATTAGATATAAAATCTTGATTTTTAGTTCTTAATTCAAAATGCATAAAATTAAGTAAGCGTAACTATAATTGCTGTTAATTTAATAACTTTACATTTATAAGTTACACTATGAAAAACGATTAATATACTATCATCTTGACACTTTTACTAAATTAAAAATGTTCTCAACTGTAACGACTTCAAACTTTTCATATTTACGTTAGTGCAAAACTCAAACATGGGATCTACATTAAAGCAAGTGACATAATGATAATATTTTAAATCAGTGCTTTGTTAATAGAAGGAAGACAAAATTTTACTTTGAAATTAAACAAGTTTTACCTTTAACTAAATATTTGTAACAATAATTATATTACAATATATTATAAATATATTATTTTATTTTTATTTACTTATTATTTTCTCTATTCCAAAATCTTTAGCGAGCCTGATTTAATACTCTCATTACAAGATGAACAAGCCCGGTGGGAAATGAGCTAGCGACTAGCCAGCAAATATCTAGCTAGTTGCTACCTATGGATCCTATGGATAAAAGATGCGTTTAAGAAGTAATATAGTTAGTAATACGTGTTTAACACGTTTTAAACGTTTTTTGTCATTTAGCTATCTTTATCCCACCAGGAGCGTTGTTTATCGCAACTGAAAGTTTGTCATTTATATTTTGTAAATATGTCATTTAATTTTGTATTTCGCAAAATGAGGGCTTTCCCATCTCCTGTATCATAAGCCCTCTACATATATTTTTAATACCTGTATTGAGCCAAACCAATACCGGTATTTTGGTACTTGAAAAAGTCCAGTACTACAGATATACCGGTATTGGTACTACCAGTATTGGAAGCACTAGTTTTGATGGTTTTAATGGTTTTGATGGTTTTGATGGTTTTAACCTCATAGCATACTTTTTATACAATTTTCCTGTTAAGCTTCATTAACTATAAATTCCTTAGTCAACCATTTCTCATAGCAATTTGTCTCCCATTTTGTCTACCTATTTCATTACATATCTCTTTAAAATCTTTCAGTTAAACTAATAGGATTGTGATAAAATTGTGAAATAAATTAATACAAACTTAATTTTTTGATTCTTTACTAATTAAATTTACATATTTGTTCTCGTATTTCTTTTTTTTACTTCTTTTAAACAAAAATGTTCTTTATACTAAAGCTTGTTCTTGAATTTTCATGAATAGTTAATAAAAAATTGAACTTGGATTATTTTAAATAAAAAAATTTTTTTCATGAATATTTTTTATTTTGATTATTCCAGTTTTATCCAAATTTTTTATTTACTATTATTCTAGAATATTCAGCTATTTATTTTTACTGTTAAGACCAGAAAAAAATTATTTTAAATCATTGCGAGTCAAATGGAAAAGCATCATTGTTTAAATGCATCATGTTTTAACTCTATAGCTACAAAGCAGCCAAAACGTTTTAAGAACTATTTTGTACAGATCATTTTTTCTTAAACCAAAAGTTTCATGGTTGACAAACATGGCCGAGAATATTTTTTGTAAGTTTTTTTACTTTTTAAATTATTTTAAACTGATCTTCTATTTTTTATGAGAACATTTTAAAAATTGGTAAAGTAAGAGATTTAGAAAAGTTTGTAGGCTACTATTTTTACTGGTAAAAAAGATAATTTTCTTCTTTTTTTTTTTTCAAACCTTACTTAGATAACATTGAAAATAATTGCAAACCTGAAAAGATTAAATGTGATCTTCAGATAAAATTAAATTTTAAAATTATATTTATGACAAAGACCTGGACAAAAAATGAAATTGTACAATAAAATTAAAATAAAAGATTAAAACAAAAATATAAAAACAAAAAGTTTATATTAATAAAACTTTTAGAAGTAAAAAAAAACCTAGAAAACCTTTTTCAATTAATTTGTGAGCCGGAGGTGGTTTTAACTTTAATATATATTAATAAAGCTTATAGAAGTAAAACCTTTTTCAATCAATTTGCGAGCCGGAGGTGGTTTTAACTTTAATATATATGCAGTTGTTGGAAGCAAAGTTGCAATAATATTTTGCTTCTGCATTAAAATTATTCCTTCGTCATCAATTTCTTCTAAATGACTAATGGCGAGAGCTCCAACTTCTGCTCCAAGCTAAAAAGTAAAAAATTAAACAAATATATGTATATATATATATATATATATATATATATATATATATATATATATATATATATATATATATATATATATATATATATATATATATATATATATATATATATATCAACCCTTGGAATTAGGAAAAATGAGGTCGGCAATAATTTGCCGACCTCAATCTTTTAGAGGTCGGCATCAGGTTGGCAAAAAAAATTGATACAAAGGTCTTACCATCAAACTTAGAAACGAGGTCGGCATTATTTGCTGACCTCAAACACTTTTAGGTCGGCAGTTAGGTCGGCATTGCTGAATGCCGACCCTAATTCCGAGGGTTGATAAAAATATACATAAATATAAGTATATATATATATATATGTATATATATATATAAGAATATATATATATATATATGTATATATATATAAGTATATATATATACATATATATATAAGTATATATATATATATATATATATAAGTATATATATATATATATATATATATATATATATATATATATATATATATATATATATATATATATATATATATATATATATATATATATATATATATATGTATGTACATATAAGTATATATAAGTATATATATATATAAAAGAATGGAAGAAAAAAGGATGAAAAAAAGGATGAATAAGAGATTTGTAGTAGTTGAAGTATTCAACAGTAATAAAATGGCAATCACAAGAAGAACCTTAGCAAATGAGTTCCCAAGGGTTTGCCATTTACTTACTCCTGATTTTATTTTCTATCTCTATAAATTTTTTTATTCAATAAAATATAATATCACTTAATTTAGATTTCATAAAACTCAGATAAAAAAAACAATATAAAAAAACACAAACTTTTTTGTTTTGTATAAACAAATTTTAATATTCAAACCTTGCCTGATTGGTTTGAGTTTAATTCATCACCATGAAAATTAATATTCATTCCAACATTTTTTCCTGCTAATAATATTTTTTTTGTTGATTCTTTATCAAAGACTCCTGTTTCATAAAATACATCAATGTTGTCAACATGTATTTTACCATCATTCATCAAATTAACAATTTGTGGAATTTGATTCTCGACTATATCTTGTGTAGCTTCCTCCATTGTTTTGCCTCTACAGACAAATCACATACTAATACAAATCACATAAATACATACAATATCACATATATATTTTTATAAAATCATACAATAAGGATACAGGATTATACAATAATCTAAATCTTTTATGTTAAAAAAATATCTTTTTTTTTATTTCTACCTTTTTCCACACTTACATGAATGTAAGTGTGGTTAATGTAAGTGTGGCTAATATAAGTGTGGGTAATTACCTAAACTTACATTAACCAAATAATTGGAAGACAGAATTAAAATTTGACTGACTTGTGATTGGTTAGATTAATGACCTCAGTACATGGTTTTGAAAAGCTTTTTTATTCGAAACTTGTATCCCCATGAACTTTTTTATTTTGTTATGGACACAGAAAAAAAAAATAAACAAACTTTGGTATTGCGTGGCCTCCACAATATGTAACTGAGATATCCATAAATGAGATTTCTTTACGAGCTCTTTCAATAACTTTTAGCATTTTAATCTCGTTTTCTGCATCTAAACCATAACCGCTTTTTGCTTCAATGGTTGTCGTCCCACATTTTGACATGGCCTTTAATCTCTATAGAATACAATTCCTTTATAACACTTATATTACGCTTTATAAATGTATATTATTATTTTTATACTTTATAATAACAAATAATAAAAAACCTTCAAGAAACTGTGGTATAATTCATCTTCTGTCGCTTCGTGTACAGATTTCACAGTGAAATAAATCCCACCACCAGCTTTGTGAATATCCATGTAAGTAGCGCCTTCTAACTTTTAAGACAAAATAACATTTAACATTTTATTATAATCAATATTATTAGAAATATGTTAAATCAAAATTTTCATATTTTTTCATATTTTTATAAAAACATAAATAAAACAGTATAAAAACATAAAAAGAATAAATTAATAAAACATTTTTAAAAATATAAAAATAAAAAAACTATAAATAAAAGTATTTAAAATAAAGTATTAAATAAAAATTATAATTGCATTAATTATAAATATATAATTAGAATTTTGATTATAAATATATAAATAAAAAAAAAATTAAAATAAAGTTAATATTATCTTGAATCAATCTTCTCTTGATTTTAACTGTTGTTTTTGGCTCAAACTTAACTGACCTTACCAGTCTTTTTACTATTATTAGCAGAATCTTAAAATAACGATTTTCAATATCTCATCTTGAGTCTAACAACATATTCTTTGACAATCAATACAGATTTGATCCTCTCTAACCTGTTAACCATTACCAGAAAAGTTCTATTATGCTTTATTAGCAAGAACTAATACTTTTGACATATTAAATACTTTTGATAAACTTTGGAACGCTGGTTTTCTTTAAAAGCCCCATTCATGAGGCATGTTTGAGAAAAATTTTAAATTAATGAACCATGAGTAACTATGATAGGCAGTGTTCAAGTCATCCTTTATAAACAACACAATCCAGTGACCTAATGGGTCTCATAGTTTTTTTTCTAACCTAACCCTAACTGTTTCTCATCTACATTAATGATTTTTTTGACAATCTAACTTCTAAACTAGCTATATTTGCTAAAGATACAATTATACAAGTCTGGGTAAATATTCTCGCTTTTAACCTTTGAGTGGGCGTGCTGACATAAAACTTACAGCAAAATTTTTGTTTTTTAATGAAATGTTTGTACACATGCATTTTTAAAAATAATCAGCATCTATTCCTAGAACAATGTTTATATGTTGCATAGGTTTGCATAGGTACGCATTATTTGCTTTTGTAACACAACATTTGCTCCACACTGAGTCATATGTGAATGGATGTGCTGGGAATAAATTTATGGCACGCAACTACTAGTGTAATTTTATTTATATTTACCAGTTTTTTTATGTATCTTTTCATATTGTGAATCAAAAAGATATGTATATATATATATATATATATATATATATATATATATATATATATATATATATATATATATATATATATATATATATATATATAATGTATTAATTATTATTAGTTAATTAATAAATTTATTTATTTTTGATGGATATTATTTTGAAATTTTTCTTGTAGATAAGACAAATTGTCACATGATAAAATGTGTCTAAGGGAAGCAGAACTTGAAAATATTGTTCAGCGTATGCTTGAAGAAGATGAAAATGATGATGAAAATTTGGAAAGTGATACTGAATTTAGTGGAGAGAATTTAGATATAAATGATATTGGTAGTTTGTTGGAACAAAGTATTTCAGATGACATAAGTGAACAAAATAAAGAAAACACTCTTTGTGAGAACTTTTATATTGCAAAAGATAAGACAACCAAATGGTATAAATTTGAAAATAAAAATGTTTCAAAAATAAAAAAAATTAACATAGTAAAAGAAGCCGTTGGCCTATAGTAATGTGCTAAAGAGTTTTTTTATTTTCGACACACTCTCTGAGGTTTGACAATAAAACCACAAGAGGAAAAAGCCAAAAAATAGATAAATTAGCTGCTTTTGGTACATTTCTTGATGCATTTGTTCACAATAGTAAGGATGTGCTTCAAATTAGGTAAATATGTAACCATCTGTTTATAGGTCGCTGCAGTTGAATAAAATATATTCCTCAAAAAACCAGCAAAATATAGGATCAATATGTATGCACTATGTGATGCTAAAACTTTTTATACTTTTAATTTGGAAATTTACTGTGGAAAACAGCCAGATGATCAATATGCCTTGTCAAATGCTCCTTTTAATATTGTAAAACAATTAATTGAACGAATTGAAAATTCTAACAGAAATTTGGCCACAGACAATTATTATACAAGTATTCCTCTCGCTGACTATTTACTAAAGAAAAAAATTATACTGATTGGAACCTGGAAGAAGAATAAACATGAAATTCCACCAAAATTTCTTCCTTAAAAAAGTAAAGAACCAGTTTATTTGGTTTCCAAAAAGACAAAATGATCACTTCATACATGCCTCAAAAAAATGATGCAATTCTTGAAACTTACAAAATTAAAATCATGTCTCAACAGTATCCAAACTAAAATAAAAGAAAGTTAAGTAATATAGAAATAGAAAATAATAATAAAAAAATGTATCTAACAGAATTTTAGTTAAATATTATTTTTATTATCATTTTTGACTATTTCTATTTCCTAATTAACATAAAGTTATGATTTAAAAGCAGCAGCTTTTAAATCATAATTTGAAGTAAAATTTGCTAAACTTTAGGTGTACACAATTCTAAACCACTTTAGGTGTACACAATTCTAAACCACTTTAGGTGTACACAATTCTAAACCACTTTAGGTGTACACAATTCTAAACCACTTTAGGTGTACACAATTCTAAACCACTTTAGGTGAACACAATTCTAAAAAAACCACTTTAGGTGTACACAATTCTAGCACAATTTCACATTCTGTAATATGCCCAGCAGCATTTGGTCCTCAAATGACTTTTTTTGAACATTCAAATGATGTTTAAAAGAATCAAATGATGTTTAAAAGAAATTCTGAACCAAACTTAAGTAAGTTCACGCTTACTAAGTCAAATCTGAAATCAATCCAATCAATGCAAAAAATTTGGGTATTTGTATCTAATTTGTATTAAATTTTGTAGACAAAAATACCTCTACAAGCTAATTTCTTCTCCCAAAAGGGCCAATGAGTTGTTAAAACATTTAATTTTTATAGTTATAATAGATATAATAGTTTTAATAAGTTGCAAAAATAATACTGTTATTTGTTAGCTTGATATGTTTTTATAAATAATACTGTTATTTAGTAGTTAGCTTGATATGTTTTTATAAATGATACTGTTATTTAGTAGTTAGCTTGATATGTTTTTACAAATAATTAAAATAGGAAAAGGTCAGGTCAGGTTTTCCTGCTACTGGTAACATGTAACCCAGTACAACCTGCTCCATGTCCTGCTGCCTTGTAGGATACACTTTTTTAGGCAAAGGCTAGGAGAAGTTAACTCCGAATTAAAACACCCCCTGCCTTGGGGCTCTTGGTTGAGTAAAGGCTAGAGATGGTGTCCCGATAAAAATACTCATCTTGGGCAGATGTTACATGCATCCAGCTGCTGTCTTGTAGAAGGCCTCCTAGGCAAAGACTTAAGGGGTAAACAGATTCTATCTGTTGACCAGCCTCGAACCCCTTCCTCATCTATTAGGCTGGCGCAGATGTATTTTTAATACATTGTTTCCAGTTTAGGATGTTGAACGCTGGATCTTCTTGACTCAATGCGTGGGTATTGCTTGTGTCTCTATTTTTATGACTGGGCAACTCATTCTATTATCTCCTAATGAGGGTACAGCTCTAAAACTCAGTTTTATGGTTCTGAGGCCGGCTGGTAGTCAGGTTTCCCGAACTCTGTGGTAGCTCTCAGAGAGGCTGATTCCATCAACAGCCGAAAAATATCAGAGTACTAACAGTGCCATGTTGCGCATGGATGGTGTCCCTGTTTGTACTTTTGGTGTGCATTGCAGAGGCCACATTTGGAGCCCTTTGTTACGGCTTAGGGTTTATTAATAGTAATGAGGCTATTGCTTAGTTGTTAAATAGTGTACTGAGTACTATCTATACTTGAGTCAAGTTCTTTATAAATTTAAAATGACTAAAGTACCTAAAACTAAAAAACACAAAAAACCATCGTCATCACCAAGTTCTCTAAACCTATCATTTACTAATATTCGTGGTCTTCGAAGTAACTTTTCTTCTGTTGAGTCTTATCTCTTGCAAAGTTCACCAGACCTACTTGCTCTTTGTGAGACTAATTTGAGTTCGGCTGTCCCATCTTGTGATCTTAGTGTTGATGGTTATCTTCCTTTAATTCGTTAAGACTCCAATAATCACATGCTTGGCCTGGGCATCTACATTTGTAAGAACTCACCCATTTGTCGTGAAACTAGGTTTGAATCTACAGACTATTCATTTATGTGCTTTCGTTTAGCACAACTTCACTCTATCGCCTTTCTCTTTGTTCTATATCGCTCTCCTTCATCCCAAGATTGCACTATTCTTGATGTTATTTCTGATCAAATTGACCAAGCCCTCTCTCTTTATCCATCGGCCAATATCGTCGTTGTTGGTGACTTTAATGTCCATCACACCGATTGGCTTGGCTCTAGTGTCAGTGACTCTGCTGGCGTTAAGGCCCTCAACTTTTGCCTTTCTCAATCTCTAACTCAAATAGTCAACTTTCCAACTCGTTTTCCAGACAACCCTAATCATTTACCTTCTCTACTCGACTTATGTCTTGTTTTGGATCCTAGTCAGTGCTCGATTTCTCCACATTCACCCTTAGGTACTTCTGATCACGGTTTGATCTCTCTAAAACTATTATCAAATTCTTCTACTTCATCAGAATCCCCCTATCATCGTACCACATACAACTACTTTAAAGCTGACTGGGACTCTTTCCGTGATTTTCTTCGTGATGGCCCTTGGGTAGAAATCTTTCGTCTTCCTGCTGACAAATGTGCTTCTTGTATAACTTCGTGGATTCAGGCTGGCATGGAATCTTTTATTCCCTCTCGACGATTCCAGGTCAAGCCTCACTCTTCTCCTTGGTTTTCCTCACATTGCGCTGCAGCAATTTCTAATCGAAACCGTTACTTCCATATCTATCAGCAAAACAATTCTCCAGAAAACAGACATCTGTTCACTATCGCCAGAAACCATTGTAAAAAGGTTTTGTCTGACGCCAAAGATCGCTATTCCCAGGTCATTAAATCTCGTATCTCATCACAAAAATTAGGCTCTCGAGACTTCTGGAGAATCTTTAACAGTATCAATAATAAGGGCAAATCTGTTATTCCTTCTCTCTTGTATGGTTCAGACTTTGTCACCTCACCTAAAGACAAAGCTGAATTGTTTGCTAAGAACTTTTCATCAATATCATCTCTTGATTCCACTAGTTGCGTTTTACCTGACATAGCCGTCAAACAGGTTGATCCCTTGCTTGACATTCGCATCACTTCAGCTTCTGTAATTAAAGTAATTTCCTGCTTAGACTCTTCAACAGCTTGTGGTCCTGACAACATTCCTGTTGTAGTCTTGCAGAGGTGTTCTCCGGAGCTTTCATCCATACTTTCTAAACTATTTAACAAGTGCTTATCAGAGTCTTGTTTTCCATCATGCTGGAAAGCAGCATCTGTTATCCCTATTTTCAAAAATTCCGGAGAGCGATCTGATTCATCTAACTACCGTCCCATTAGTCTTCTTCCTGTCATAAGCAAGGTTTTTGAACCTTTAATCAACAAACACTTAATCTCTCATCTTGAATCAAATAACTTACTTTCTGATCATCAATATGGATTTCGGTCTTCTCGTTCTACAGCTGATGTGCTAACAGTAATAACCGATAGGTTTTACCGTGCATTAGATAGAGGTGGAGAGGTTAAGGTTATCGCACTTGACATTTCTAAAGCTTTTGATAAAGTTTGGCTGGTCTTCTCCATAAGCTTTCTTCTTATGGTGTAGCTGGTAACGTCTTTAAGATTATTGAGTCCTTTCTTTCCAATCGTAGTATAAAAGTTGTCCTCGATGGACAACACTCTTCTTCACATCCTGTAACTTCAGGGGTTCCTCAAGGTTCAATCCTTGGCCCTATACTCTTTTTAATTTACATTAACGATCTTCCAGATATTCTCACATCTAAGGTGGCATTATTCGCTGACGACACTACCATTTACTCTTGTCATGATAAGAAGCCTACACTCTCTGATTGCTTGGAGGGGGTATCTGAGCTTGAAAAGGATCTCACTTCTGCTACAGCATGGGGCTCACAGTGGCTGGTGAACTTTAATTCAGATAAAACTCAATTTTATTCGGCCAATCGTTATCGTAATAATTTAGATCTTCCTATATTTATGAATGGTAATGTACTAGATGAGTCATCTACCATTCTAGGATTAACTCTTACTTCTGATCTTTCTTTTAAACCGTATATCAAATCCATTGCAAAATTAGCATCTGCTAAGGTTGCATCTCTTTATCGAGCTCGACACTTTCTTACTCCAGATTCTATTCTCTATCTCTATAAATCTCAAATCCGTCCCTGTATGGAATACTGTTGCCACATCTGGGGTGGATCTTCTAATGATGCTCTTTCTCTTTTAGACAAGGTGCAAAAACGAATTGTAAACATAGTTGGACCTGCTCTGGCAGCCAATCTCCAACCTTTGTCACATCGTCGTAATGTTGCTTCTCTTTCTCTTTTCTACAAACACTATAATGGGCACTGCTCTAAAGAGCTAGCGTCCCTTGTGCCATCTACTAAAATTCATTCTCGTGTTACTCGCCATTCAATTAAGTCTCATCCTTTTTCTGTGACTGTTCCTAAGTGCTTCAAAAACTCTTATTCTTCTAGTTTTTTTCCTCGAACATCAGTTCTTTGGAATTCACTTCCTTCATCTTGCTTTCCTGATTCATATAATTTGCAATCTTTTAAGTCATCAGCCAATCGTTATCTTGCTCTACAGATTTAGTCTTTTCTCTTCCAGTAACTTCCAACTCTTATAGTGGTTGCTTGCAGCCTTGTTGGAAGTGAAGATGTTAAAAAAAAAAAAAAAAAAAAAAAAAATTATATTATTGTCAACATTACATGACAAAAACTATATAGATCCCACCAACTTAAAAACCACTAGTAATTATAGATTATAATGCTATGAATCATGCACAGTTGATAATATGCTTGACATTTTCTGTTTTCAGAATAACTAGACAATGACGTTGTGTAGTTTTTTATAACCTTATGAATATAGCTGTAATAAATTCACATTTATTTATTTGCTAACCAATCAGTTAAAAAAATACACAGAACGTTATTTTTAAAAATTTGGCACTTTCCTTTATGAAAGAGCATCTGACATTTCGAGCAAGCCTTTAGAACTTGCCATCAGATGTGCAGGCAATTTTGAAAATAAATTATGGAGTGTCTACAGAGAGAGTTCGAGAAGAACAACAGCCTCTAAAATGCGGAACATGTTGTTCTTGCGCATGAGACAGAAAAAAGACCTCAGCATCAATGAAATACGATAATTGTCAGACATTTATATGTAAGAGTCACTCCCAAAAGAAAATTGTATGTGTTGATTGTGCGAATATAAATAGTGATTTCAATTCTGACTAAAAAAAATATTGTTTTTCTTGTGTTTTCTTTTTATAAATAATTTTTTATTATTTATTTATAGTTTTGAAAATAAAAAACTTTACTAAAATTAATGAAATTTTCCTTTTTCTTTAATTACTAATAGTTATGTAATTTTATGTCACATAAAATTTATGTCACATAAATTTTTAATAGTGAAAATTTTTTGTAAGCTGTATGACATAAAATTTACAGCGCGCGCCCATTCATGTTAAAATAAAATCACATGTGATCAACAACCACATGATTTCACATGTCAAATAGTGGAGGATTTTTTCTAATGATTAGAAATAACTTTTTTTAAGAGGAAAAAAATTAATAAATTAAATTAAAAAATATATATAACAATTATTTTAAAAGAAGACTAAATATCTGAAAGGAAAAAGTAGAAATAAAAAAAAAAGTTAATAAATAAAAAGAATGAAAAAGAAAGAAAAAAAAAACTATTTAAATATTGGCAAAAAGCATCAGAGAAAGATTGGCAAACCAAAATTTTTTTTTGATTTTTTCATATTTTCTTAGTATTATTTATTTATGATTTATTTTTAGTTAGCTTTATGTAGTTATTTATTATGCGGTCTTTTTGTAATGATTTTTTACTTCAGATTTTTAGCATATATAGTTTTAAATTTTATTTTTTGTTAGTCATTTATTATTTTTATTTTTAGTTATTTATTTTTTAATAGTGATATATAAATTTTAGATACAGTTTTATATTATTTGTTTTTATTTTCATTTTAGCCATTTATTATATGTTTTATTTTACCATGTTAGTTTTAGAAAGTATTAACCTTATTTTTTTGTTTTGGTTGTAATGTTTGTTGTAACTTTTGTTTTGTTTTGATTTTTTCAGTGTTTTTCTGTTCATACATTATCAATTTATTTGGTCAAATATATTTGTAATATATTTTGACTATTTATAACCACTGATTAATATATTTAATAAATCTTTATAATTTTTTTAGTAATAGTCATTTACATGTTGTCATTAATTATTATGTTTTGTCAGTTTATTACTATTAGTAACTGTAACTATAAACAATTGTTGTCTGGAAAGTAATACCAATTTATTTAAATTATTATAATTACTTTATTATTATTATTACTATTTTAAAAATATTATTATTATTATTGTCACTACCATTGTTTATAGTATTACTATTATTATCAGTATCATTTGTATTGTTGTTGTTATATTTTATTAATTTTTGATTGCTATTTTTATTATGTTGTGAAAATTAAAATTATTATTAGTATCTTTATTATGTATATAGACTTCTTTTCTCTCAAAATACTGTTTTGTAGTTACTGTTGTTTTATTATTGTTGTCATTATTATTACTATTATTATTAATATCATTATTACTAGGGCTGTACTGGATTTTAGCTCCGGCTCCGGCCGAAATCCAACCAATTTTACAAATCCGGCTCCGGCAAAAAGTTAGCAAATCCAAAAATTTTTTGCCAGATTTCTGAAATTTGGTTGAATATTTATTACATCTTTTTTGCTCGTGTTTACATGTAAACTTAATATTTTATTTATAAAAATCAATTTTCTTTGTAATTTTATATTCTATAAACTCCATATTTGTAATGGAATCTTTATTTACATTTCTTTACAATTTAATTAGCTTAGCCTAATTGCAAACAACAACTCAATGAAAAATTTTGAATAGAAGACACAATATTCTGAAGTGAACACACACGATAGAGTCTGAAGTGGCGACGCAAATGTGCATTCAATAAAATTACAGTGCAAAGGTTATCGCTGCAAGATGGATGTCAATCAGAGCAAGCTGAACAGCAGATTGACAAAATTAAAGAAATTCCAGTAAAACGAGCCCAGCTGGAGCCCAGTCTTCTACATCATCATTATTACTCTGACAATGTATTGATGAAATTGTTCAGTCTACGTCTGGTGGTGGCACAGCACATTAACAAAAATTACCAACAAGCATTTACACTCAGCTAGGCCAGTATCTGGCAGAAACAGAAATAAATAGTCACGCTGATCCAATACAGTGGTGGAGTTACAACATGCAATGATTGCAAGCTGTGGTGATAGTAGCTCACATTTATTTGGGTGTCCCACCAATAAGTTTTCCATCAGAACGTTTGTTCAGTGTTGCTGTGAGATCCTCAATGATCATCGTAGTTCACTCCTGCCACATAATAATAACATATATTTATGCCAATATTTCTAAAGTATATTTCGAAACTGACCAAAGACATTTAAAAAAAAAGTTGTAACTGAACTTCACTTTCAAATTAAAAGTTTCAATTTCTTCACTTTCAAATTAAAAGTTTCAATTGTTTATCAATAATTTTGTTATGTTATGATATAATATGTGAAATTGTGTCCTTCTATCTGAATAACTACAATTAAGTTTAACAGAAATAAGTTGTCAGTTGGTATTGAAAATAGTCAATATATATATATATATATATATATATATATATAATATATATATATATATATATATATATATATATATATATATATATATATATATATATATATATATATATATATAGAGTTTTTTGTATTTTATTGCAAATACAAAATATCATACAATACAATATATATATATATATATATATATATATATATATATATATATATATATATATATATATATATATATATATATATATATATATATATATATATATATATATATATATATATATATATATATATATATATATATAAATTTCAAAAATAATATTCATTTCGAAAATATTTTATTATAAAAGTAAATAAATATTTATAAAAATTATCATAAAAAATGCATTTTTTTTCTAAAATAAAAAACAATTTTTTATGTAAGAAAACTAAAAATAACAACTAATATAACCAGATAATCTTTAATTATCAACTTAAAAAATTAGAATGATTTCTTAAAAACTGGAACGATTTCTTTAGAAACTTACTTCTAGAAACAGGAATGATTTCTTATATAATAGGAACAATTTCTTATGGGAACAAATCTTATTTACAAAACCTTCTTTTTAATCATTGCAAATTAAGTAGTGCAGTATTTAATATAAAAATATAAATATAAAAATTTATAAAAAAAAATTCAAAAAAAATTCAAAAAAAAAATTCAAAAATATGTATACATTTAAAATAAAAAAATTTAGAAAATTCTTTTTTATCCTTAATGAGCTTGTATTTGCAATCTATGTCAGCAACACAAAATATCTTTAGTACCTTTTTCAAACCAAAGTTTAAAATAAACTATAAGTCTCAAATTTAGTTATATAATTGATTGCTTCAATTTGCTTTTCATTGGATACCTTCTCAGTGGCGATAGTGTTATATACAGAAACATGTGCAATATTCTGTCTGATAATTTGCTTGTATCAAGTTTTATGCTTTGAGTCAGCTTTTATCGTCCAATTAATTTCGAAGGATGGAAACCAAAAGATAAGATTGAAACGTTGTATATATGGATCTCATGTTATTTGATAACAAAAAAAGATTTTTAAGAAAACTTTCTTCCGTGGAATAATTTTCTTCCGTGAAGAATTGCTAAAAGTTTGCTAACACTCAATCTTGATTTCTTTCAGATTTAAAAACCAGAAAAAAGATTCAAAAAACCAGAAAGTATTTGGCAAAACCATAAATCAAAAAACCTAGATAAAATATAATAATAAGCCCTATAAATAATAATAAAAAAAGCTTTTTCATTTACCAAACAAATAATTAAATTTCAGCTCTCTTACTTTTGAATAACTTGTACAAATTTGTTGACTTGATAATAAGTACCACTTTTTAATCTTTTTGCCAAACTTTGTAATATAAAGCGCCAAAAAAAAAAAAAAATTTCTAGGTGGAAAGATTTTTTTTACATAAATTATTAAAGATTTCAAAACCTTAAGATTTGTTTTTCTTTTCTTTGATTCTACTAGAGTTTCATATTTTGTATAATCTATGCACATCTGCATTTCTGCTGGTACAGGTAACTAACTGATTTATAAAGTCTAGATTAGGCAAGCCTAGTACCATAAGCATATTTGTAGCGCTTGAGTACTTGTCATATCCGAAAAATATTTTAGTACATTTCTTGTAAAAAGTATCTAGCTTTAGCATAGCTTTTGCACTAAAATTAGTCCATAGAGACACATCATAAAAACAGAGGCAGTAAGTCTTAAATAGCTGTACTTTTACCTTAATCGAGCATTTCTTGAATCGTTTGATTAATGTTTGTATGCATTTAAAGACATTTAATCTCCTGATTTATATCAGCATTATTAAACAAACCATTTTCTATTATGTGACCCAGATACTTGAATTTGTCAATGAAAACTAATACACATTTAGCTGAGGTAAACAGTGGATAATTACTTGATACAATCTTACCGCTCTGTTTTGGGTTAAATACCATACACACCTTTTTTTTTTGTATTAAATGACATTTTAATGGCAGTGGCTTCAACATTTTAAACAGTTAATAATTTTTGTAATGCAAACCAAGACGGAGCAAGTAGTGCAATATCGCCTACATGTGCCAAAAGATTCAAAAAAGTTCCATCTATGTTACATCCAATATGCATATTCGTAATATTAAAAATCAGTTTAGTAAAATTTTAACAAGAAGGGTGAAAGAATTCCACCTTGCTGTACACCATAGCTTATGTTAAACCTATCAGATTTACTTTCTGCCATCTGACAAACATATTTTGATTCTTGTACCAAGATACAAACAACATTCTTGGCAATAACCTGATCAATTAATTTAGAAAACAGTCTCCAATAATTAACGCTATCAAAAGCTTTGTTGAAATCTATAAAGCATATGAATACATCTAGAAATATAGTATTCAACTGTCTTTTTTAAATAATATGTACAAGACTGGAATTCTTAAAAACTGAAAATCATCAGCATTCTTATGAGATTCGATTCTTTCTAATAAAATTATTTTAGAACAAGAGATTGTGATTGCTCTGTAATTATTTACATTACATTTAGTTAATTTTAGATTCTACTAGAGGTATTATCATGGCTTCACAAAATATTGATGGCAAATGTCCACACAACAAGTATAAATTAAAAAAAATACTTAGAGAGACAGCCTATGCCCTCCCTATATAAATGATTCCATAAAAAAGTCATCTAGTCCAGCAGCTTTACTTTTTTTTTGCTTTTGCAAAGTATTAGTAACATCTATAATGGTAACTCTAACAAGTATGTCTAGCAATGAAGAATGCACTTTCTGTTCAAATTGTACTCTAAGCTGGTAATCATTAAATGAATTATATAGTGCCTGAAAATGCGTCTTCCACATAGTGGCGATGACTTTGTCACCAGTAACTCCCCTAATATTAGCAATGTGATTGGCTGCCTTTACACTACTAATTTCATACACACTGTTCCAAAACTTTAAAGAATTGCCATTATTGATATTCTCTGCACATCTGTCAGCCATTCATTCTCATTCGCTCATTCATTCATTGTTCATCTGCTCATTGGCTCATGATTTTTACATTGCCTAAAATACTGCCTAATTTTTTTTCATTCTTTCGAAGATAATGTTTAGGCTTTTGATCAATTACCCATTGTTTGAATGCATCCCTGGCAAACGTTTGTTTATCTGCAACATAGTCATTCCATCTGGAAACATTAAATTCATGATTTACTCTTGCTGGTCATGGTTGACTGGTTGAAAAAAAATCAGAAATTTAAAAGCAAGATTTGACAAAAAATTAGGATGACATTTGGAAAATGCGTATACTTAAGTTTTATAAAATTTATTTTTTATCTAAATTTTTTTTATATATATATGTATATATGTATATATATATATATATATATATATATATATATATATGTATATATGTATATATATATATATATATATATATATATATATATATATATATATGTATATATATATATATATATATATATATATATATATATATATATATATATATATATGTGTATATATATATATATATATATGTATATATATATATATATACATATATAATATATATATATATATATATATATATATATATATATATATATATATATATATATATATATATATATATATATATATATATATATATATATATATATATATGTATATATAAATTATATATAAATTATTATTATTATTATTATTAATATTGTTATTATTATTTACCTTCATTGCAAACTCGTGAACTCTATCACCAACCCAAACAGGATGTGTGTGACCATCTATTAAACCTAGATTATTTTTTTATGATTATTTTCCACAAGTATAATATAAACAATTACTTTTTTGTATTAACTTAAGTATCAATGTAAAAAAAGCAATTTTTTAATGTCTCTAACACTATTTAAATTAGAAGTTGAGTTAAAAATGGCAAAAAAAATTTAAGAGCAAAGAAAAGTTAAAAAAGTTGAAAAAAGACTTAAAAAACTGTACAATTTTTTTATTCTGGAAAATATGAAGACAGGAAAGAATACCGAAGCACCAATAAAAAAAAATCAAATAAAAATATATAAATAGATAAATAAAATTTTTTAAAGAAATGGTTAAAAAGATACAAATTTGCTAAATGATGAGAAACACAAGTTTACATATTACTCTTTTTTAACTTTTTTACACATTTACACAACTCACATATGTATTTAAATTTTTACATATTTATCGTAAATAATTGTTTAAAGTTTTTCAAAAGCAGCTTCAATAAAATTTATATTGCAGTTTTGAACCTTAAATCTAAATTAAAAAGGTCATTAAATGAACTAGCCCTAGATTTACAAAGAAATAGCATGCAAGAGTAAGAAAATGGTGAACACAATAAAATAACACAACCTTAGCAGATGCTAAATATTGCAATGGATTGTATATATAGTTTTTATGAGAAGTCAGTAGTAAAGACATAAAGCAGAGGACTCAGGAAGAGTACAGAAAACAACATAGTTTTAGAAATACTTAATTTTGTTATATTAACGCTGAACTTAATAGTAATAGCAGTAGTTGTAGTTGACCACTTATGTATGTTTGACACTGAACTCTTAGCAGCCATTGCAACTGAAGTAATGGCCAGAAAAAGTTGCAGCACTTTTTTTATAAGAAAATGTGAACAAAAGTCTAAGCAATTATCAAACTTATGTAAACTTCAAATTATGTAATGTTACAACATTTTAATGTTTTAAAATTTGTTGAAATCAAGTTTTACAGTTTTACTTTTACTTGATCATTTATTTGTTATTTTATAAATAAAATATAAATACTTTTTTTTTATTATAAATACTTTTTTTTATTATAGATACTTTTTTTTTTTATAAATACTTTTTTTTTATTATAAATACTTTTTTTTATTACAAATACTTTTTTTTATTAAATAGTGTTGAAACATTCCTCAAACAATACACTTAGTGGCCGAAATAGTTAGTTCGTAGCGTTTCTGAAGCGCATTGCCATGGTTCAAACCCTTACACTTACATATACATTTTTTTTATATTTTTTTAATTATTTTTGATTTTTTTAATAAGTAAAACATTTTTGAAGTTTTATAGATAAATTCTCTAAAAAACACTGGGAGAAATATGTTATATTTATCAAAATACCACATATATAATATATTTTATGAATATTACTACATATATGGTATATTGGCATATACCATAATTATAATAGAGATACTTAATAATGTGCTTAGGTAATTAGTGAAATTTGCAGGTTTAACACACATTAAAGAGTCAACTTTTTTTCCTATAGGAAAAAAAAATTTTACATTCAAACTTTAATTTTTTTTTAAAATTAATTAACAAGACGAGAGCCCTAATAAGCTGCGGAAAAATAAAATAAAAGTTGCCCGTAGCTACAAAAACAATAAATTTTATTTGAACAATTAAGTCTTTTTTCCTATAAATTTTTTTGCTATAAATATTTTTGCTATGGAAAAACATAAAGTGTTTTTTGCTATATATGCGCACTAAACCACTAAGTTACCCAAGTTATATATGTAATTGAAAAACAAACCATTATATAAATCTCTTATACCCACTGCTAATCAATACTTTTCAAGCGGGTTCTCTAAATAGGTGCAGCTATACTGCATAGCAATGTAGTTGCTCTTATATAAACAATATATTTTACTTTATATTGAATTTATTTTACTTTTTTTTACTTTATAATATACTTTACTTTATATTGCACATTATATACAATATATTTTACTTTATGTTGAATTTACTTTACTTTATTTTACTTTATATTGAATTATCTAAACCCAATAATATCAGTCCTCATGTAAAAAACTTCTGTTTAGTGTTTATTGCAGAAAAATAGATCAAGTTAACTTATTTGACATACTTAGCTATTCATGACCCGTTTTACAGGTTTTTACATTTTATAATTTGTTTAGCAAAAAAAAAAAATATTAATGCGAAGGTTGAAATGTTATTACAGATCTTCAAAAAATATAAGGAAACAAGTCACTTATCAAGTTCAGAATTTTTTCTTTCAAAATAAATAAACAAGATAAGGTTTTTAATAAGGTTTATGTAGGCAAAAAAAGGTGCAAATTTTAATTTTTTTTTTTTTTTTGCTGGCACTGAAGAGAAATATTCAAGATTGAAAAAAAGGTAATAATATCAGGAAGATTATTTTTATAGATGAGAAATTAAGTGAAACCTTATGGTACTTCGAAAGTTACTGGAAATAAAAGGTGTTGTCCATTATGTACAAAATTAATACTGCAGATAAAAAAGAATGATTTAGTAATTTAAAAACCTTCCTAAATACACCATATGAAGCAAGCTTATTCAAAAGATCACCATGTCAATGGATGAAGCATGTTAAACTTTAGAAGTTTAAGTGAGTAATAACTTAAGCAACAGTAAAAAGTCTGGACCTGAGTCAGTGTTTATAAAAGTCTGGACCTGAGTCAGTGTTTATAAAAGTCTGGACCTGAGTCAGTGTTTATAAAAGTCTGGACCTGAGTCAGTGTTTATAAAAGTCTGGACCTGAGTCAGTGTTTATAAAAGTCAGTACTCTTTTCATCAGAGAGACAAAAGATTTTAACCAATCATCCATTGTTCGAATCATCACAAGTCCAAATATCATCATAAAGAAAATTACAAAAGTTTAGGAAAAGAATTAATGTAAAATAAAAGTTAGGAATCCAAGTCAGCTTTAAAGCATTAGTAAGAAAAGTGATAAAAAAAAAAAAAAAGAGGTTATTGTTGTATAGGGTGAATCTGATGATAAAGAAGTATGTGATAAAAATTTTAGCAAGATCATAACATAATCTGAACTACCTAAAAAGGAAAACAAGTCATTAAGTCATCAAACAAAACTCTTTAAGTAAGATATTGAGAATTTTTTTAAGCTTAAGTGCAACATAAGTGATACTAAAGCAACATAAGTGATACTAAAGCAATAAGCTATGAACTATCTCATTCCTGCAAATCAAGTTATTATAATGGGCTCCTGTATTTCGATTAAACATTTTTTAAAAACAACAGAAAGTTTTAATTGTAAACAAAAAAACAATTGCATAATATATAAATATGTTGTTTTCTCTAAGAATGTACTCAATAAACAATATTTTGGCTTAACTGAGGATCAGTGAAAAAAACGTTTTGCCAATCAAAAGCAATCCTTTAAAAACAATAAGTCACCATGCTGTGAAAATACATATGGGAATTAAAAGATCAAAATATTGATGATTCTATATTGAATTGGTCCATCCTTAAAACAACATATAATTAATACTTCCAAAAAATACATATTATGCCTACAAATAAAATTTGAAATAATGCACATGCAAACATGCGAACCATGAGAACACATGCGAACCATGAATACAAACATGCGAACAAATGCGAACCATGAATGTTTATTTAACAAAAAATCAGAAATGATTTTTAAATGCAGGCAAGTTTCACTTAATAAACTATAAAAATAAGTAAGCTCAAAAAATAACTATATTAAATCCCCCCTAATAATAAATAAATCCCCCCTAAAATAATAATTAAATCCCCCCCTTTAAAATTCTCCTCCTCCTTCTCCATTCAAATTGTTTTTCAGCGCACTTTCATCAAGGTTCATGTTTTGAAGGTAAAGAGTTAAGAGAGGGTTGTGTCCACAATAAAGTAGCTTCCTCAACGGTAGAGGCCTTCTTGGCCTTGGGGAGGTATATAACATGAAAATAAAAATAATAAAAAAGTATTAAAAAAAAAAAAAAGAAATCTTTTTTATAATAGTGTAAACATATTCCACAAATGTGTGAAAATTTACAGTAGTTAAGACAATTAAGACTTCCTGTAATTTAATTTTTGGTATAAATTGAAGTTTTATTAACTTGATTATTCGTTCCTGATTAGTCTTTATTGATGAAACACAGAATAAAATAAAAAAGGTTTAAATATGATTTTCGACTAATTTATTATTGCTCTGTTCTTTAAAGTTAAAATGCTCTTCTAGGATGCTCTGTGACAAGATCTTTAGGTCTTCTTAGGGCATCTAAAAAAAATATTAAAAAAAAAAAAAAGTTAAAGAGCAAGAAAACAGTTGACAGAAGACTTGAAAAGTTGTAGGTTGCATGAGTCAGGAAAACATAAAGACAGGAGAGAGTTTTAATCAATTTGTGCGAAAAAAAATCTAGACAAAAAAAAGTTTTCTAGAGTATGCAAGGACAGATACAGTAAAAGAATGAGACTTTGCTAAATGGCGAGTTAAGCAAGAATGAGTTTCGGTTGATGGAACTAGAGGTGATAGCTCCTTTGAACAGCAACCACCATAGTATTTGTAGAATAGAGAAAGAGATTCAATATTTGGTAGAATTGTTTTGAGAAAAAATAATTGGATGATTTGAATAAAAATCAGCATTTATATATAATTTGATAAAAGTTAGACATCTAAAGTATTCTGACAAAGATTCAATGCCAAATAGCGATATGGAGCAAGCATTAAATAACCAGTTTCCATTTGGAGTAGTTTTGATTATTGAAAAAAAAATTAACATAAATGAGCAAAAAATAACTGATAACTAATAACACAGAAAGACCCAAGCTTGGTAGATAAAACAGGTCTAACTAAGCTTACAATAAGTTTTTGAACCTTTTTTGAAAATTGTTTTTGTCTAGAAGAGAAAGAGCATTATTAGAAAAACCAGCTTATATATGATAACAGTATCCCACAGAGGGGAAAATAAGGGATTTGTAAAGGTAGAGAATCAGGAGTAAGAAAGTAGCAAGCAAAATAAAAAAAAGCAACCTTAGCAGATGCCGTTTTAGTGATCCATTGTATTTTTGGTTTTCATGAGAGGTTAATAGTAAACAATAATCCAAGAAGACGTAAAGAAGGGACTCAGTAAGAGGGTAGCCATTCATCAATAAAATGATGTCAACAGTGTTATGTGTTTTTGTTGGAGTTAAAATTCACAAGCCACTTCATCTTCATTTTCAGAAGTTACTGGAAATGAAGAGAAGTGTTGGCTTTTGAGGATAACTTTGATAAAGCACTTAGAATAAAAAAGATTTGATTATTTAAAAAACTTTTCCAGATACATCATACAAAGCAAGCCTATAAAGAAGATCAGCATGCCAAACTTTATCAAAATATGTTAAGAGCAATAACCCTAGCCTCCATCTAATGCATGATAAAATCTTTCAGTCACAGCAGTTAGAAAATCAGCCATAGATCAAGGAGATCGAAACCATATTGATTGCCTGACAATAAGTTATTTGACACAAGACTCTAAGACCTTGTTAATAAGTGATACTGATCAGACATAAGTTGGAGGGGTCAGAATGTTCGCCAAAAGTTTTTAAAAATTGAAACCACAGATGCCAATTTCCAGCATGCAGGAAAATAAGATTCAGCCAAGCACTTTTTAAACAGTTTAGAGAGAATTGAAGAGAGTTCTGGAGATTATTATTTTGAAGGACTATGATAGGAATGTTGACTGGACCAGAACTCACAAACTGGACTCACAAGCCATAGACAAAATTTAATTGAGATAAAATTTTAGCAACTGAAGCTGGAGTGATTTGAATGTCTAACAATTGGTTAACTAGTTTAACTGGAATGTAAGACCATAAAATTCAAGAGATGAATTAGAAGAAAAGTGATTTGCAAATAGTTCAGTATTATCCTTGGGAGGGATAATCATGATCAGTTTCATAAATGAGAGATTAAATGTTAGACCTACCTTTGATACAAGATTTAGTGAATTAGGAATAATGGAGCTTAGGCCCTTTTTTCATTTCTTGCAATAATAAATAAGCGTTTGTTCAAAAGATATCACTCCAATAACTAGTTTTTAACTGTGAGTGACAGTTAACCTAATTTGGTAAAATTATAAAAAGTTCGTAATTTTTCAATTTATGGTTGAATAAATGGATAAAAAAAAAGAGAGTTGTTCTTTTGAAAAAGATGAAAAAAATGATTTTAATTATATGTAGCAGCTGTACAAGAAGGTTAAAACCATGGAATAAAATGAGGCTTAACTTGGAACTAATGAGAAGGAATAAAAGCTTCCATACTTGCCTGGATCCACATGGTTACATAGGAGGAGCATTTATTAGCGTAGAGAAAAAAGATATCAGCCCAAGGACCGTCATGAAAAAAAAAACAATCCCTGTCAGCTTTAGATTAGTAGTAAGTAGTGCAATGATAGGGCAAGTTCAAAGAAAGACTATGCGATGAAAGTTATATAGAGACCATGGTCGAAACCACCTTAAGAAGAAAAAAAAGAAACTGAACACAAGCTAGGGTCACAGACAAGACACAAATTAAGGAGTGGAGATAAGTGATTAGGGTTGTCTGGAAAACAAGTCACAAAGTTAACTATCTGAGTAAAAGATTGAAAAATGCAGAAATTATGGGTTTTAGTGCCAGCAAGGTCAGCGGTGTTAGAGCCAAGCCATTCAGTGTGATGAGCATTAAAGTTACCAATAACAAAAATATTGGCAGAAGGGTAAAGAGAAAGGGCATGGTCAATTTGATCAGAAACTACATCTAAAAAAGTGCAGTCTTGGAAAGAAAAAGAACAATAAAAACAAAGTAAAAGATACAAAAAGTGAAAAAGTAGTAAGTCAAAGTACATAAAATACTGGTCAAAGGATTCAAACCTGATTTCACAAAAAATAGGTAGATTGATGCATATGTATGCCCTCAAGCTAAGCATGTGACTATTGGAGTTTTTGCAAATTAAAGTATAGTATTTATTAACACTGAGATTTGAAGAAGGAATTGTGGAATTTAATTGAGTCTTATTAAGAGCAAGCATGTCTGGTGAATTTTGCAAGATCTGAGATTCAACTGATGGATGGTTGCTACAAAGACCACAAATATTTGTAAAAATATATGAAAACAATTAGGTGGTGGGGATGGTTTTTAAAATTTTGGGTTACTTTTGGCTTGATTTAAGTTTAAAGAAAACTTGTCTAATTCATAGATCATAGATAGAGCATGGCATCTTGGATCCAGGCACAAGCAAAAATCTATGAGTAGAGTCAAGAAGATTCAGCATTACCCACAATAACTTTAATAAATCACTGACACACCATCAACTTAAGTTGTTGGTTTATCAGTAATCAATAAGTAAGTACAATACTTAATAAAAAAAGTAGTTATAAAAAATAAACATAAGAAGCAGAAATATGGGAAAACAACTTAAACTGTCCCATCATCCAAAGTTATATTTAAAAGGATTTGAAATATCTCCTAAAACAAAAACAAAATTACCAATACTTTGATATACACCTATTAAAATTAAAAAAAAAACATATTCTTTAAGTATGTGTAACATTACTTGTAGCACTGCTACTAGAAACACATACTAATATCACTGCTAGTATTAGTGATAACTATGACAATATCCTGTAGTCTTCTCTTTCACAATCTCCTCTTCTGTGCCAATTAACAACATCTGATATGCATCCTTACCCACAATAACTTAAATAGATTAATGATACATTAACAACTTATCTAAGACCAACAACACCTAATAAAAAAAGTACTTATAAAAGATAATCATAGGAAGCAGGACTTCTTTACCCAAAGTATTAAAATTGTATACTGGGTGTCCATCTGAAAAAGGTTTTTTTATATTGTTAGTCATGTTAAAGCCAAACATAAATAAATCTTATATTTTAAGGATCATAAATATTCATTTCAATCTAAACAATATCAATTTAGCCCTGCTAGTAATCCTTTAAATAGAACAAAACCTGCTCCAGCTCGACATTATTCTTGCTGATAATGAAATTTTACTAACTTTAATGCATATTAGACTTAAATCACTATGCCATGTTTGTTGATCATTCAAATCGTTTGTCTCTAAAGCTGAATAATTATTGTTTTGAATAATTATTGAATTATCACAGATGAGGATAAACTAAGAATTGGTGGATCTTCACTGGATTTTCATCTTTGTCACTGAAGATTGCAATGTAGCAAGAAGATTTACATATAAATAATAATAAGCATACACCATATGGTGCATACATAATATGGTGCATGCTTTTGTGTGTATGCTAGTAATACTTTTGAAGAAAGTCACTCATTATGGAAAGACTTTGATGAGTCAAAAACAGTGAGCCTTGCTTTATCAAATCTATTAAACACATAATAAATTTATATATATATATAGCTAGAAAATCAGCACTATAACCAAAGGGTCCAAATCTATATTGATTTCCAGAAACTAAGCTCTAATATTTAAGATAAGAAAATTGCCAAATAAAAACTTAAAAACCATACTAATATTAGAAAGAAAACTGATTAAGAAATAACATTAATTAAGAATGATTGCTGAATTGAAGCTGATTGAGAAATGAGAAAAATAATTCAAAAGGTTAGAGCAATTTCTAGAACTTTTAAAAAGAAGAAACTATGGAAACCATTTTTAAGTAGTCAGTAAACAGAAAGTTAGGCTTGTTAAATAGTTTAGAGAATATTAAAAAGAACATCTATGAACACTTTGTATGACTGTGACAATAAAGTTATCTGGACCACAAGATATAGAAAACTTTTTGAGCATAAACTTTAGCAATGGAAGTCAAAATGAAATATATATTACATATATTTGATAAACGTTCATATTAAATGAAAAATAATTAAAACTAACAATTTAAATGTTTTAAATAAGTTAATTCAGTTTTTAGCAAACATTTACATAAATTTTTGCATTTACATAAATTTGACATTGACATAAATTTTAACATTGACATAAATTTTAACATTGACATAAATTTTAACATTGACATAAATTGTAACATTTACATAAATTTTAACATTGACATAAATTTTAACATTTACATAAGTTTTAGCATTTACATAAATTTTAACATTTACATAAATTTTAACATTTACATAAGTTTTAGCATTTACATAAATTTTAACATTTACATAAATTTTAACATTTACATAAATTTTAACATTTACATAAATTTTAACATTTACATAAATTTTATCTAATTTAAGATCAATAATATCGCTTCATAATAATATCGCTTCATAAGCAAGAGGTTCTGAGTTTGATTCCCACCATGTCCCTGGTAGTACCGCACTCAACTTGTTTCTCCGCACAGTGGCCTTGTTCGCCAAGGGTCGTGTTTGGGAACAATAGAGTTGAGAGATGATTATAACCACAATTAAGTAGCCTCCTCATCTGTAGTGGCGCTCTCAGTGTTGGGGAGGTGTATAAAAAAAATTAAAAAAAAAGAATAAAGCTTTAATAAAGTACATTGATTAAATTACTTAGGTACATAATTAATAATATTTAATAAAGTGCATAAAAAGACCTGCAGTGAAAATGAAGCTTATGAAAAGATGGTTTTACTTTTGTCAACTCTTCAGGTCCAATCATTTTAATGAATGCAACAACATCGCTGTTTTGCAACATATTTTTATAGGAAGCTATAAAAAAAACATATATCAGATGATGCATGCTTTGCAACAGTTAATGAAACTAATAACAAAGAAAGCTAAACTTTAGACCTAGTTTTTAAACTTTAATTGAATGCTGGAATTTAACTTACATGTACCTATGTGATAAGCAAAATATTAGAATTGTGTATAATTTGCAGATGGTTCAAATGTTTATGTAAACTTGGTTCATTTTGACAAATTGCTAAATTAAAAATTTAATTAGAAAGTTTATCTACAGTAAATAAGATTGGACCTAAAGAGTTGATAACGTAAAAATTTCATAAGCCTCATTTAGGCAAGGCAGAAGTTAAGCTAGCTTGGGTATATAGAGTGTAAAGATAAAAATGATATGGTGTCATGATGATGATTATGATGATGATACAACTTTGGTAATAAATTTTAGTAATAACTTTTAATTACATGTAGATGTTGTTAAAACATGGTCCTAATTGATATACTAACTAATAAAAACCAATCATTAACCAATAATATATTTAAAAAACCATTCATAAACCTAAAAAAATATTTAAAAAAAGATGAATTCAATACCTGGTAAAATACATTTTCCACAAGCATTTACTTCTTTATTGAAAGTTACATGATCATACTTTTTAATTATTTCGTCATCTAATCCAATAGCTTCAATTTTTCCAGAATTATCAACAACTATAGAATAACCTTGATTATCAGAGGAATCGCATACCTTCACTTTCTTGGCATCTTCTCCATATAAAACCTTTTCTTTTTGTTCACATACAGTGACAACTTGTTTAGCGTTTTTTATCAAAAGCATTTTGTAAAACTTTTTCACGTGTGAATTGTTTACAATAGCACAAGCGTATTTAAATTTTGCAAAATAACCGTGAACGACTTAAATGAAATCGTACATTTGAAAAAATCAAATAAATAAAAAAAATAAAAAAAATTTTTTTTTGTTTTTGTTTTTTAATGTTCTTATTACAATATACTATGGTATAAATATCGTTGTACATTAATTATCAGAACGCGGAGACTCAAAGAGGATCGTAAGATCCCGTCACTCAGAACCGTTTAACTATGCAGTGTATGTATTACAACATGTATTACATAACTAGATGTCTAACTTGGGGGAATTTATTAAAGCCGCTTTTTTATTGTTTATAACAATTGTCCACCATTTGTAAAAAGGACAAAAGCTGTAGCAGAAGTTTAGGACAAAAGTTATAAATGCGAATCAAAAGTTCCCAATAAATTAATGATAATTCAAAAACAAATTTTAATAATTATAAAATACTTATATAAGTTTTTTATGAGCCTATGTTTATTGAAAAGTATTTTAATTCATAAAAATGCTTTATGAGCGTCCATAGTTTTACTTTTCTATTCAAAACTTTAATCCTTGTTAATCGAAAATATATTAAGGAATCATAATTTATTATTTTACAAGTATTATAATCTCCGCTTAATACTTTTACATAATTAGTATTTAAATTTAAAATATATTTACTTCGTTTAAAAAAAGGAAAGTTAAACATTTCGGATCGAAGTTATATATATTTATTTAGTTATATATATATATATATATATATATATATATATATATATATATATATATATATATATATATATATATATATATATATATATATATATATATATATATATTTAGTTATATATATATATATATATATATATATATATATATATATATATATATATATTTATATATATATATATTAAACATATATATATATATATTAGGGTAGTGCTTAAAACAACTTTTTTGAGAAAAACCTGCTGGTACCCCCTAAATGTGTTTTATCTAATACAAAAACACTAGGTTTAAAATTTTTTTGAACAAAAAATATTTTTAGGGGTAGCTCAAGGCCCTCAAAAATTTGACGGGTCCCTAATATTTTGAAAAAAAAACTTTTTCTAAAGTATGTCAACCTGGTACTCAAAATAAGCAAAATTATATAAAAAATTTAAAAATGAAAATAATTTTTTATAAAAATAATTTTTTCAGGTATAAATGCATAAAAACTATTGTTTTTAAGCTGAAAATAAAAAAAGTCAATATTTTCAGGTTTTTTGAGAATAATTTTTTTTAGGCATGTTTTTTATGTAAAATGATTATTATTTTTGAAGTTTTTATATAATATCGCTTCTTTTGAGTACCAGGTTGACATACTTTAGTAAAAGTTTTTTTTTCAAAATATTAGGGACCCGTCAAATTTTTGAGGGCCTTGAGCTACCCCTAAAAATAATTTTTGTTCAAAAAATTTTAAACCTAGTGTTTTTGTATTAGATAAAACACATTTAGGGGGTACCAGCAGGTTTTTCTCAAAAAAGTTGTTTTAAGCACCACCCTAATATATATATATATATATATATATATATATATATATATATATATATATATATATATATATATATATATATATATATATATAATGATTAAATAATCATTAAATCAAATAAAATAAACCGATGTTGAAATTGGATAGCAAATATTTAAGCCAGTCCTGCTCCCTCGAAATGGCGGCGGAGCTATTTCATAATAATATAAAAATTATAAAACTTGAAGATTTATATCATAATTCTGAATATTGATAAAAATATAAATTTCGAATATAATTATAATTTTTTGTTTAATAAAACGTGTGCTCTTAAATAAAAGTAATATTACTTATTTATGCCAATACAGAAAATCAATAAAAAAATTTAACATAAAAAAAAAGTGTGCCATATAATAATTTGTCCGTTCACAGAATTGGGGGGCCTCGAATATTCTTTAATTTGTGGGCCTAAACTCTTTTCTTCCGCCACCCGCCCTCCCCATGTTTTATTAAAAGGCATATTAAATGATAAAAAATATATATTTTTTGGCCTTCTCATGTTTAATGTTCTACTCAGAGAAGCATTAGGCCGGGTGAATAATAAAAGCAATTGCTTTTACTCGTCGTTTTTGGAGTAAATGCTCAGTTTAAAAAAAAAATTTGATCAAAATTGCAAAAATTTTTATTCACGTAAAGCTGAGCAATTTACTCCAAAAACGAGTCATTGCTCAGCTTTACGTAAACATAAATTTCGCTAAAAATTTTATTCGCGTAAAGCTGAGCAATTGCTGAATCAAGGCATTTTTTTATTCACCCGGCCTATTTTTCCTACCAGGTTAAAAATCTTTGCAAAAATTCGCACACTTTTTATACTTTTTAATTTTGTTTTATTTTTTATTTACTAGTTTAGATGATTTATTTAATTTTTATCATAAAGCCTTATTTAGGCATTCTTTTATCTGTTCAAAAGCAAAACCTAAAATTTTGAAGATTGCTTTAGCCAAATAAGTAATTAAAGTATCAGGTGAAAATATAAATTTTCCGACAAATATTGTTTTTGAAAATATAATATCTCAAAAGCTCCGCATAATTCCACAATAAAAAAAAATTCTTATCCTTGGGGATGTTGTCATGGCCATGACTTTTTTTTTTTTTTTAGTTGATTAAGGTGCCCCAAGAAGTCCTTACGGTCTTATCACAGAGCACCGCGGAAGAGCATTTAATAGGAAGTTAACAACTCCTTTCCAACTAATGTCGCAAAACTTGCCCAGAGGTGGGGTTTGAAACAGGGATCTTACGTTTTTGAGGCAAGTGCGCTACCACTGCGCCACGGCTGCATGATAACATCATTTTTTTTGGTTATCCATATGGATAACCAAAAAAAGACCATAAAACACAAAATAAGGCTAATAGAAATATTTAGAATTAATGTGATGCGGAATTAGTTCCATTATCTACTTATAAAGAGCAATCCTGGGATCTCTTCAATTGCTTTCAGGAACCTTAAGACATTTGCTGGTCCTAACGAGACGCGTAGCAAGAAGGGCGGGCTTGGCTTTCGCTCCAGGCGCAACTCTGTAGGGGGCGCCAAAAAAGGGAAAAAATAATATAAATGAATGAACTTACAACTCTGATTCAGAGCCAACAACTGCTCAGTGACTACAGTAACACAGCTGAATTAAAGAGCAAGTTCAAGATAAAGAGCCATCAGCCAGAACCACAAGTAACAAGCAACCCCAAGAAAATTTAAAATAACCCTAAACCTCAGATCTTCTAAATGCGCTAACGTCTTTGAAAGTAGTCATGTTTTATTTTTAGTTTTTTTTTAATTTTTATTTTTTTCAAAACGTAAATAAATAGTAGTCAAATGGTTACTGTTCCTTTAATTTTTAACGGGGAAAAAACTGGCACATTCTGAGTTACTTATTTTTAGAGAGGTCAAACAAACACTGTTTTTCTAAAATTTAAATAGCTACAAATAAATCAAAAAGGAAAAAACATTGTTTTCAAAAAATGTAACAAATTTTAAAAAACACTAATTTTTATTTATATTTCAGCAGTGGTGTATCTAGGATTCAGCGGTGGGGGGTAATGCTTGGAGGTTTACTGAGGGGAGGGTCAGGTTGTTTTCTCAATTCTAAAAAATCATCTCTATGTCCCATTCTGACTGTTTGGCTTTAGGGACTTGAGTGACTGAAGCAATAGGTATGCATACGAGTGCAGAATTAGTAGGTAGTGCAAACCCACTTGGTGTGGAGTAACGACTGCAGAATTAGTAGGTTGTGAACCACTGGGCAAACTCACTTGACTGACGCCGTCAACTGTTGTTGTTGTAGAAAATAAATAAAAAAGAACACAGAAAAGAAAATAAATAAAAAAGAACACAGTGAATACCCTTCTAACATTTTGTAGCATCACCACTTCTGTAAAGCAGGATTAGACGAATTCGTAAATTAAATACTTTTTATTTTTGAATTAGTCACTTTTTATCACACTAATTATAAATGTTATTGAGCACACAAGTTGCGCGAAGTGTAAAGTTAATTGTTCAATGTCCATACAAAACCCATTTTGTGTGGACATTGGACAACATTAGCTTTAGTTACTTTACATAAACAAATAAAATACAATTGAAAAAAAACTTTTATATTTTATAAAAAACCGTTACCTTTTTGGTTGAAAACAGTCTCTAATCTTACGCCTTTTTTGCATTTTTGCATAGTATATTAAGATACTAAATACAGGCGATTTTAAAACAAGGCGATTCAGCACACAAATACCGGAACTTAGATCACGTGCGAAACGGCAGCCAATTTGATTAAGTTTTAAAACGTTTTGATTGAAACCACCACAGCGCACTCGTTCGAGTAAAAAAAAAAAAAATGAAAGTCTGGTGGGGGTAATGCATTACCCATATTATCCCCTGTATTCGCGCCTGTATTTCAGCTGTATTTATTGAAATGACTGTAAAAGCATTTTTTCTGAAAGTTTAAGCTTTTAAGAGTAAAAAGCTAGAACCTGAACGTTGAAATTTCAGCTTAAAGTTTGAACGTGAAACTTATGAGTTTTTAATATAAATATTTCAATATAAATCAATATGAAATATAAACATTTCATCTGAACTAAAACTATTAATTGAAAATGATATTGAATTGTTTACAACAAGAACTAACAACTTGCTGTAGACGATTAAATGATCTCAATGAAAAATTTGGATTCTTGCTCGATGTGAGAACATTGCTAAAGACGAATGGTAATGAAAATCAAGAAAGTTTGCAGCAACATTGTTTGGATCAGGGAAACTTTTACACTACAGATATCAGTGGAGCAAAATTATTTACTGATATCGCAGACTGTCAGATGCTGCTTAAATCTCGTGGGGGTCTAATATCAACAACTCCGCTGGATTTACTTTCATTTAATTTGTCATGCATAGATGACGTTTTTCCAAACTTACGCATTGCATTACAAATTTTGATCACAATTGCAGTGTCAATAGCCATTTTCGAACGTACCTTCAGCAAGTTAAAGCTTATTCTTTCATATCTACAAGCATATCTTAAGGTCAGGTCAGGTTTTCCTGCTACTGGTAACATGTAACCCAGTACAACCTGCTCCATGTCCTGCTGCCTTGTAGGATACGCTTTTTTAGGCAAAGGCTAGGAGAAGTTAACTCCGAATTAAAACACCCCCTGCCTTGGGGCTCTTGGTTGAGTAAAGGCTAGAGATGGTGTCCCGATAAAAATACTCATCTTGGGGCAGATGTTACATGCATCCAGCTGCTGTCTTGTAGAAGGCCTTCTAGGCAAAGACTTAAGGGGTAAACAGATTCTATCTGTTGACCAGCCTCGAACCCCTTCCTCATCTATTAGGCTGGCGCAGATGTATTTTTAATACATTGTTTCCAGTTTAGGATGTTGAACGCTGGATCTTCTTGACTCAATGCGTGGGTATTGCTTGTGTCTCTATTTTTATGACTGGGCAACTCATTCTATTATCTCCTAATGAGGGTACAGCTCTAAAACTCAGTTTTATGGTTCTGAGGCCGGCTGGTAGTCAGGTTTCCCGAACTCTGTGGTAGCTCTCAGAGAGGCTGATTCCATCAACAGCCGAAAAATATCAGAGTACTAACAGTGCCATGTTGCGCATGGATGGTGTCCCTGCTTGTACTTTTGGTGTGCATTGCAGAGGCCACATTTAGAGCCCTTTGTTACGGCTTAGGGTTTATTAATAGTAATGAGGCTATTGCTTAGTTGTTAAATAGTGTACTGAGTACTATCTATACTTGAGTCAAGTTCTTTATAAATTTAAAATGACTAAAGTACCTAAAACTAAAAAACACAAAAAACCATCGTCATCACCAAGTTCTCTAAACCTATCATTTACTAATATTCGTGGTCTTCGAAGTAACTTTTCTTCTGTTGAGTCTTATCTCTTGCAAAGCTCACCAGACCTACTTGCTCTTTGTGAGACTAATTTGAGTTCGGCTGTCCCATCTTGTGATCTTAGTGTTGATGGTTATCTTCCTTTAATTCGTAAAGACTCCAATAATCACATGCTTGGCCTGGGCATCTACATTTGTAAGAACTCACCCATTTGTCGTGAAACTAGGTTTGAATCTACAGACTATTCATTTATGTGCTTTCGTTTAGCACAACTTCACTCTATCGCCTTTCTCTTTGTTCTATATCGCTCTCCTTCATCCCAAGATTGCACTATTCTTGATGTTATTTCTGATCAAATTGACCAAGCCCTCTCTCTTTATCCATCGGCCAATATCGTCGTTGTTGGTGACTTTAATGTCCATCACACCGATTGGCTTGGCTCTAGTGTCAGTGACTCTGCTGGCGTTAAGGCCCTCAACTTTTGCCTTTCTCAATCTCTAACTCAAATAGTCAACTTTCCAACTCGTTTTCCAGACAACCCTAATCATTTACCTTCTCTACTCGACTTATGTCTTGTTTTGGATCCTAGTCAGTGCTCAATTTCTCCACATTCACCCTTAGGTACTTCTGATCACGGTTTGATCTCTCTAAAACTATTATCAAATTCTTCTACTTCATCAGAATCCCCCTATCATCGTACCACATACAACTACTTTAAAGCTGACTGGGACTCTTTCCGTGATTTTCTTCGTGATGGCCCTTGGGTAGAAATCTTTCGTCTTCCTGCTGACAAATGTGCTTCTTACATAACTTCGTGGATTCAGGCTGGCATGGAATCTTTTATTCCCTCTCGACGATTCCAGGTCAAGCCTCACTCTTCTCCTTGGTTTTCATCACATTGCGCTGCAGCAATTTCTAATCGAAACCGTTACTTCCATATCTATCAGCAAAACAATTCTCCAGAAAACAGACATCTGTTCACTATCGCCAGAAACCATTGTAAAAAGGTTTTGTCTGACGCCAAAGCTCGCTATTCCCAGGTCATTAAATCTCGTATCTCATCACAAAAATTAGGCTCTCGAGACTTCTGGAGAATCTTTAACAGTATCAATAATAAGGGCAAATCTGTTATTCCTTCTCTCTTGTATGGTTCAGACTTTGTCACCTCACCTAAAGACAAAGCTGAATTGTTTGCTAAGAACTTTTCATCAATATCATCTCTTGATTCCACTAGTTGCGTTTTACCTGACATAGCCGTCAAACAGGTTGATCCCTTGCTTGACATTCGCATCACTTCAGCTTCTGTATCTAAAGTAATTTCCTGCTTAGACTCTTCAACAGCTTGTGGTCCTGACAACATTCCTGTTGTAGTCTTGCAGAGGTGTTCTCCGGAGCTTTCATCCATACTTTCTAAACTATTTAACAAGTGCTTATCAGAGTCTTGTTTTCCATCATGCTGGAAAGCAGCATCTGTTATCCCTATTTTCAAAAATTCCGGAGAGCGATCTGATTCATCTAACTACCGTCCCATTAGTCTTCTTTCTGTCATAAGCAAGGTTTTTGAACCTTTAATCAACAAACACTTAATCTCTCATCTTGAATCAAATAACTTACTTTCTGATCATCAATATGGATTTCGGTCTTCTCGTTCTACAGCTGATGTGCTAACAGTAATAACCGATAGGTTTTACCGTGCATTAGATAGAGGTGGAGAGGTTAAGGTTATCGCACTTGACATTTCTAAAGCTTTTGATAAAGTTTGGCTGGTCTTCTCCATAAGCTTTCTTCTTATGGTGTAGCTGGTAACGTCTTTAAGATTATTGAGTCCTTTCTTTCCAATCGTAGTATAAAAGTTGTCCTCGATGGACAACACTCTTCTTCACATCCTGTAACTTCAGGGGTTCCTCAAGGTTCAATCCTTGGCCCTATACTCTTTTTAATTTACATTAACGATCTTCCAGATATTCTCACATCTAAGGTAGCATTATTCGCTGACGACACTATCATTTACTCTTGTCATGATAAGAAGCCTACACTCTCTGATTGCTTGGAGGGGGTATCTGAGCTTGAAAAGGATCTCACTTCTGCTACAGCATGGGGCTCACAGTGGCTGGTGAACTTTAATTCAGATAAAACTCAATTTTATTCGGCCAATCGTTATCGTAATAATTTAGATCTTCCTATATTTATGAATGGTAATGTACTAGATGAGTCATCTACCATTCATCTTCTAGGATTAACTCTTACTTCTGATCTTTCTTTTAAACCGTATATCAAATCCATTGCAAAATTAGCATCTGCTAAGGTTGCATCTCTTTATCGAGCTCGACACTTTCTTACTCCAGATTCTATTCTCTATCTCTATAAATCTCAAATCCGTCCCTGTATGGAATACTGTTGCCACATCTGGGGCGGATCTTCTAATGATGCTCTTTCTCTTTTAGACAAGGTGCAAAAACGAATTGTAAACATAGTTGGACCTGCTCTGGCAGCCAATCTCCAACCTTTGTTACATCGTCGTAATGTTGCTTCTCTTTCTCTTTTCTACAAATACTATAATGGGCACTGCTCTAAAGAGCTAGCGTCCCTTGTGCCATCTACTAAAATTCATTCTCGTGTTACTCGCCATTCAATTAAGTCTCATCCTTTTTCTGTGACTGTTCCTAAGTGCTTCAAAAACTCTTATTCTTCTAGTTTTTTTCCTCGAACATCAGTTCTTTGGAATTCACTTCCTTCATCTTGCTTTCCTGATTCATATAATTTGCAATCTTTTAAGTCATCAGTCAATCGTTATCTTGCTCTACAGATTTAGTCTTTTCTCTTCCAGTAACTTCCAACTCTTATAGTGGTTGCTTGCAGCCTTGTTGGAAGTGAAGATGTTAAAAAAAAAAAAAACAAAAAAAAAAAGCTTCAGTGGGGGCAACAACGTCTTGTTGATTTAGAAATTTTTTTTTTTTTTTTTCTTTAAATTTTCACAACTGGATATTAATTACAAAATTTTTTTACACTGCAATAACATAAACTAAATATGCTTCCAATACAAAAAAAAATTAATATTTTACAAAATACCGTTAAGATAAACAAAGGAAGCAATAATTAAATATGCTATGGCTTGATAAGGATTTTGACTGTTGTAGGAAACTCGTAGAAAACTGAGTTTAGTTCTTATCATCGAGAACCATAGGGTATTGCGTAAAGTACACATATAAACATTATGATTCTCATAAAACAAATATTTTAAATGTTATTGAAGTAGACTTTTTTCTTTTTATTATACTATGTATGGTGTTAGTGTTGCGGTTTATAATAATAATAATATTTTTTTTAATTTTTAATTTAAAAAAAATACATTTTCATTTTCGATTGATTGCTGATTGTTTGAATGTGAGCGTAAATATTAATTTATCATTAGAACTAAAACATTTCTAAGTAATTATCTGTATATATCCGTCAATAAAGGTACATTAACTTTGTCTTGTGTGTGCTTTCCCAAGCAATGTTGGCATATGTGAGATAACTATGTATAAAGGAAAAGTAAAAAAGTTTTAGGTTTTTTTGCGATAAAAATGGTCTAGCTTTAAAAAGACCAATACTTTTAGATATTTTAGTGTTGATGGCATTTATATGGGCTGTCCATGAAACATTTTCGTCAATAATCACACCAAGAAATTTAATTGTTTGGGTTCTTTCAATTTTTTTGTGTTCGATACTTAGTGAGGGTAGAATTGATGGTAGTTTATTTTTCTGTTTCTTTGAGTGAAATAAAATATATTTAGTTTTTTGGGCGTTTAATGATAACATGTTAGCACTGAACCATGTTTTAAGTTTTTGAAGCTCAATGTTGACTTTATCAAAAAGGTCATTGATAGAGGTAGATGAGTAAAACAGATTGGTATCATCTGCAAACATTATACAATCGAGATTTGTAGAGAAATTTGTAGAGAAATTCTTAGTGTCGAAAGGAAAACTCTAAAATCAACAGACTTTGACAACTTATTAAATAAATACCGAAACTCATTTGGTTGAGTTTTTATGTAAAAGTGGGGTTACTTTAAATGGGGTTACTTTAAACATATCATAAATAAAATCTCCACTCATTTTATTTATATTAAATAGACATACTTTTTGCTTATTTATTTTAGTAATATGATTTATTTTTTTATTATATTTGTTATTATTATTAATATTATTGTTATTATAACAAATTTATTAATTTAAAGTCATTGATATCCCAGCGGGCATTTGTTTTTAAAAGTTACGTTCTAAATGTTTTTTAAACGTTTTTTAAACGTTTTTTAAACGTTTTTTAAACATTTTTTAAACATTTTTTAAACGTTCTTTACGTAACCCACTGGGCATTCGAACATTTAATCAATGTTTAGTTAATGTTCGTTCTAAATGTTTAGATTTAGTTTAGTTTCGATCTAGAACGTAGGTCAATCGAATATTCCATTTAAACCATATCTAAATGGTTCGTTTTATACGCTATTTAAACTCCAACTAAACCTTACGTTTTAAACTTTGCGAAGCTTAACTTTATTTACGGTGCTTATTTAAAGAAGCATAAATAAAAGAAATACTGATAAACGAATCAAACCTTTTTTTTTTATTAAAGCTGCTTTAAATAAGCACCGTAAAGAAAAGTTTAACGTTGAACGCATTATCTAAACACTTATAAACAAATCAAACGTTAAACAGATAATTTTTTATTTATTCAAGTCTAAAATACAAGTAAAAGCCATTCTAAGATGGGAACCAATTCACGATACCGTTTTGCGGATACCGAAGTCATACAATCTCTTTTCTAAAATTAATAAAAATAACTCAATAAATATCTTCATTCTATTCATATAAATCATTTATTAAACAACTTTTTAAAACCATAATTTTATAGATTTTAAAAGATTGTACATTAGTACAGTGTATATTAAATAATTATAGTAACAATTGATAGAGAACTTTTCTTTAAAACTATGTAAAATATATAATATTTATATAATAAAAACCTTATTAAAAAAACTTATGGGTTGATAACTGATAAGTTGCATAACTGCAGTGCCCTTCCTAAACATAATAATACAATATTATATAGTATTCTATTACTTAATAACAATATCTGTACAGCTTATATATATATATACATATATATATATATATATATATATATATATATATATATATATATATATATATATATATATATATATATATATATATATATATATATATATATATATATATATATATATATATATATATATATATATATATATATATATATATATATATATATATATATATATATATATATGTATATATATATATATGTATATATATATATATATATATATATATATATATATATATATATATATATATATATATGTATATATATATATATATATATATATATATATATATATATATATATATAATATATATATATATATATATATATATATATAAAGTTTGATAACTCCCATTATTCATTGTCTTGAGGAGCAATAGACACACTCAGTATCCTGTTTGATTGAAACTTTCTATTCAATTAAAAAGTTGTGGAGATAACGACAGTTTCACAACAACATAAATAAACATGTAAAAATAAAATTGTAATTCTTAAAATTCTAAAAGTTAAAAACTAATCTATAAACATAATAATTAAAATTTATATATCAAATCATATATGTACTAACATGCAACTCAAGCTAAAAATTAAGTATTACTTGATCAATCCATTAGTTAATGTTTTGATATAGTAGTTATGTATATAATGGTATTTTAGAACTCAATTTTCGAGCTAACAGAAAAGGAGACTTTGCAAGTACTGATGGGTTAGCTACAATGTAAATAACTATATAGATATATTATGCATGCAAAGTTATTTTAAATAAAAATTTACTAAAGCATTGTAAATTTGATTTTAAAAAGTCTATCCTAAAAGGATTACGTTGCTAAATATGTTCATAAATTATAAAATTAACAAGTTTATTTAAAAGTAAAGGAGTTCTATATAAAAGATATAAATTTAGACATCTTACTTGATTGTTCCATTCTACAGTCTTTTGGTATAGTAGTCACACTTGATTTGAATAAAGATATCTTAGAATGCAATTGAATGTTTGAAACAAGGTGGCTGTGGAAGTGGTGGTGGTTTAACTAAAATGTTAATCCGAGTGTATATTGTTTGAGATATGTTTATTACAATTATTATTAGTCTTCAAAGATGTAAAGTAGGACAACTTACTTGCATAATCAATTGAATATACTTGCGGTACCACATCCATAATCTTTTTGTATAATTAAACATTTGTAACTTTTTTTTTTTATACTTGAATGCATCATGCATGCATGCTATATTATAATATAGAATGCATAAATAATGCATGCAAGTACTTCTAGCACTGAGGTCTTCACATACTTTATTTCGTGTTTATTGTAACATCAAATTAGCTAACCTGTCAATATTCATATCTTTTGCATTAACATCAACATAAAATTCTTCCTCAACTGAAAACTAAAAACTATTTTACTATACCATAAAAATGGTTAATCATTTACTTATTAAAAGTTGCTTCTTTTTTTTTATACATAAAAATTAGACCGAACTGAATAAAACTATTATTGTTAAATTTGTTATATATATATATATATATATATATATATATATATATATATATATATATATATATATATATATATATATATATATATATATATATATATATATATATATATATATATATACATATATATATATATATATATATATATATATATATATATATATATATATATATATATATATATATATATATATATATATATATATATATATATATATATAAAATAATTTTTTTTTTTTTAATTATTCACCTCCTTAAGGCACCTCCTTAAGGGCCACTACAGTCGAGGAGGCTACTCATTTTTTTTTTTTTTTTTTAATTTTTAATTTTTTTTTTTTTGTTGTAAATCGTGGTACAACCCTCTCTCAACTCTTTAACTCCGAAACACAAACCTTGACAAACAAGGCCGCTGCGCGGAGAAATTAAATATATATTTTATATATATATATATATATATATATATATATATATATTTTTTTCCTAATTAACCATTTCTACTGGAATTTCATTACACTAGTAATATTAACTCTGAAGAAATTAAAAAAAAATTAATTTAGATCAGAATAAGGCAAAATTATGGATTAATTATATGTTATTATTTTCAGTTTATATATTATTAGTTTCTATATAAACATTAAGAAATTAAAATGAAACCTCTAAAAGAGTTGTATAATCAGTAATTTTGCGCTTTTTTGTTATCTGCTAATTATCAATGATTTTCTTCAGTTTTTGTTATTTAAAACTTTTGCAATCCTCATAACAATCTGTAAAAGGAATAACAAAACATCTTATCCAAAGCAATGACAAATAAATTTAAAAAGTAAATTATTTAACATTTTGTGAATAAAATTTATAATATCGCAAATTAAAATAACAACTCAATAAAATATCAAGCTTTTGGTTTTTCCAACCAAACAGCATGGCGATATGATATTTTGCTGAAACGTTAACACTAATTTGGTTAAAGGTATATCAACAAATAACATCAACTTGTAACTAAACTTGTTAAAAGTTTTTTAAATAAGTATAGTCGTTTAGTTTTTTAGCTTCTTTTGCTGACTATAGTTTCCTAATTCTGAGGGATGATACATACATATACATATTACTAATACAATTCAACCCGTAAAGTTTAAGGCTTAGTAGGTCTTTGGCAGTGGCGGAACTACTGGACGCAGGACCCTGCGTTGCGGGGGGGCCTACCAGCTATAGGGAGCCCTCATATAAAAAAAGTTATACTCTCAATAATATTTATACTATAAAACTCTTTTCCGCAAAAAAAACATTCTTTTGCGGGGGGGGCCCAAATTTTGAAGTTCCGCCACTGGTCTTTGGTAACATAATAAAATAAATAATAATGCAATAAATATTTCAATAGCTTTTAGATATAGAGCATAAGGTAAAAATAGAACAATTTGAACTTTCAACTATTTTAAACTTCAAAGACTCGAACTAATCAACGTACCTTTCAATGAACCAATCATCAACGTACCTTTCAACGAACCAATCATCAACGTTCCTTTCAACGAACCAATCATCAACGTACCTTTCAAATAAAATAGGAATTACCTTTAATCTTACATTATTTTTAAAGTGTTGAATTTTTTTAAGTAGCTTTTCATAAACCTTAGCAATTAGATTATGATTTAAAAGGTAAATATCTGACAGATGTTCAACTATTAGAATCATATCTAAAAGTACAGAGTTTGCAGTTTATCTTGTGATTATTAAAAAAATAACTATCAGTTTTAAAAATCATTGTAATTTTTATTTACAGAATAATCTTTACAGAAATAGTCATTAATTCAATTATTATTTTAGGAAAATCTAAATTTTAAAGGAGTAAAAACGTCACAAAAAATCAATTTACTATTTGCATGTGTACTTGGCTGTTTCCTGCTGCTTTAACTGGACTGTATATAAAATATTAAATGAAACTAAACACACAAAACTTAATTAACAATAAAAAATAAATTTGCGCATATTTTGGAATTTAATTTTTTATTATGTAATATAGCTATATATATTATTGTTCAAACCATGTTAACTTTTTTACTAAAGAGAAAATAAACGATACAATATAATAATACATCATATCAGAGGTAACAGTGGCGTATCTTGTATTTTATTTTGGTTTATAATTAAACAGTCTTACATAAAAAAATAAGTGGGTATTTATTTACACGACCTACGAATTTCGTAGGTCGTGTAAATAAATACCCACTTATTTTTTTACGATCAACTATGGGCCAATCAAGACTTTCTGATCTTGCAATATAATATATAGAGAGTGAGTTTGTCAAAAGCATTGACTTTGATAACGTAATTGATAAATTTGCAAGTTTAAAAGTAAGAAAAGGAACATTTTAAAGGTTAAGTGTTATGAACATTTAGGATAATAATTATATAATGATTAAAAAATTAATTTAGTGATTGAAAAATTTAGTTTAATGATTGAAAAATTTAGTTTTGTGATTAAAAATTAGTGTAGTGATTGCATAGTGAAGAAAAACTATACAAAGTTCAAACTTTTGTGCATATTATTTTAAAAAATATATTTAGTTCATACAGATAGTAAATAATTAAGTACATTAATATGTTGTTATACATGAACACATCAGTGGCATAGATTCATTTATAGGACAGATCTGCGTATTTAACAAAGGGTAAGTGAACGTTTAACTTATTTTTCACAGATAAGAAGTTAAAAAATTAGTAGGTTTGCTATTTTATTATTATACTTTACTATCAAATCAAATCCAGGTAGTATTGTTTTTTTAAGCATATAAAAAAATATAAATAAAGCTGATTGTTGACAATTTTAGATGATAATAATTTATTATCGTCTAAAACAGAGATAATAATTATTTGGCAACAATTTATTTTCAAATAATTATTTTCTCTGTTATAGACGAGAATTATTTATAGAGAGTTATAGACACTTAATTATTATTGTCGAAAACAAGGTTTAAAGTTACATGTGTCAACGTTTCTAAATACTGCTTTAGTAATTTTGTATATAAAAATAATTACATATAATATATGGGTGACACCCTGTTTGCCGCCCTGGGTGACACCATAACTAGGAACGCCACTGAGAGGTAAGTAAATTTGTTTTCTCTTTAGTGGTTATCATATATGAGTATGAATAATACTTAAATTTTTAAAAATATTTTTCAGCCTACACTAAAACTGAAGATCTATTATATAAACATTTGAACCTCACAATTTTTGATTGGCACTGACTGCACTAAAAGTATAAATATTATAACATTGATATTCCTTCAATATAACACTTATCATAAACAAATAGATGTTAGGTCACTGCATGTGGAAGTACTACCGTTTTTTATCATTTCCCTTTGAAAATTTTTATCTGATATGGCAAAAAACATATCACGAGTTGGTAAAACAGTTTCCTTCATTTTTCTTATTTCAAAAAGAGTACCTGATGCTTTTCTGAAAAGTTGTGCATAATAATGTTTATTTTAATAAAAAATATTATATTAACATCATATTTTTCCAGACATTTCTTTTGAGAATTAAACAATTTTTCATTTAAGTGTTAAAGATATGTGTTATCAGCGTTATTTCACCAAGTGAAAACCATTTTTGATATCAACATAACCTATCTTCTGGGGCTGAAACGCATAGACGCACAGGAGGCACAACCACATACTTTTGATATTTATGAAAGTTAGGTAATTACAAATAAAAATATATACAATCGTGTTTGTATATATTACTATTCGTAAAATTACCATCAAAAGTGTATCTTCAACAATTTTGTGAGGGTGCGGTTGTGCCTCACAATGGGGGCAAATTTTTTTTTACTAAGTGTACTTTTTGTCTAATAACATCTTATTTTTTTCCTAATTGCAGCAATTTAAAGCTTAACAAGGTGGTTATTTAAATAAACTGTTAAAAAGATACAATTCGCTTTTATATTTGTATAACATCAATCTAAACGTTACAGGGGCGGGGCAGTATTTTTTTGTCGGTAGAATATAATGATTGAATTTGCAACTGGAGCAAATTCAAAATGCTTGTCCCCACTTCCCCTACTAATGATTTTTTTGTTTCTATTGTTGTTGTTTGCTTGTTTTTTTATTATATTTTTGTTCGAAGTCTCTGCTTTGAATTCTTGTATAATTTGCACTGTCCCCTCACAAAAGTCATTGTAATAATTTTATTATATAGTAATCAGTATTTTTTTGTTGGTAGAATATAATGATTGATTAGCATTTCCGTTTATGAAAATGCCAAGAATGTATACTAGGAGACCGGGCTCTAGAAAATATGTTGATCGTTCTCAAAAAAAGCTCCAACAGCACCTTTTTACTATTAATAAAGGCCGAAAGAGCCAGAGAGTAGCAACTTGATATTTTGACATATTAAGAATTATTCAAAATAAACTAAAGCTAAAACACAATCAAAACCCAGGACATCCTACAACTTACTGTTTTGGAAGAATCTGCCTTTGTTTTTTACATCTTGGCAGTGTCTGAGTTTGGATTCCATGTGGATGAATTGGATTTTAGGTTTATTGTGAAGAATTACTTCTCTTACCAAAACAAAACTATTCTACAGTTTAGAAACGTAGTAAATCATTTTTTTTTTAAAACATACTACGCTCACTTTGCGTTTAGCCGCCAATATAAAACGCTATCGGGCTGCAATTAACAAAAAAACCTTGAGCGAGTTTATTGAAAACAGAAAATATATAAAACTATGATGAAACAAACCTAATTGATAACCCAGACCACAAAAAATTTATATGTCGTAAAGGCTGTAAATACAATGAAGGAGTAAAAAATTCATTAAAGTCCAATATTTCAGTCAGGAGTGGTTTACTGCTCTTCCTTTACTGAAAAAGCAGACCGGAAAAAAAGTTCTGATTGGGGATAATTTCTCATTACTCTTTTACATTTGGCAGATGAAAACAATCCATAACACTTCTAAAAGGAAATTTTCTATCACTTTTAAAAAAAGTGTTTGAACTAATAAAAGACACTTCAGGTAAAAATTTGATTTCAGGTTTTGTTAAGTATGGAATTTTTCCTTGCGATAAAAAACTTATTATTTATAACCTGCCACTACAGGATCAATCATTTGTTGAAAAAATCTTATTTCTAAAGCATTTGAGTTTGAATGACAATTGTACAGACATTACACCTTCAATATTAAAGCATAAAGAGAAATTTAAAAAAAAAACGAAAAAAGGTTAGATATGATATCTCAAGTGCAATTTCAGCGAATAAAAGTATAAGCTACATCCTTTCAAATTGAAACAGTTATTTTTAAATAAATATGGCTAAAACAATTATTTTTAAACAAATAAATATTTATATAGAGAAGTTACCTGCAAACCAATTTAGTTATTGTTTTATTATTACAGAACAAAAAAATATTTAATACAGTATACAAAGTTTTTTGTATTATTTCTATTTTTTATTTTACTTTATATAGATTGAACGTTTGTTTTAAGAATATGGAAGTATTTTCTCAAGTAAATTTTAATTATTTGTTTTAATATTATGGATCACTAAGTACCCAAACCATGATCAACCCTAAACTCATGTCTCTAGAAAACCCTTTTGGGGGATGATAGCCCATGATTTCCAAATTGATATCTAAATGTTCTACAATAGTAAAACATTTATATATAAGTTTGGAAATCAAACTATTAAGTCCAAGAAAGATATTTTAGTTTTAAATTTTCAAGCTAATAGGCCTAAAAAATTGCAAAATGACAGAGGATTTTTCATTTCTACAGAACTTATTATTCTTTTTTTAAAAGTCATTTCATAGTTGTGACAACAAAAGAAACATTCTTGTGTATGTAAAACAACATTTTTTGCTCTTCTCAAAATTGACCCACTCCTTTGAAATGCATTAAAGTTTGCCTGAATGGAACTAAATGTTCGGGGTTTTCCGCAGATTTGAAGATTTTTTAAATCTCCATCACATCATATACAAGGGTGAGTACTGGCATGAGACTGAAGTCCAGTTATGAGATTCGTTACTTTCATGTCAAATAAAACAAGAAAAAAAATATTCTGCAACTGGAGCAAATTAAAAATGCTTTTCAAGTTTTCATTACTCTTTGGTAGGTTTTCAAAAACAGCAATTAATAACAGGCGCTTCACACCTGTCTTTTGCAACACGCTTTGAGGGAGGAGAAGAATCCTTTCTGTTTGCTTCAATAACTCCCAAGGATACTTTCAAAAAACTACCTCCAACATCAACTCCCACTTTGATAAATGGTTCTCCAGAAATATTTCTGACTTTTGAAACATGGTTGATTATATCAGACGCATTTTTGCAGTGAGAAACAACTCTGGTTGAATCTTTTTTGTTGAATTTTGAATGTGGTTTGAAGTGAACTATTCTGCAAGAGTACTTTCAAGTGACTCAAACTTGATGAGAAGTGGCCTGATTTAGTGATGATGCAAGTTTTTTTATGCCACAATTAGAAAGTCCAGTTTCATTTTAAAGCTTGAGCATATCTATAGCTGTTAGTTTTTGTTTTTTTTATTTATTTAGGTGCCCCAAGAAGACGTAACGGTCTCGTCACAGAGTACCGCGGAAGTGCATTTAACCAGGAAGTTCAAGCCTTCTTCCTTACCGTGACGCAAAAATATGCCCAAGGTTTGTTTTGAACCTGGATCTCCTACTTATAGAGCAAGCGCTTTAACCACTGCGCCACGGCCGCACAGCTTTTTCTCTTCATAAAAGAGTTCTCTTGCCCTGGATGGCCCTAAGAAAAGTGTATGCTATTATATTATGCTATTATATGCTATTAGACACATGCTCTTAGACACAAGGGATTAATGCTTATGATAGTTTAAAATTGTATCATATCTGGAACAACTGGAAAACTGTTGTCTCTCTTTTCTTGACTAAGATGGATAGTGCCAGGAGAAAAAGGTTTTTTTGAGATGACAATAGTTGCAACCATCTCTGCAGCAGCTGCATCCAAATTTTGTTTCATAGTTCCTTTTGTACAATTGTGGGGCAGCCCTCGCCCAATAACAGAAAAACAGTTTTCAATGCTTCCTTCGTTCTTAGGTTTACTTGCTGACAGTGGATGTGGAATGTTCAGCTTATTTCTGGCAATTTGACAGATCAAACAATCACAAGGAGATTCTCTGGTAGCTGGTCGAACCGAGATTCTCTTAAAATTGTAAGGGCTAGGAAGAGGAGGATTTTCACGTTCATCTTTCCTTCTGATGGCAACACAACATCTTTCACAAATACCTGAAGGAATCCTGTTATCAGAAAAATCCAGCTCAACTTTGAGAGATTTTTCCATCAGAAAAGTTGTTAGCTCACGATTTCCTTCTGAAGGCACAAAAAACAAACAGCTTTTCTATTTTCTTCGTGGTCTTTGGCTTTATTAGGCATTTTTGCAATTTATATGTTCTAGTGTGTTGTGAAATTGTTTTTTTTTTTGAATGCTAGCTTTTTCCTAGAAATTTGTTGAAAAAACGCCTCAAAAATACGACATTATTGTTTTAAGGTGTTTGTTTTGGGAATGATTAAAACAACCAAAATAATTTTCAGAAACACTGATGTTTTCACTGAAAATGACTTCTAGATGTTTTCCCCATAACTAAGTTGAGTAATAATTTCTGTAAAAAAAGCAAAATCCCCTGTCATTCCCCAATTTTTTAGGCCTGTTAGCTTCACAATTTAAAATCTAAATATCTTTCTCGGACGTAATAGTTTGATTTCCAAATTTATATCTAAATATTCTGCTATATATGGGCTATCATCCCCCAAAAAAGTTTTCTGAGGACTTGAGTTTAGGATTGATCATGGTTTGGGTACACAGTGAGATGTATTTACTTTAGTAATTTGTAAGTAAATGAAACAAAACAGCACAATAAACACATGGTTTAAAGAAACACCAACCCAGGGTAACATTTGGCAATTTTTTTCAAAACTAAAAAGTATATCTCTTTTTTTATCTATTTTATAAATTAATTAGCTCAAATTAAATGTTGATATCTTTATCAAAAATATAAATAAAAAGAAAAAATTAAAATCTTTTAGCTTTTTGCGAGTCATGTCTATCGTCAACTGACGCGACTATGGAGAATTAAAAACGTCAGCTAAATGAATTAAAATATAAAATTGTTAATTTAAATTTTTTGTTTGAGTTTTTATAAAATGTTTTTATTATCACTACTTATTTTACCGTTTATTAATATTACTCTTAATAAAATTTTTATAACTGAATATGATATATTTTTATATAATTATGTTAAGGTTCGAACAGAATATTAACGGCTAACGGCTAACGGCAAGAAATAGATGCTAATAATATAAAAGAAAATTTTAAAACGTTGATGATAAATAAATTCGTGAAGATAAGATAAAAATAGATTTTCTGATGTACCAAACTGCAGTGATATTTTGCCAAAATAATAAGTACTGGAATGCGTTAGGTTAAGACGAATAAATAAGGTAATAATAAATGAGGTAACAATAACGCTGATAATAAGTAAGAAGAGAATTAGTGCTAAAATAAATTTTATACAAATTTTTAAATTGATAAACTGGTATATAAAATAAAGTTTTTTATCTGTAATAAAAACTATAAAACATAGATTTTGTTTAAAATATTTTGTCATAAATATGGCTAAACAAAGTCACAGTATGCATATATAAATAGATTGAACATTATAGGCATTATATATTAAACATCCTATTAAAGATTTAAAAGAAACGGCCATTCACTTGGTTCCAACACTCTTAATTTGTTAATAATGAATGAAATTAAAATATTTTGCTTTTTTTTGGTTCCGTTTGTGCTACTAACAACACTATTTAAAAACTGATTTCGGTGTATTACTTCTATTTTTGTGATTATTAGTCAACGGTATTAAAAACAACTCCACTTTATCAATAACACTTATACTGCTTCCTGCAGTTTTTTTCCTTTTCGAAGATCTTTTGAATTTTCTAAATATAAAACTGTGCGGCGAATCTATTTATCTACTTGTCTCGAAAACGAGACAATAGCCGTGTCTCGTTATTGCAACCTTTCGGAAATTGTGAGTATTCCACATAAAATATCATGCATTAATGCCATATTAGTTACAAACTGCTTATATATTAATTTGCTAACTTAATCGTTTAAACATAGCTTGCATTGTTTTTGGTCGCATATTACTTTTTCTAACATTTTCAAAATGATTGTACAATTATGCCAAGTTTTGCCATACGACGGATACATACGGCGGATACAGTTTAAAAAAAACTGGCAACCCAACGAACATTAAATATTTGTCAAAATTTCTTTTATTTAATTTCTAATAATAGAAACGCATTCTTCTATTTCTCTTTGGTTTTTAGCTGATTGACTATAAATAAAATAAAATTTATCCATAAACGTTTAAAAATGATTAATTCCATTTACTTCCACAATCGCATCTGCTATTGAAAACTCTAAGCGATGGTTCAAACAATGCCTAATAATCAAATTAGCATATTTTTCTTACAACATTGTTTCCCACCGGATTTTTTTCACTAGCATAACACTTTCTCCATCACATGTTAAAGAAATTTAGTGCTATTTTAAATAGCCATCGGTAAATCCACATTTTTTAAGACACTCCAACAGATTTTGTGTTATAGCACCTGCGGTCAAATAGTTCAATTAAATCGAGAAATACATAATGAAAATCCGCTGATTTATCGGTTTCGCATTTAAAAATATTATTAACATTGAATTTTTGTTCAACGTTGTAGACTCAGCAATTATTATTAATGAAATTGTTAATTATTAATCATCCAACATTTATAATTTGTTAACAATATTTTTTTTTATTTGTTTTGCAATATGTTCTATTATATATTGCACTATTCCTTGATTGCAACCAGTGTGCAATATTTGTTCCTTTCAGTTTTATGAAGATGTAATAAATCAAAATAGTCAGAATAGGGTTGATTGTATTTCGCAATGTAATAAGCTTTACAAAAAACTTTTGTAGTGTTATTCATTTCCAACTCATTTATATTTTCAATAAAATTTTCTATTTTATCCTTATTTCCATACATTATTTCCCTTATTTCTTTATTTCCTTTCCAAATATCTATTTTATCCTTATTTCCAGATTCTTATTTCTAGATTCAATCATTTCTTTGGCTTAATTATGAGTAGCGCTTTTAAAAATTTTTTTTTTTCCCCGGGGGTGTTAATTGTCCCATTCTTTCTTATCCACAAAATGTAATACTTATTGAAGTTCACTCTTTTGAAATTTTAACACCTTAAGTTTTAGAAGACCCCAAGTTTTTTTACTTTTGCACACGTTAAACACAATTTTTTCAGCTGAACATGTAATCCAAGGATATGTAAGTTTTTTCTCAGACCACATATTTATATCCTAAATAGAAGGCCAATTTAATGTTTTGGATTTTGCTTCCACGGACATGTATGTTAAAATTGAAGCCAAACATAAAACTGGGTCATTGTTTTGATTCTATTTGTAGCTCAAATTTTCTTGCTTTTTATCAAAGGTTTTTAAAAAAAAACTTTTTAGTACCTTTCTTTCGTTTCTCGTTCATTGTGTTTCTTACTAACTAAAAAATGGAATTACTAAAATTTTAGTTGTAATTAGTCGAGGTTTTGATACTAAAGTTCAACCAAGAATAATAATTCATAACTAATAAAAGTTAATTTATTTAAAGTATTTAGATGCAGTATACAGTATTTTATATTAGAACTAAAAGTACGATTAGAACTGTTTGTTTTATTTGTGCCTGTTTTAAAACATAAGTATCTGTTTTGTTTGTATATTAATATGCTACAAAATAGTTTGCAAATATACTATAAAATTAAATTTTTTGAGCTGATTGAAAAATTTAAAAGTAGTAGTAACTAACTTAACGTAGTTTATTTAAAATTTAATTTATAGAAATATTTTTCAACTAATATTTTTGTATAAAGTAACAGAACGCGTTCCGGTATAATAAAAAAACGCACCGGAACGTCGTTCCGGTGCGTTCCCAGCAAGCACAATCAACGTTGAAACAACGTTGAAAAACCGTTGATATTTATGGTTGAAAAATAGGTGATTTTTGGTTGAAATGGAAACACAAATCAACGTTGAAAAAAAAACGTTAGATCAACGTTGAAAGCAAACCAAAAATCAATCTTAGATTAACGTTGATCTATCATTGATTCAACTAACTTGGACTAACTAGGAGTCTTTATTGATCTTACAAATGCGTTTGACACAGTAGACCACACAATACTACTAAAAAAAATGGAAAAATATGGCATAAAAAATCAAACTATAAAATGGTTCGCCAACTACCTAGACAA
>NC_061169.1:1102851-1255351 GCF_022113875.1 Hydra vulgaris
TTGTACAAAAAACAAATGTTTCGCGGGTTTAAAAAGTCACGGAGCAAACAACAGCTATAGTTTAAAGTCAGGGCTGTGAAGTCGGAGTCGCAGAGTTGCGACAATTTTACCGGAGTCGGAGTCGCTAAAAAATAAAGTAAAATTTCTTGGTACTGCACGTGCATGTACAAAACATTCAATTAACCTTATGTTCATACTAAGCATCAAAGAATGTTTCATAAATTTGTCAAAAAAAAAAGTTATAAAGCTACAAAGAGAAGTAGAATATTATCTATTCCGTAAAATTAATGTCACTGTGAAATTCGCCTTTTCGCTATTAATTTTTCAAATTTCACGCGTAAAGCATGATGGGATAACGGAGGCGCAAACAAACCAAAACAATTTTTAACTAAGTAAATTAAAGAAAATAAATAAAGAAAAACTAAGTAAATAAAACATATAAATTAGAAAAAATAAAATTATATAAATTATAAAATGGGTGGGGGGGGGATCATTGCGTCGTTCAAAACTGCAACAACGATAGAAGATATCCAAATAAATACGTTATCAAAGACCATATTAACAGTTTTAATGGTAATTTGCAACTAAAATTTTGGAGATGCAAGGACGCTAAGATGTTGCCTAAATGGAATTCAAAAATTGGACTTTTTAGAAGTCATTTTAGAGTTTCTCTTAACTCGCCAGTCTGTTCAAATCATTTTAAAATGGGACGACTTACTAATATTTATCCCTACCCCACAGAATATTTAAATGGTTATGATAATGAGCTAAAAAACCGAAAATCTCCATTAAAAAGATCCTCAGAACTCAACAAGAAAAAGTTTGTTGCTAAGCTTAGCGATAATCATTATCAAAATGAATATAATCACGATCAAAATATAATTAATCATGATAAAAATAATGATTATCATCATCAAAATGAAAATACTCAGCTTATGGATATTCATTATGATCACGATTATGCATTACCTGTTGTTCCTGTTTCTGTTTCGTTAGAAAAAGACTTAAAAATACTTCAAAATACTCCCAAAAGAATACTAAAAAAACCTTTGTTATTAAAACATCGTAAACGATTGCTGAGTAAGTTTTCTTTGATACCACAAGCAGAGTTTACTTGGAATAGGTTATCCCATTCGGATAGATTGATAAAGTTCTACACTGGGTGCACAAAAAAAGTATTTATGTTTTTAGTTAGTAAAGGAAAGAAAAAATATGAAAACGTATGTTATTACAAGGGAAAACCTTCACAATCTTTTAAATTTAGAAGCGAGAATAAAAAAAAACCAGGGAATAAACGCACTTTAACAATTGAGGATGAAATTCTACTAATGTGCATGAAGCTCCGATTAGACTTGGCTATTCAAGATTTAGCATTTAGATTTTCAATTTCTAATTCTCAATGCTCAAGTATATTAACTACCTGGATTACTTATTTTGGAAATGAGTTAAAACCTCTTCTTCTTTGGCCAACAAAAGAAGCAAATTTGTTATATAAAGCAAGGCATTTTTCTGGAAAGTTACACAACGTAGAAGGTATAATAGACTGTACTGAGCAAAAAATTCAGAAACCATCAAATGCGAAGGCACAGTATCAAACATTTAGTACTTATAAAAGTTGTAACACATTAAAAAAACTAGTTGTGACAACAAAAACTGGTTCTTTCAGTTTTATCTCCAAAGCTTATGGTGGCCAAGCTTCAGATAGACACATTACAGAGGACTGCAATGTTATTAATATGTTTTCTGAAGGATCTGTTTGCTTGGCTGATAAAGGTTTTAATATCCAAGGTTTGCTCTTAAAAAAAAAAGTCGTATTGGTTTGTCCACCTTTTTAAAAAAAAGGACTACATTTTACACGAACTAAAGTCCTCTCAGCCAAAGAAATTGCTAGATCACGAGTCCATGTGGAGCGATCAATTCGACAACTTAAAGAATTTAAAATATGTAAAAACGAGTTATCACTAACAATGCTAGATCTCATTGATTACATATATATTATTTGTGGAGCTTTAAGTAATTTACAACCCTCAATTGTAAAGGAATTTATCTGATGTAAATTAAATATGCTGATACTAATAAAAAGATATCTCTATTTTTTTTTTTTATTTTTGTATAAAAAAAAACAAAACATCACAAAATACTTATAATATAAATGTTTTCATCAAATTTTCAGCACAATGTCATATTTTTTGTTGATCAAGATTTATGATGTCGTTTGTTAATTTTTCATTAACTTGTTTACTGTTTGAATCATTAATGCATTTCTTTATGAGATCATTTAAAATTGTAGTAACTATTTCTTTTTTCTCAAGTTTCTTAGTTATCAATTCAGGGAAAACATACTCTGTAAAAAATTTCTGAAATTTTTGTTCATTTTTTTTATAGTTAGGATCAGAATAAATTCTTTCACAGTTTTGATCACTTGCTAAACATACATAGAAATCAGCATGAGGATAGCCACTTATAAACAACTGGTGTTGTATTTGGGTGCGATATTGATGACTACTTTTCAGTGAGTATGTGTTAGTACAAGAATTTTTTTCAAAAAAACTGGGTTGGGTTTGCTTGAAATTAAATGTCCATGGACATTTAATTTCAAGCAAACCCAACCCACAACAAGTACAACTTGTTATACCATCTGGGCTTGCTGTAAGATAAGGTGTTTTGATGGATACTATTAGGCCGGTTTGATAACATTTAAAGTTTTTATGAGTTTTTTTCATTTCCCTGATATATCTTTTTCGAGCATAGGATTCAAACATGTTACCCCATTGAATTGATTTACTTTTAGCATTATTTTTGTAACATAAAATTTGAGCACATAAATTAAATGCTGCCTTTTTGTTTTTCACTTTCAAGTCAACATCAAATTTCGCTATGACAGCATGAGCAATAGATGATGATATTGTTCCAACTCTATATGATTTCCAAAGTAAATTTTTTGATTGAGATATCGTAGCTTCTTTTATAAGTTCTGCTTGAGATGGTGTTATTGAAAACGTCCTTAAAAATTTTTCACATTTAAATGTTATTGATTCATTCTTATAAGAACATTCTATCTGAGCTACATAATGCTCTATGGTAGGTGGTAGCACTTTGTTTTTAGTTGCATTTAAAGGTAATTTTTTCATAAAGTATTCTGATTTTTGGCTTGAGGCAAATTACAGCACATTTTCCATCTGTTGCTTCTGCAACTGCTTCCCAATCTTCCTTTGTAAACTCTGACTGCTTTAAATAATAAGGACGAGGATCATATAAGAATCGACTGAGTTTTAGATTACTATTTTCTAAGCTTGATTTGACTTTTTTAATGAAAATATTTTGAAATATATCTGGCTCATGCAATTTTCTCTTCTGTGTTTTAGTCCCCCACTTTTGTTTTACTGATGTGCATGTTACATTATCTCCTAATCGCACATGCTCTTCGACAAACAACAACAAAGCAAATATATGTTTGCAGCTTTCTCCATAACCGGCTACACAATTGCATTCTGCAGTGAATATACTTCCGTTTTTATTCAAACATACCCATGATTCATATTCTTCATCATTTATTCTTGTTTGAGGGACTACAGTTCCTTTTAAATAACAAAATTTTACAGCATCTGATAAGCTGTTAAAAGCAACTGAGGTTACATGACCTGAAGAATAAAGAGAATGTCCTTTTTTCAAGGCTTTAGAGCTGTGAGTGAGAAAAGAATAAGTTTCAATGTCCAAATAGTTTGTGGTTGGTAATAATTTTATTACTACTTCTTTTTCTAACACCCAATTTCCGATTTCAAAAGGATGGGGAAGCTGGACACCTGATTTTAATTTTAATTTTTGAAGAGATCTGGATTTAATTTCTTCAGTTTCTTCTTGTACAGTTTTATTTAATGGTAATTTAAGTTTATTGGCATAATAAACGTTTTTTAACAATTTTTTTTTTGAAGGATTTTCACCAAGAGGAATACTCCTTGCTTGCAGGAATTCTTTCAGTTTAACAACATTCCAATTTTTAATTTCATCCATAAATGGTTTAATTTTTTCGTTATCAGAGGAAGAATCAGACACTGTTACAGTATTGTAGAAAACAGTAATGTTAAATAATTGTTTTGGTTTGTTTGCGCCTCAGTTATCCCATAATGCTTTATGCGTGAAATTTGAAAAATTAATAGGGAAAAGAAGGGCGAATTAAAACTTAAGTTCTTTATAAAACTTTCATGGCGTAACCTGTATGTTACGCTTTAAATGATGAGATTTGCAGAACGCGCTAGACAAGATTTGAAAAACTGTGTTACTCAAAGTTGCGCATCAGCAGAAATTGGTATTTCCATTAATTCCTTTAGGACAAAATAACTTTCAATTGGTGTAATATTTATATAAATAAAAGATTTTATTACGTAAAATGTCGAAATAAAATTAACTCAAGATTTTTATTTTGTGACTTCTTGAGATTTGCAGATTGGCTTATCGAGATTTGCAGATGGGCTCTTCAAATGGTTATTCTATGCTTTTAATAAATTTGTAATTTCGTAAGCGGTTCCATTAGCAACGAGATTTTTTGCAGAATGAAATGCCGCAAGAACTTTTAGCTCAGTTTATTCTATAACCTGTTCAACCTGAAATATCACATTAAAAGAAGAATTAAATTAAGTTTTGTTTTCAAGTTGTAATAGTTTTTTTTTAATTTATTAACATATCGTTTTATTGTTGTCATTTTTTGCTAATCAGCAAACAATACTTTTTTTTTGAAATTACAATATGATTCTGCATTCTGTGTTCAACTTTTTTATAAGAAAAGGACGTTTTTGTTTTTGTTTTTTAACATCAAGCGTGCAAACGCAAATTTTAAATGAGAAAAAAATTAATATTTCGTCTAAACTAATAAAATGCATTATCAACTAATAAAATCTATTGTAACTAAAGAATCCACAAGTTAGAAAACTTAAAATTATCTTTCAGAAAACCTGATATGTTTAGCTGAAAAACCTTGAGTGTTGACGGTTACTGCATCTTATTGTTCCCAGACTCTTTAGTTATTATTTAGAACAATAATTTGTGTGTTACGGGCGAGAAGGTGTTCAACAATAATTTTTTAAAATACACTTCACAATTTTTTGATATAATTATTAATAAATACCTATAAGAATAAAATTTTAAACTTTTCGACTTGATCTTAAACGAAATATAAGACTTCAGACTTTTTTTTTTTTCATCTAAAATAATTTATTTCTAAAATAAATAAATAATCTTTTAGTTTAATATAAATATTAATTTTTAATTATTTACTTTGATATAAATATTAATTTGTAAATTCATAGTAATAACTCATTCCTCATTTATTTTTAATCATTTGCCTTTTTTCGTTTAAATAATTCAGATCTTCTCAATTCTAATTATTTGTCCATTCATCAAAACAAACTTTTTAAAGATATAGAAATACAACACAAATATCAATTGGGAAGCGGATTCCTGTTAGTCACCGAATATTATGTTTATTGTCGAAATGTAATAAAAGTATAGATTTTTATGGTTTATTTATATGTAGACTGTAAATACAGAAATCTGTTTGAGTATTTTGTGCGCAACTTTCCTTTAACTTTTAATCTTTATTCTCAAGTTTTTGTGTTTTTTTTATTTTACTTTTATCTAATTTCATTTTTAAATTCCGTTGAAGCTTTAATAACCAGATGCAGGATAATTTGATTGGTTATTGATTAGGCTGCGTTTATAATAATTTACTATATCCGTGAGTATGATATTTTAAAATATACCGAGTATATCATTTAAAAAGACTTTTTTAACAGTGCACAAATATAGTTATTGATAATATTGTGTTACCACAAATGGATGACCACAGTTTTTCATTTGAGAGCAAACACAGTACTAGCCAAAGTAAGGTTCGGTATCAAGAGAAAAAAAAAGAGACAAATAAAGAAATACATAATTTGCGCTGGAACGTTGTAAGCTTTTTATCTTTGTATGTTGTTTTTTTTTTTTTTTTTTTTTTTTTTTACGCTTTTAAACAACAAATAAAACTTTTTTGGTTGATGTAATTCTTTATTTTGATATAACTTTTTACAACATTTCAAGGTAATATTAGCTTTGCTATGATTAAGTTATAATATACATGTATATTATATATTATATTATATTATATATATAACTATTATATATATATATAATAGTTATATATATAATATATATAACTATTATATTTTCAAAATTATGTTAAAAGATTATTTTAAATTATGTTAGTTTATTCTACAAAAAGAGTGCTCAATGTTCTTAAAGAACAGAGCAATAATAAATAAATAAATAAAAATACTTATCTAATTTCTTCAACAATTTGTTTCACCATCAGTAGGTTCATAAGGAAGCAGTGATCTTGCTTCCTGACGAACCTACTGATTACACTAATCTCACTTCTTGATGAACCTATTATATTTAATAATTTATTTAAGGCCGGCGCGATAGGGGTGTGTGGGGAGGTGTCACACCCCCTCCCCATCAATGATTTTTAGTCGGCAAACTGGACCCTTAGTCGGCAAATTGGGCCGTTTTAGACTAGTTAGTCGGCAAATGTCGACCCTTTCGATATAGGTTAGACAGTCGGTAAATGTCGTCATGACAGTCGGCAAATTTTGGAAAACGATAACTTTTTTTTTTTTTTTTTAGTCAGCAAAAGTTTTAATGGCACCCCCCCCCCCCCACATGACACCTACTCGCTCCGGCCCTGTATATATATATATATATATATATATATATATATATATATATATATATATATATATATTTATATATTTATATATATTTATATATATTTATATACATTTGTATATATTTATATATATTTATATATATTTATATATATTCAATATATTTATATATGTTTATATATATTTAATTATATTTATATATACAGTAGAATCCCGTTAACTCGGACCTTGGATAAGTCAGACTTTTACTAAGTCGGACAAATTTTCAATTCCCCTTGAATTCTCTATACATACTAAAAGCTTTGCTTAACTCAGACATTCGCTAAATCGGACAAAAGATATATATACCCGTTCAGAGTTCAAATATATACATACCCGTTCATATATATATATATATATATATATATATATATATATATATATATATATATATATATATATATATATATATATATATATATATATATATATATATATATATATATATATATATATATATATATATATATATATATATATATATATATATATATATATATATATATATATATATATATATATATATATATATATAATTTTGTAATCAAAGCATTTACGCAGTTTTGTGCAACTAAGTCTTGCTATGATTAACTTTGTCAAGCTTTACTGTGTTCATTTATAATTTTTGTTTTGCAAATTTTCCGACAGACTAAAACTATCTAATTATAAAATTTGTTACGTAAATTCTTTGAGTATACATATTGATTGACTTCTACAAATAACAATTTTTGTAAATAAACGTTGTGTAAGTTCTAGATTTTATGTAGCGTAAGTAAATATTAAAATAAATAAATATGTATATTTTGTATATAGCGGTCTTGGTATATTTTGGTCTAGCGGTAAAAGTGAATCCTCTAAAACTTATAATAAATTTTAAAAACTCTTTGTCTCTCAACAAGTTTATGCTCTAACAAGTATAACTATGATATTTATATGCAAAAATATGCAAATAAATGTAAAAGTATACAAAGAAATGCAAAAGTATGCAAAGAAACGCAAAAATACATTATTTCATTTTAGTTGTACTTTATTTTTACGTTCTAAAAGCATTGGAGTCATTTGTTTATTATTGAACGCAATATTTTTTATTTTTTTTTTTTTAAAGTATTGATTACAAGAAAACAAAATTACACTTTTAAATTTTATGTAGTTAAATAAATTTAAATAAAATAAATTTTTTTTAGTAATATTTTTTTGCATCGTTTATTTTGGTGTTCTTTAGGTGGTTGCAAGTATCTGTTCTAGTTTTTGTTTCCGGCAGAAAATTTTCAGCGCAAAACTTTCTACTAGCAAACTATAAATTCATGCAGATAATGGATCCTTACGTTAAGAAAAAATATTACTACTCTATGACTGACAGTTCCGCAAAAACCCTGACTAAGGATTTTTTATAACGTTCGCCATCTTGCTCAATCTAGTCATACTTATGAATGTTACGCAGTACCCGTGGGTTAGTTTAGGCGGTCGTAGTATTTAGTAGTATAGTCGTAGTATATTCATATTAATTGCCATTGGTGAATGGTAAATTTTAACATGATTTTAATATATTCAGTTTCTCTTTTTTTTTCTCGTCGTGAACTTTAATAAATTATAAAACACTATTTCTGAAACTATAGTTTTAAGGAGCTATTTAACAACGGCTACTTTCTACTGATTTTGCAATGCAAGAACTAAAAAAAATCTAAAATTTGAGATCTGGACAATTTATTCATGGAACAAATTTGTGTGAAGTATGTATGATATTGAAAGGCTTCGTGTTTTATTGTTTAGTATTAAAGACTATTTCTAATTTGACTTTCTTTGGACCGCAAAATATGTTTTATTTTGTTGATAACTTGATGATTTATGTTGATAACAAATGTGGCAAATATTATTATAAATACTTAGTTTAGGAAGATCATTCATAATGAAGGTCATTCAGATTAACTAAAACAAATTCATTACTAATTAATTAAATATTTTCACTTTTGTAGTTAGGTATCTCGCCCCTAATTATGGAGCCCACTATTTTTTTTTTTTTTTTTTTTTTTACTTTTACAGAAAAATAAAAAACAAGCTAACGACATTCAATCCTTGTTTTAAACGATCTTTGTGAAAAAAATTTTTATGTGACATAATTTTTATTTGGTTTAGTTAGAAGTTAAAATACACAGAACGGTTGAGTTTCGTAAGCCTATCAGTAGTTGGCCGGGCTAGTTCATAGGTTTTTGCACGGAAGATGACGCACAGTGGTAATTATGGTGGTAGCTGACTATTTTTTGATTTGAAGTGAAACATTCCAGTTGTTGTCCATTAAACGTTGAAAACGCTTGCAAAGACCGTACCTTGGTGGAATGTTAAATGGAGTATTATACCAACTGACTGATTTGATGTTGTTCTAAAATTTGTATTTTTGAATGAGGTTGCTGCGTAAACATCTATTATTTGGAGAGGTGAGGATTAGTTTTATCTCGAAGTCAAAATGCCTCATTTCGTGCCGGACTTGAGTGGTCTGATGTTAGAACTGCGGTAACTACAAACTTGAGATGTGGGCGTTTACTAGTGTTTTTCCATAATTTATCGAATCTGCTAATGAAGATGCGTAGGACTTAGCACTGAACAAAAAAAGCATAAGTTCAGTTTAAAATTTTACTTTCAATTCCGTAGGATTCAAGTTTTTGCGGTCCACTGTAAAAACTCAAGATAGAGATGTTTATGCGACACAAAGATAGATGGTCTATGAGTAAACAAGTCAATATAAATCCGCTGGTTTATTAGATAATGATAGTTCGGGTAATATAGAAAGAAAAAATAGGCTAATAAATGTGGTATTAATTATGGTCTAAATTACGTCTACCGGATTATTATTATATAAGTATTAATATTTCTTAGCTGTAAGAGTATGGGGGTTCAAAATTAACTTATTTTGGATTTTGTGTAGTTTTACCACTTTTTCTTAATTGATTTTTTATGCTCATTTCAAATTATTTAATACTTTTTTTTTCATTATAAATATTTGGCCTTCTACTTCAATTTCAATGAAAGTAGTTATTTTGACAAAACAATCAATTGTTAAATTAAATTAAAACATTATTATTATCAAGATAAAATCCGTGTTAAATATTTTTCTTTTCGTTTTATCAATAAAATACATAATCATTATGTGATTATATATAACATATAATAAACATAACAAAAAGTTGGGCAGTATACATGAAACTACTCTATACAAACATAACACAAAGTTGGGCAGTATACTTGAAATTACTCTATATAAGAACAATTTAAAAAATTACTTGTGAAAATGCGAAGTAACTTCGTTGCAACCATGGTGCAGTGATTTGAGTTTTTTCTCAGAATCAAGAGGTCTGAGGTTCGATGTTGGATCTGACCAGATAAACGACATTGGTAAGAAAAGATGTGTAAACTTCCTAGTTAAATTCCATAGTGCTTTTTGATAAGACGCTTAGATCTTAAGAACCTTAAAAAAAAAAAAGTCCTCGTAAGTGATAGTGAATTGTTGCGAGGACTTTTCAAGTTAAGTAGAAATTTAAAGTTAAGCTTATTTTTATGAAGGCATAAGACGACGTTTTTTTGCATTTTTATCAATAGTTATCATTTTAAATAAAGTGGATCTTTGCTGCAATGACTAACTATTTTTTTATAACTACTAAAATAAACATCCCATTAATCAATCTTTTTTTGACATTTAACATACCTTTCTGTTTTTCAAAATATTTATTGACATCCAATTCGCAAGTAAATGGATTGCCTGGTAATTTTAAACAAGCTAAGAAGTAATATCTCTTGGACGCCTAATGTAAAACTTTCTTTTTTTGCTAACCCGCTCTCAGTTGTTTTTGTGACTGGTTCTAACTGTATTTTATATTTTCGAATTTTTTAACAGTGAGACACATTTCTCAAATAATTTCAAAATTATCTAAATCTTGATTTCACAATCGTTTGGATATTTAAGTATATTACCGCGAGAAATTATCGTAATAACGGTGTTTCCGAAGCCGATTGCAATGAGTCCCGCGCTGACGCTTAAGCTCAATGTTATTTGAAATCGTTTTATAAATTGCAAAAAGAAGATCAAAAATGTAATACATCAGTTATTCTGTTATTGTATCTTTTTTCAAAACCCATGATAATTTTAAACCCAAGAATTAATTTTCTGTCAAAACCCATGAATTAATTTTCTGTTCAAGAAATATAGCTAAACTGTTTGCAAGAATTATACAATCATCCAAGTTTTTTAATGCGTATATACGAACTGCTTCTACGACTACTGAGCAGTCAATCTTATTTAATAAAAATTTCCGAAAAATAGTTTATTGTTAACTTGATCAAAGACAAAAACTCTCAAAACAAATTTTTACTCAAGAAAAGACTATTTTAGTTTAAACGCAACCTTCACTCAATTTAATTCAAAGTTATCCAATCAAAATTTTTGTTTAAACGCAGCCTTCACTCATTTTTATTCAAAGTTATCCAATTAAAACTTAAATTGGAAAAATTTTAACGTAAAGTTGCGTAACTTAACACGCAAAGAACACGCCAAAATATCTAGTTTTTAAGTATTTTTTAAATTTTTAAAATGCTAAAAAATGATGTAGAAGGACAACCACAAAAAAAAATAGCAAAAACTGAATTGTTTATTGAAATTAAAAAAAAAATTAATTAAGAATAATTGGTTAAACGAAAAATATTGAATTTCTGCCCCCTCCCCCTCCCTATTATAGGTTTTTTGATGAACTTCTTCAAAAGCTCATATTGTATTTGTTAACTCGCATAAAGTAACTGTTATAATTTTAAGTTATTTTTATATTTTTACCATATCAATTCAATTTGTAGACAATAATCAAATAGCTGCGCTTATTAATAAAATGTAAATAACTTTTTCTCGCCAGCATTTTAGCAAATCTTAGCATGATAATCATTTTCCAGTTCACATTTAACAGCTGACCTAATATTATTTTGTAATACTGTTTTTGTTTGTTTTAATAATAAATAACAAAATTATTACAACTAAAAAATTAAATTAATTTATTAAGTTCAAAATTATAAATAAAAAATTATACTATATAATTTTTTACAACAACACAATATTTGCTAATGTTTTCAAAAATTAAATTAAATATTTAAATTTTTATATAGTTGAAAATAATTTATGATGGAACACGTTATTAAAAAATCATATACTCGCATAAAGTTATTAAAATAACTTTATGCGAGTACCATAACTAAAAAATTAGTTATAGTACTCGCATAAAGCGTTTTAGAAATTTTGTAAATTGTACTCCAAGGGGCGCAGTACGTCAATTTCTCGTCGTAAAGGCTTTATACAGACGTGTGACGTTTTACGAGACAAGAAGACGCCTTACAGACGTCCTATAGACGTCTTACATAGGTTAGCTCCCGCTGGGTTCAATCAAATATATTGCTAAGCATCGTAGGTTCTATAACTTAATCCAAAGTATTAATAAAATTTTTATTAGATTTTTATAAATTGACTAAAAGCGCTGCGTTTATACAACGTTGGAAAACATTAGAAATCTTTTTGCTCAGTTATAATAGTAATGGAAGTTTATTTATAATAACCATTGATGCAAGATGACGTACTTTTTTTTAAGGAAAATTGTTCGGACGTAGTTCCTCATTTTTTATTATAGAACTGAAAATAATTATCAATTATCATTTATTATAAATTAGTAAAACACTTATCTAGTTTCAATTTCTTCAACAACTTGTTTCTCCATCAGTAGGTTCATTAGGAAGCCTGAATCAGTAGTTTCCTGATAAACCTACTGATGAAGAAACAAGTTGTTAAAGAAAAAAAACAGATAAGTGGTTTTACTAATTTATGATAATTTTACTAATACATATATATATATATATATATATATATATATATATATATATATATATATATATATATATATATATATATATATATATATACACCAAAACTCATTAATATAATATATGGCTGAATGATTGCCGAATGGCATGAAACTTGAAGTCCCATATAAAAGTCGTATTTTTTTCATTTAAATATTTAATATATTTTGGTGTTATATATATATATATATATATATATATATATATATATATATATATATATATATATATATATATATATATATATATATATATATATATATATATATATATATATATATATAACACCAAAACTCATTAATATAATATATGGCTGAATGATTGCCGAATGGCATGAAACTTAAAGTCCCATATAAAAGTCATTTAAATATTTAATATATTTTGGTCTATTTTATAAATATCGATCACTCTTAAACCGACAAAGAGCTGTATTAAATCCAACAGAATACAACACAACTCAATAATAATAATAATAATAATAATATATATATATATATATATATATATATATATATATATATATATATATTGTAAAACTATAGTGTGATAATTTATAAAGATAGTGAAAATCGTGCTAAAACCAGTTATTTTGCATTAGTTAAACTAGGGATTGCAACATCTTTTTTGGTATTTGAGACATGTACCAAACTTTAAACTTAGATTTTTTTTATGCGAATACCAAGGATAAATGTTTTTCAAAAAATTAAAGTGGTTGCAGCATTGGAACAAATAAAAACGAAAAATGTGGCTCGGCCTATAACTACCCAGCGCCGTCCCAAGGAGGCCGTCCCGAGGGGGGCGAAGGCCTCGGCCTATGACTACCCAGTATCAGAGCAAAATGTTATGGAGTTATATATCTTCACAATTTAAAAAAAGCTTATATTTATTTACATTAATACGTAAATAAATTTAAATATATATTAGATAAGTATTAGTACAAACGTCAATAAGTTATTGTCCTCACATTTGAAGTGAGCGAAAGGTAACAACTTTTTCGGCTATTAGTTTCCAGACTCCAATTACTCCAACTTTTGCAAAGCATCTTTATTAGGACTTCTAGGAGAACCTTAATAACTATAAAATAAATAAATAAATTTCAAGTTTAAGAAAAATTTGAAGTAAAAAGAAAATAGGAAATTAGATTTTTTAAATAAATGAATTTCTTATGTTACTTGGAGTGTTTTTTTATTATTTCCTTTTTGTTTATTTATCTTTTTAAATATTTATTCATTTTTATAAAATCAGTTAAAAAAAATATGATTAAAGATTCTACTATTTATTTTTATGTATTTTAAGTATTCTTTCTCTCCATAATTATTAAAAAAACAAAGAAAACAGATACTGAATGATAAAAATCAACATTAATCAAGTTTTTCTCTCTCTCCCCAGTTTTCCTCTCAAGATATTGGTAAATCGAATCAATTAATAAAGGTATTGAAAATAACAATTAATATAGTACACAAAGTAATGTATTAAAAAAAAAAATTATTATTCTGCGTAATTCTTATCTTGTTTTTTATTATTTAAACTTGTTTACTAGATCTAAACAAAATAATTATATTTTATTATATTTATATTTTGTTGTGGACAGAGCCGTGGCTAGGCTCCTCCACACCCCTATTAGGGAGGGGGAGTAGTGAATTTTGGAGGCTTATTTGTAAATGTAAGAAGCTCTTCTTTTTTTTGTAATACTTATAGGAAATATTTCTAGGATTTTGGGGCTTTTATGACAGATTTTTTTTTGGAAGAGGGACGGGGGGGGACTTGGATCCTATGCCATGGCACTGGTTTTGGACAGTGTATTAGTAACGTTTAGCAAAATTATTATTTATAACAAAAATCATGTTTAATTTTAAAATAAATTATTATTTTTTCACATTTTTTATTTATATTAAAATTATTAACTATGTATCATGCTATAATTATATAAATAATTATTCATTTATTTATTAAGATTTATTTACAAACCATCATTATTCATTTATATATCAAGATTAAACAAGATTTTTATTATAAATAATTATTTAACAGAACTATTTACAAATTAAGAAGTTATCAACAAATTATTTACAAGTTATAATCAAATTAACAAATAAAAGAAAATATAATTAAATAACAGAACTAAATATAAAATTAGAGGACTCAAACAGTAACTTGAACAATATCTATGTTATAACTCACTGTCATAGTGTGTTGTAACACTGGCAATATTATTTAAGTTTCTGTTGAAGTCTCTGAATTTTATAATTAGATCTGTTTTGCTAAAACAACATATTTGTTATTATCTGTCGTTTTATTCGTATTAGCTTTTTGTTTATTGGATTTTATTGACATTTATTAATGGTAAGATTATTAAAAGTGTTCATTCAATGAAATATTCTCAATAATTCAAAAAAATTTATTTAATTATTTACTACAAAAAAATGAAAATAAAAAAAATAATAATAATAAAATACTTATTATTATTGGTTTTTATTTTTGCATAATTTGAACAATAGGAAAATCAAACAGTAAAAACTACTAAAAATATAAACTCAATATTTTAAGTGAAATACAAACTAAACAATTTTATATTTATTTAAACATATTAATCTAATACTATATTATATTTATTTAAACATATTAATCTAATACTATATTATAATAGCATATAATATCAGTGTATTTAGATATATTTTATTTTTAAAATTACAAACATTCTTATTTTAATTAAATTTTTTTAATGCTTTACGCATATTGTCAATATGTCAATCTGTTGTCTCAAATTGTCAATCTATTGTCAAATTATTTACATAACTAGGCTCGATTGGCATAACTAGACTCAATCTTTTTATTATTTTGTAAGCTTGTTGAATGCAAAATTGTATTGATAATCTATTTTTCAAAATATCAAAAATGATGTAATTACATTTACGCAATAAATGAAATCGCATTATTTGAATAATGCATTCTTAGAACAATCGAGATTTTGAGTGGAAACACCATGATTAAACTTTTCTCCACCATTGAGTGGAAACACCAGAGTTTATTTTTAAACCTAAGAATAGATTTTTCATTTTCTTTGACCAATGAATACCTTTATTAATGTAAAATTACGGCTTAAGTTATTTTTTTAAATGAAAGAACTCAAAGTAAAACAATTTATACATGTAACTACATATTTATTTATATAACTACATACATTATATATAACTAGATTAAATAATGTAGTTATTATAACTATTATATAGCTACATACATTATATATTAGTAGATTAAATAATGTAGTTATTAAAATATATCTAGATAAATATAGTTATTAAGTTGTTTATAAAAATTGTTATACTTTATTTCTTATTGTTATACTTTATTTCTTATTGTTATACTTTAGTTTCTTTCTTCCTATAATTGAATGGAAACTACAATCACTTGCATTCAGCAAGAATATCTCTTTTATTTTTTTATTTTATTTTTTTTTAATTTTAGAACCTAGAACCATTAGTAATTTAGAACAATTTTTTTTTAGTTAATTTTAATTTATTAAAGATTCAGAGTAAAAATATTTTTTTGGTTCTAGAAAAAATTTTTTAAATGATTTAATTGAATTTTTTTTTTTCTACTAAATATATTATTTGTTAATTTATATATATATATATATATATATATATATATATATATATATATATATATATATATATATATATATATATATATATATATATATATATATATATATATATATATATATATATATATATATATATATATATATATATATATATATATATATATATATATTAAACATTATTTAAATATGAACAAATGTCGCTTTGTCTGATGAACAACGTTTGGAAGGTGATACAAGCTAAACATAAACTTTCATCATTTTTACATCAACTTTCTTGTATCAGAAAAACTTTTGTTGTTGCGGTAATGTTGATTAAACATTAAAGGAATGACTGATAAATAATTTGTCCACACGGTTAAATGGGTTGAAAAATATTGTCAAAATATTTATTTAGATTAAACAAAACTGCGAAAACAATTTAAAACATTTATTTCAGTCATCAATAATTACCAAATATTTGTCATTAATATCATTCAAAATATTAATAAAAATAACTTATGATTCTAAAGAACTGTGAAGAAGTAGTGAATTTTGTAGTTTCCAGAATAATTTACATTAAGAAAAATATTAATCAAACTTGCTCTATTAATAAGTAATAAAAAAAATACTTTTAATTATGATATTTATAATTAATCACAGTATCTACAGTATCTACAGTATTTTGATAAAAAATGTAAAAAAACTTTATGAACTATAAAGCAACTAGCATCAACTTCAAATAAAAACTTCTCAAAAAATTACAAAAGGTTACAGCTACCCAATTACAATGTCTTAAAAACTTCTCAAAAAGTTACAAAAGGTTACAGCTACCTAACTACAATGACGTCTAAACGCCTTTGCTGTTTTTTTGTTTGTTTGTTTTTTTACTAAAAACACCAAAGTTTAAAAACTAACGAACTGAAGTTTTTTTTTTAGCCATCATATAAAATCAATAAAACGCTCATAATTTGGTACTTTTTAACATATAAATTACCAGGAACAAAAAATCGCTCATGAACATAAAGTTGCATAGCAACATGAAATAAAAGACATAATATATCGAGGAATAAAAACCGTAACCCGAACCGTATTTCAAATTATAATCCGAACCCTTACACAAACCAACCTTAAACCCAAATTCTAACCTTTGAAATAATTATAACTTGTAAATAGGCAAATGATTTCAAATGTTTGTTCAAAATTTACTGGGCACTAGCTCTGTGTATGAATTATATGAAAGAAAAAAGTATGAGATCATAAATAAACACTTGTTTAATATTACTGCAAACACTACAACAGTAACGAAACATTTTGAAAGCTCGACCAATGTGCTTACCCAGTGGGCACCGGACCAAAAAAAGACGTCTTTTGAACGTTCAAAAGACGTCCAAAACGTTCAAAAGACGTCCAAAACGTGTATAAGACGTTTAATGGACGTCTTTTTTACGTCCGCTTTCACTGGGTAGGGATTTTTTAAAGACAGCGGTACAACAATAACAACCAATTAAAGTCACCAATAGTAGTCAGTATAATTTATAGCCGAAATTGATAAAAGTGGTCAAACTTTTTTTAATAGAAACTTAAATTAAAAGGTTAATAAAAAGTTCGCTCTAAAACGAAAAAACTTCACCAACTGAAAAAACGTTGTTTGTTAAATATATAGATGTCTTACAGTCTCACGGATTTACAAACAAATAAACCTAAAGACGCTGCACGAACGTATGTTTGTGCAAAGTTCTGTAACAATTTCTTCTTCTTTTTTTTTATTTTTACTTTTCCGACTGCTATTGTTTAATAGTAAATGTTGTTTACGATTATTTTATCAATTAGAATCAAGTTAGAATCAGTTAGAATCAGTTTGAATCAGTTATAATCAAGTTATAATCAAGTTAGAATCAAGTTAGAATCAAGTTAGAATCAAGTTAGAATCAAGTTGGAATCAAGTTAGAATCAAGTTGGAATCAAGTTAGAATCAAGTTAGAATCAAGTTAGAATCAAGTTAGAATCAAGTTAGAATCAGTTAGAATCAAGTAAACTCTTACTTATAATCACCATAACTTTATCGTAACAAAATTGTCATGAACAAAATTGACGTTTAAGAGTAACTGAGAGAATATTTAAAACTAAAAAAACGACGTTCTTTTTTTTTTCTTTTTTTTTATTAGGAAGAAGGAAAAAAGGTATTTTTCGCCGAGAGTGTTTCCAGGCTCTATTTGCAAAATTTTAATTTGACTTTTGCTAAGCATTTGTTAGCATTCAAATACTTTTTTTTCAACTGCAATAAAAAAAAACTGATATTATTTCAATTATTTTATATTTATTATTATTATTATTATTAACTTACACGGAACATTACATGAACCGTAAATCATCATTAACTAGCAAAGCTAGTTTGTTTAGAAGCATTAAAACCGCCACAGAAAATGATTTGCTATGGTAACTGTTGTAGATACCAGTCTAAATTAGTTTTGAACTATTTCACTAAGGTAGTATTTACTACATTGTCTGGCAAAGCATTCCACGCGTTTGCTACACAGTTGTTAAAAAAGTTGAATCGTACTTGACAGTTTTTGTTGATTTCACGATGGTACCGGATGCTAAAGCCATAGCTGGGGCAATGTTAATTAGATTAATAAATCAGTTAACTAACTCGGTTTTGTTCTCTAATTTAAATTTTTGAATAAGGTCCAATCGTTTTCTTTGTTCGCATAGAGAAATGAGACCAAGTTTGATACAAGTTAATTTATAATTAAAAGCAGTGCGGGTCAAGTGAGGGGGGGCGAGGGGGACTATAGCCAAGGTCCTTTAAAAAAAATTTATAGGACCTTGTTTTTTTTTGTTTTTTTTTAAGTCATTTTTAGGATCTGGCCCATTAAAAAGGCCTCCAAAAACAAAAATAGCCTCGGGCCCCAAGAAGTCTTAATCCGCCACTGATCAAAAGGTTTCATTTTACCTTCAATTCCATAGGATTTCAGTTTCTGTTTTTGTAGCAGTCTAGTGTGACAAACTTTATCAAACGCCTTAGCAAAATCTAGAAAGATAATGTCAATAGAAAGCTTAAGTGATTTATTGTAGATCAAAAAATCTATAGTCTCAAGTAAACTAGTAACACAAGATTTTTTTGTTCATGAAACCATGCTGTCAATTTGATATAAGATTTTGAGACAGTAGATGCTGCATTATCATATTTTTAACTATTTTCTCCATTATTTTGCATGGCACACAAGTAATGGAAATAGGTCTGTAATTGTTTGGATTTATTTTAGAACCTCCTTTGAACGAAGGAGTCACATTTGCAACAAGCCATGCATTTGGTAACATGCCAAGTTCCATTAATTTTTGGTAGATCATGGCTAGTAAAGTTGCTATTGTGTTAGAGCACGCCTTAAATACGTAAAGACTTATTTGATCTTTACCTATAGATTTATAACTACCAAGAATAACCATGCGACTTCGAACAGACTCATAATCAAAGGAGATGTAAGGAATTGATACAGCTGTTCGTTTAGTAAAAAGAGGTAAAGTTTGATTGTGAGGTTCAATGGTAAAGACAGATTGAAACTGTTTGTTCAGTGTGTTGGCAATAAAAACATGGTTGTTGCTAATTTCACCTGTCATAGATTGTAATAACATAATCTGGTTGCTTACAGTGCGTTTGTTATAATATAACAAAACATTTTGTGGGGTTTTTCGTGTCATTAGATAAATTAATTTCATTGGTCCGGATTGCATAACGAGTTACTTTCTTTTCTTTCGAGTATGTTTGTACTTATTAACCAGAGGAATGGTTTTCCATTTGCTGTTAACGTTGAGAAGCTATAGCTTTTTCTTGTGTTTGATTAAGAATAACAGTTTACGGGTTATCAATTGTAATTTGCGTTTTGTTTTTTTAAAAGCAATGAAAGGGATGAAATTTTAGCAGCAGGTCTTGTAGTTATTACAAAAAAATTGGTAACATTCATCTGTGTCTAAATTTTCAAACGGTTTTTCCCATTCCAAATTAGAAAGATAATCATTAACATCTTTCCAATTTGTAATCCCTTTCATTGCATGCAAATTTAGAACTTTTTGGAGAGGTTATTGTTGATAGTAGTATAAGATAAATGATACTGCCAGGACAAAGTGCAGTAACTTTGTGATTTATTTCCTAGAGGTGGACCAAAGATGATCTCATTGATTCAATCAACGGATTCGCTGATTATTAGGTCAAGCGTATTTTTTGAAGAACCATTGGATTATGTATAAGTTGGTTTGGTTACATGTTGATAGAGGTGGTGTTCAAAAATAATATTAACAAATTTGACATCCAAACTGGTTTCACCGCTTATAGTATTTAACCAACCTTTGCTCCACTTGATATTTGCAAAGTTAAAATCCCCAGTAATAATAAGGCCTTGGAAATTTCTGTTTTTAATAAGAGATTTTGAATATAAAATGGATCTAGTAATTTTGTTGATATGCTGATATGCTGCTAGTTGGTGGGCGATAAATGCATCCTATAAGAAGAGATTCTTTATTTAATATTAGTTCAAGTCAGAGTTGTTCTGAATGTTTAATTTTTTTATGCAATTTGTATTTTATGCATTCACTTATGCTATAATTTATTTTACATATACTACATATATTGCACCACCATTAGACCGATCTTTTCTGTAAATATTGTAATTAGGAAAAGAAAGTGCTAAAAATTTATTAAACCAAGTTTCTGTAATAAATATGACATTATAATCAAAATTACTTGGAGTTTTTGGTAGTTCAACGATGTAGCATTTGTATATAAACAGTTTAGATAACTGACAGATGAAAATTTTTTTTTAATTGTTGGGTGCGTAGCTGATAGTAAATATGATTTGGAGGACATTGTTTGTGGTGCATCAGCGGCTGTTTTTTCGTCCACGAAGGGATGCTTATCGACTCCACGAATTGAAATCATTTTGGTGACGTCGATACAGCAAACGGTATCTCATAAACGGTTCTTTCAAATTTTTTTTTCAGCATATAGCTTATTGAAGTTTGCTTGCTCTGATGGAGTACAATTAGGTTGGATAAAGATTTCTTTATATTTTGTGTTACATAACTTTTTTCCTGAGGAGATTACCTTATTAGGAATATCTATTGAATTAAATTCTACTATAATAGGAGCAGGAAGGTTATTTTTTATATAATGTCCAGATGCACGGCTTAAACTAGTCAGACGATCAATAGATTTCATATTTACAGGATGATTGATTTTCTGGAGTATATCACTAACAGTACTTGTGTTTTCATTTGAACGTTGTTCAGGAGAACTAATCTGAGAGTTTTGCACTCCAATAAACACTATTTTAGTAGCTCTATTGGCTTATATGCGCTAATTTTTTCAATTGTACTCATAAGAGCGTAGTTTGACAGTAGTACCAACTTATGAGATATTAGAATAAGAAGGCTTCAAAGAATGTTGCTGATGTTGAACTGTTTTTTTTTTTCTAAAATTCTAAAGTTGTTAACACAGTATACAATTTTCATCTTTAAGAAACTGTAACTTGTTTTCCATAGCTGTTCTAAAAGCAGGAAAGTCGTAACGGAGTTCTTCATTTTAATTTAAGGCATAGGCAACTGAGTTTGTTTTCAGTAGCGTTGAAATAATTGATCAAGTACCTCTGAGAGTTGATGCAGAACATAAATATAGATCGATAGGAGGGCTACTATCCTGAATAACAGTGGATTACCTCCTGTCCGTTAAATATATTGTTATTATTATTATTTTCTTATTAACAAAATAAAGCAAGAGTTTTTAAACTGTTTTTTTTCGTAACATTTTACAAATTGAAATGGTAAAATAAATGAAAAGGTAACTTAATATGCACACACACATGTATGTATATAGGGCGCGTGAATAAAAATGAGCAATTGCTTTTTCAGTAATTGGTCAGCTTTACGTGAATTAAAACTTCAGCAAAACTGCTAATGCTTTTATTCACGTAAAAATAATCAATTACTAAGGAAAAGGAATTTTTAAATTTTATTCACCCGGTCTAAATCGACTACCTTATAGCCTGACTCGCAACGGAGTGTTGCTACATTGACTGACAAATAGCCTAAGTCGCAAGGGAGTGCTGCTACATCGACTGAGGGTTTGGTTTGGGTAGGCAGTCTATCATTTAAAAAAAAAAAAAAATTATTTAAATTTTCAAACTTTTTCTGGTCTGGTTTATTAACGCGCTCTTTAAAACTACAGTTTATGGGAAAAACTTTCTGACATTCCACTTTACAATAAAAATAAAAAAGAAATAAAACATCGTTTCCTGGTAAAATAAAAAAGAAATAAAACATAATTTTTTGATAAAATAAAAAAGAAAAGGGTTAAAATATAATATCTTTATTTTTTTGCGCCCAAATTAATGTTTCCGCATTATTATTAGATAGAGAATGACGTGAATAACTTATTACATGACCACCAATTGAGTTGACTCTTTCAGAAGAACAACTTGTTGCTTGTACAGCTAATACAGATCGAGCCGCCTGCACAAGAACAGGGAAAATGTTCTCGTTTTTTTCCAGTATTCTAGAGGGCAATTATCACTGTTTATTGCGTTGTTGCATCCGATATTGGTTTTAAAAATAGAATGCACTTTTTTTGAATATCTTTCATCGCCTCGAATAGAGCTTGAGGAGGATATTTTGCGCACTACCACTTAAAGCGCATTCCGTAAGTGCCATTGTTATTGCCGTACAATTTTTACATGACCAATTCAGAAGTTTAAATGTACTGGTTACAATATTAAGTGGTGGACAGGATTCTCGAAGTCCTTGTTCAAGTTAATGTTTTTTTAAACATTTTAGACCTACAGAAGAACTGCTGAAAAAACCTGCAATTTTGTGTACCAAACTAATAAGGTTTTTCACTTGCTGTTGAACATTCAAAGCACTCTTGATGCATAGTTGAAGAACATGTGCAGCACATGGCTGCCATGTATTTCCTAAAAGACTAGCAGGGGCAGGCACTGCGTTTGTTGTGTCTGTGATTGCACATAGAACGTTTTCTATTTCAATATTTGAACATTGCAGTTGATTAATAATAACCTCTTTTGTTTTTTGAGAAGTATGATCTGGATTAATATCTTCAAGATTTACCACAGATAAACAACGCAATTTTAGCTTTCATTCTGTTAGAGTTATATAATGTACCGTTAAAGCTAAATAGTTGCTATTATTTGTAGCTTTCCAATGATCAAAAGTAATGGAACATTTACAACCTGATATTTCCGCAAGTATTACTGATTTAAATTTACTTTCGGACACTGTTTTTAAGTCATTTATCTTACGTGAAAGAGTAGATGGATGGGGGTTTATAATTTTTATTACTAAGAGTTGAACACAATTTTATAAAACCCTTACCAGCCGAAGTCTTAAAAGAACGTCCATCTGCAACAATAAATTCCAAAACAGCTTGGTTAAATATTTTTTTGTGTTCTATCAAGATGGGTTTGTTAAGAAAATCTGACATAACGCTTTGCTTAGATTTTTTTAAACAAATGCTTTCCGAAACATCTGGTTTCGACAATTTGCGTTTTTTTGCTTTGTTGATTCGATTCGATTCGAAATTTTGAAGCTTCGCAGGGCCCTAATATATATATATATATATATATATATATATATATATATATATATATATATATATATATATATATATATATATATATATATATATATATATATATATATGCTTTGTGCCAGCCCAAGCTTTGGCTACGGTACTTGTAAAAGACATGGCGAAGGCGGTTAAATGCAGTTAATACCAACTTATATTTTAAATATTTTGACCTAATGACAAAATGCAAATAGAAAACATCCGGATAAATTTAGGTAATAACCGAATGATATAGTTAAGTTTTGCTTGTTGTTTAGTTATGTGTTTTAAAATTAATAAAAATCCATAATCCTGCCATTTAAAATAAAACAATAAAACTTTGCTATAAAACAATGTTTTGTATTTAAAATTTATAGAAGATTGATGAAAGCGTGTCATGGCACTAAAAATAGCTGTTTTAGATGGTTTTGTGACAACATAACACTATTGAATTGCTAGCTGCCATTATGTTGGTAAAACTATAGCATACCACAAACACTTACCAACAATTGCATGTCTTTTTAATAGCTTTTTATTGAATGTTTAGAATATATATATATATATAGAATATATATATATATATATATATATATATATATATATATATATATATATATATATATATATATATATATATATATATATATATATATATATATATATATATATATATATATATATATATATATATATATATACAAAGGTGGTTTTAAAGCTTTTTATCATTAGATGGCATATTTAAATTAGGCATTAATAATGTAATCTGCATATTTTGATAAATGCGACTTTTGTAAAAACACAAGCTGTTTTTGCAACTAGCAACTCTGATAACATTATAAAAAAAAATTCATTGCCAAATTACAATGTAGTGTGCAAAGTTTCTAATATATGCTGCAAAACAAAAACAAAACAAATTTAATTTTTAATAACTAACCTTAGAACTGTTTTCTGAAAACTAAACAGTAAACATAAATTACTAATTGCAAGTAACACAATAATTAAAGCATCATGCAGTAAAGAGTGCGTACCCGTCAACCGTTAAACTTATGAAAAAATATATCGGGTATTGCTGACCTTTAATATTAACAGCAGTGTTTAGGTCAGTATCAATGCACGTATTTATTCAAAAAACACCATTATGCAAACTAGTTTTTGCAAAGCAAATGTCGGCTTCTGAAGGACGAAGTGGAAATAAAGGCGTAGCCTCTTATGTTAAAAATCTTAGTTAATAAAAAAAACCCTGAAAGTTAAAAATGACGTGATCAGCCATTAGAAACAGTGGTTTAAAATATTCAATAAATATTGGTTAAAATAAACATCGGTTAAAATAAACATCGATTAGATGAACAACGGTTTTAAACATAAAAAAACATCGAGCATAAAGAATTCGATTTAAAAGTTAAATATCTTTCAATGAATTTCGTAATAAATTGGGTTTAAAAAAATGCACTTTACGGGCGTTTCTTGATCTTTTAAAACCGATACACGATTGGGAAGTTTTACTTACAGGGTCTTACAATTTTTGGGTCATTGCTTTTTCTTGTTTATATTAAAAATATCTACTAATCCTCCAATATACTCGACTATTTTCATTTTGCTGATGATAGGTAAGTATTTTTGATGAAATTTAATAAAATACGTAAGTATTTTTGATTAAAAGACTTTTTTGTTCCCAGCTTCCAACCATTGCAATTTTTTGCAAAGTATCATTTTTTGACATATGTATAAACATACTAATGTTTAGAGTTTGCTCCATTTCTGGAAGTTATCCATCTCAAACACCAAAAAAAGATGGATCGGTCATTGAAAATAACAATAACAACAATAATAAAGTACTTATTATTATTGTTGTTGTTAATCTCTATCAGTTGTAGACATTATTAGTAATTGTGTTAAATCAAAGTGATAGAAATTTTTTATTCTGTATCGACTTGATTACTTAATAACTTGATTACTCCAAACCATATAGTAGTTTATAGTTCGTAAAAAATTCATAAACTTATGATCTGAACAATTTGTTTTTACTCCTAAAACTAAATATGAAAAATACTGCATCAAAATATGTGTAACCTGGTATTAAACGCACCGACTGTACAATAATAAATGTTTCTAATATCTAACTAAAGGAATAAATAATAAAAATTTACTTTTTTTTTTTTTTTGTTAAATCTATTTTTAATTAAAACTTTTAATTATGCATATTTAAAAGCTTGGATTATTTCTGCTTCTTTTAATTTATTGATTACTTGTAAATTTATGAAAAGATTACTATCCAGTAAATAATGGAAAAGAAATTAAAGTATTATAATAATAAAGACTTGCTGTTGCAGATTTTAAAGGTTTAACCCAGTGGGCATTTCGACGTCGAACGAACGTCGAGCGACGTCGGATCTCGACGTCGGATCGACGTTGGGTTTACGTTGGAAATGGAAATGTTATTTGACGTCGGATAAACTGACATCGCGCGACGTCGGCATTCCGATGTAAATCCAACGTATTTTTTGAAAACTAAAAAACACTGCCTTTAGCAGGAATCGAACCTCGGTCTATTAGTTACTAAATTCTATGCGCTTACCACTACACCACAAGGACATATAATTTGATGAGTTTATTTAGTAATTTATACTTCTAGCTATTTGGGAATTATTACTTTAATAAGAAATAATTGTGTTTAAATATTATATAAATATTAAAACGAATAGTTATATATTATAAAAAATGTATACTCGAAAATGTTAATAGTTAAAAAACTATGTTAGTGCATCATACAAAACCTCATGATGTTTTATCAACCTTTATTCAAACTTTTTTCCATTAATAAAAAAACACGCTTAGTTCACATAATTATTGAAGAGCGCAATTGCACACATATTGGTGGGTTTGGATTAAATTTTCATTAGCGATGTCTTACGACGTTGTTCCGACGTCGTTTTAAGGACGTTGGATTGACGTCGGAAGACGTCAAAAGACATCGGAGTACGTTAATATTATGACGTTGCCCGACGTCTTTTTATCGACGTTGGATCGATGTCAGTACTGCTACGTTTTTTGGACGTCTTTTATAAGATGTCGGAACAACGTCAAAATACATCGAAACGACGTCAGGGGATGTTGAGATAAAGACATCGCCCGACGTCATTTTACTGGCATCGGAACAACGTCGGAATAGGTCTTTTGACATCGCTGATGAAAATCAAACGTAAATCCGACGTCGGATTGACGTCGGGTGCCCACTGGGAATGTATCACACATTTTTTCGCGTAAAGAAAAAATGTACGCAAGCCATATAAAAGAGAGAGAGAGAGAAAGAGAGAGAGAGAGAGAGAGAGAGAGAGAGAGAGAGAGAGAGAGAGAGAGAGAGAGAGAGTAGAGAAATAGAGAGACAGAAGGGGGTAGGGGGATGGAAGAGAAGGAAATTTTGTTAGTAAAAAAATTGCCATTATATTCAATACAAAATATACAACTTTTAGGCTTTTTTTTTTTTGAATGTTAGTAATACATATGAAGATTCAGTTTCAAGCGGTTTAATATGTGATTAATTATAGCACTGCCGGCATTTGGTCCTAAAAAGATTGAATATATTTAAAAGATGTTCAGAAAGTCTTTTGAACGTACGAAAGACGTCTTATTAGGACCAAATGATGGCAAAGTAATGGTTTATAAGTAACAGGTCAAAAATTAAGTGGCATTTTGATCAACATGATTAACAGAAATGCTTGTACAAATGATATTTAGCAATTTGCTGACCTCTCTTATTGGTCTACTGCTAGTTTATTAGCAAATTGCTGACCTCTCTTATTGGTCTACTGCTAGTTTATTAGCAAATTGCTGACCTCTCTTATTGGTCTACTGCTAGTTTATTGTAGTTATTTAAAAATGGTATTTTTTCCCCATCAGGATTTCCTTTATAAAAACGTTGTGCATTACAAAAGCAATTTTATTGTTATTATATATTTTAATGTTACTAAATGTGTTTTTATCTCTCATTATATATTTTTATGTTACTAAAATGGAAACAAATATGTATTTTCTGAGTTATAAATAAAGTTAAAATTAACTTTATTTATTAAAATGTATTTAAACATAATACTTCATTTTATAGTCAAAATAGCTTTTTTATGTATTTTAATTAATATCTACATACTTTCATTATGTTTTTATATAATTTTCTTTTTTAATTTATGATTAATCTAATTAACAATAAGTTTGTTATTTTCTTTGTCGTTATAAATTTTATGATTTTAAACCATTTCAATCATTTCCTTTTGAAATCTAATGACTTTATAAAAATGTTCGATTTTTTATAGTAAATTTTTCCCACACTATGTATAATGCAGAAATGTTTTTGTATCTTAAATTTAATTTAAAAGAATTTTATCATGCTTGGCCATTAGTTAATTAACTTTTCTGAATGCTCTAATGTAGTTTGTTTTAAAAAATGTTCACCCATTTTATAGTTTATCCATTTATCTATTTAAAAAAGGATGTTGAATGGCTTTGAAAATATTCAAAACTAATTGTCAGTATTAAAAGACTTTTTTTAATAATCAGACATGATCCGTTTTTTAGGCTTTTTATTTCTTCCCACTCTATCCCATTACAAGAGCTGTCCCTGAAAAAAGGGGTGTAAGAATGTATACCTCCTACCTCTTGAAAATTTCTTCAGGACGGTGCTGCTTACTATTTCAGGACGGCCCTGCTTACTACTAATCAACCCATGAGTAAAAAAAGTTTTAAAGTTCAATATGTTCTTTAATATTCTTCTTAATTTTATTTTGTTTACAGGAAAAAATCTTTAAATAAGAACTTTTTTTATTCGCATTATTAGCCCAGCAAGTATTGTCATAACAAACTTATTATCTGAAATATGTTTTATATTTCAGATAATAAGTTTAAATTAAAATAAGTAAATATGAAAAAATTCACTTGTTTTTGATAAACTAGCTTCCGCGATTTATTATGATTCTGTTAAACTAATATCAATAAATATATTTGTCATTTATTTCAGCTTATAAACTTGTTACGTTTTTTTTTTTTTAAAAAATAGCTATTTTCTTAACATAATAGTTTTTAGATCATCAACGATTAGTAAAGAAACTTAAGATCATTTATAAACAAAACAAAAAAAAAACAAAATGCCCTGAATTCTTTTTTTTTTTTTTTTGCGCCCATGCTTTACTTTTATTGCTAATATATTTCGTATATACATACATAACGTTATGAAAGTTTTATACAAATTTTTTTTTTCCAAATTGTTCAAATTTGATTATCATAATCAATCTAATTAATTTTAGAATTTGTTAAACCTATTCATAGATTTTAATTTTATATTGAATCAAAATTACAGTACATTCTAAATAGATATGACTCTAATATTCTTAAGTAGATGTAATTAAAAAACCATGACAATGGATAACACTAAAAAAAAAACATGTCTTCTATTTATACCAAGTCTTTTTTTCTACATTTATTTTACTGTTTAAAATGACGAAACTTTATCAGTGCTATAGAGTCGAACTCTACTTTTTCGTTTTGTTTTAAACCGAAATGAAAGTAAACAAGATTTAAAGTTATAATAATAAAAAAATTGTTTTGTTTACCTAAGAGCACTACTTTTTCGTCTAAGCGAAGGCTAAAAGCATTATTTATTCGTCTACGTGTAAAGAAAATAATTTTAATTTCAATATGAACATTAACACAAATATGAAAGTTTTCACGCCAACGATTCTGAATAGCGTCAAAGTAATCATAAATTATGAGTTAAAAGATAAATTTTAAATCGATAATAATTAATTCTATTTTAAAAGCAAAAAATAAAATTAAAAGTAACAACGAACAAAAAGCTAAATCTTAAAAACATGTTGTTGTTTTTAATAATAGTTTAAATAGTAATAAAATTATTCTAAATTAGAATTAAAATTTTATATTTGAATTGAACACTGATAAAATTTTTGAATTGTTTTTTTTTTTAAATATCGACTATTAAAGTTTCAATAACAATTCTTTTTTTTTTTTTTTACATGTTTTATGCGTCCACATTTTTAACGTTGAATAATCACGAGAAGTAATTTGATACATTTAAAAATGATTGACGCATTTAGTACCTTAAAGGAATCGATTAGGGAATTATATAAAAAAGGGCGATTTAATTTATGCAACTTCGTAAACATTTAATACCATAAAAGGGTAGAAGCTTAAACCGTTGCACTTAAAACAATACGTTTTCAAATCAATAGAAAAATATCATTCCGCTAGATGCGACTTGGTTGCGAATAATTTTTGGATTAGCTAACATGGCTACCCAGGTTAGTTTTTAAAACAACAAAAGCCTAGACAAACACGCCTTTAAATATTCTGTATAAATTATGCATGATGTTTTTAATCAGTTTATTCTCTAGTTATTTCTGTTAATGTGGGAAGGTTGCATGATTTGCTAACGTACTAATTTAGTAGTAGCTATCAATAATAAGTACATAAATCTTTAACACACAGATGCTTTAGAGGATTTTCAAGATGATTTCCGATGTACGATCTTAACTTTTAACAACTAACAATTTACGTTTCCAACATTGGACTTTTAAAAAGATTGAAATTATATGTGAAATTTTTACGAAGTTATATTAAAGAAGTTCGTTTTTCCGCAGTAATAATTATTCATTTTATGTTTCCATTTAGGAATATGATCTTAAAGTGCCCGATGATCCAACTGCACAGGACGCAGAATGGAAAAAAATCCAACAAAATACTTTCACAAGATGGTGCAATGAGCACTTAAAATGTGTCAACTTATATATTTACAATCTGGAAACTGACCTAAGTGATGGCTTGAAGTTGATTGCTCTTTTGCAAGTTTTATCTCATAAAAAAATTGAGAAGTATAACAAAAGGCCAACTTTTAAATCACACAAATTAGAAAATATAACCATTGCATTAAATTTCATTGCATCTGAAGATATCAAAGTGGTGAATATTGGTAAGTTTTAATTTTGATTGGTGTGTGTATGAAAAGAAGTGATTTATAAGTTATCTAATTCTTGATTGCTTTTTTGTTGTTTTTTTGTTGTTTTTGTTTTATTAAGTTTTGATAAACTTAATAAAACAAAAACAAAAAAAAAAGCAATCAAGAATTAGATAACTTTGAGGATTTTTTTTGTCAATATATTTATATATGATTAAAATTGTTGTATAGAGGTTAAAATGACTTAAAAAATGAGGGGGCTTTCAACTATAGAGGTTTATTGGATCCAAAGTTATTGCATTTTTTTGTGCTGGAAAAACTGATGGTTTTTTGACAAAACACCTTTTCCTTATGTATGGAAAATTTGTTGTGAAATGGCACCAAAATAAAATTAAAAAACATCAAAAATCAAGCGCAAAAATCAAAACAAACAGTATGCGAAGGAATAAAAGCTTTATGTTCATAATTTCTAAACAAAATTTTTAAGTATTATTTCTTCAAGAAAACAAAAATAAATGCCTGTTTTAAATTGAGCAAAGGCTGTAATTGCCATTTCCATATGGCTCTCTCAAAAAAATACTGTTTTTTCTATATAAATTGATCTTGAAGTTTTTAAATGCTGAGAACTAAAAAAATTATCTATGAATGTTAAAAAGAGTCCAGATTTCATTAGATTCCTTGTCCCATTTTAATATATATGGAAATTTTCATAAAATTTGACTTGTTTGGTACTTTTGAAAAAACATGTCCTGTGGCAATTTTTTATTATTAATAGTGGTCTTAAGACATGAATAATATGTAAAAGAAATCATATTAAATAGTACTTTTCTATATATGGTTGGAAAAAAGTTGAGTCAAACTAATTGATGCAAAAAACCTCAAGGTTCTAACTTTATTATTATTAAAAAATAAAATAAATAAGAGAGTAAAGTTCATAAAAATAACAAATTAAAAATGTTTTTTGTTGTGCTCTGAAATTGCACAATCTGGAAACTATTAGTTTGCTGAAACTAAAAAATATTTTAGCTTTAATTTATTAACTCATTTAATATTTATGCTTTGTTTGCAACAGCACCTAAAAGTATTATGTTATGAACTTTTAATTTCAAATTGAGTTTTAAACTGTGATATTTGGGTGATATTTTTTAATCTAGTAAAGATAAACAATCATTTTGGGCATAATAAAGTATATATATTTTTTAACAAGGTATTTCAAAAACGAAAAAGTTTTTATAGTTAGTAAACATTATATGTAAAATTATGGCATAATACTATATAGAAGATCTTTTTTTTTGTGAGAAAATAGAAAAAATACATTTGCAGTGGTTTTAGCTTTTTTTATTATTTATCTTTTTATTATTATTTTTTATTTTGCAAATTAAAGTGTTGCGTTATATGCACTTTTTTCAAACAAATATTGCTTTACAAAATCAATATTTGTTTGAAAAATAAATAAATAAAATTTTTTTTTCCCCTTAATTTTTACTAATTACCACTTCATTCAAATTTTGCCAAAAAAAAATTATTTATAACTAATTAATTTTTTTAATTTTGACTTTTTTAATTATGACCAAAAATTATTTTTTAACCAATTTTATCTTAATCAATGCTTAAAAAAAAAATTAATGTTTTATGATTTTTTACAAGTTTCAGAGTTTTGTAAAAATATGAGATAATCAAGATTGGATTATGTTATAAAACCTAATGATTGTAGTTCATATATGTTCTGAATGATTCTGAACTGAAAGTTGTACTAAAAAGTTGACGGTTCAAATATACTCTGTATACATGCCCAATATAAATGAATGTATATATTTTTTTTTTCATAGATTCTTCACACATAGTAAGTGGAAACTTGAAATTGATATTGGGCTTGATATGGACATTAATTCTAAAATACCAAATCAGTTTGCCAATGATGGATGATGAAGGAGATACTGAAGGTGGTCAAGTAGAACGAATTACCCCAAAACAAGCCCTTATGGGTTGGGTTAAAAGCAAGTTACCTGCTGAGGTAAATATTTTGTTTAAATGGATTAGGTGTAAAAGGTTTGCTAGTGCATTGTTTAAATTGTTTTATTGAGTGGTCTAATTCATATAAAAGAGGCTTTATTGATTTTTTTCTTTTTATTAGCCAAATCACCAATTAATTTGAATTAAAAAAAACAACTAACTAGCGGTAATTAAAAAAATATTAAAAAGTTAAAACGCAAAAAATAGTTTACAACTTTTTAAATTTCTTTACATTTTACTTTTTACAAAGAAGTTATTTGAAAATTACTTGCCTGGAAATTTTTGAAATTTTGAAAAACAATTTATTATCAAGCTGGTTTAGATGACCAGCTTGACTTTTTACAATCACAGCTGTGTGTATAAAGACAAATTTGTTTCCAAAATAGATCAAAATTTAATTAGCTTTTGATTTAGTTTTTTATTTTGTATAGGTCCCAATAAATAACTTTAACAAAGATTGGTGTAATGGTATTGCCGTTGCAGCTCTTGTTGAAGCTATTGCACCTGGTCTGTTTCCGTCATGGGATGATTTAGACCCAAAAAATGCTTTAGAAAATGCAAAAGAAGCCATGAAGTTAGCTGAAGACTGGTTAGGAGTACCACAGGTTTGTTATTTAGTTCAAAGTTTGTATTTATCTACAAGCTAACTTTTATATTTCTGTGTGTGCGTCTGTGTGTGATAAATATATTTTATATATATATATATATATATATATATATATATATATATATATATATATATATATATATATATATATATATCATTTTTCCTAATTCCGAGGGTTGATATTATGTTATTATTATAATTTATTTAATTATACAATAGCTATTTATGCAATAATATGTAAATATAAAATTATATACATAATTAAAAGTTTTTTCTAAAATTTACAAAAAAGTTTTGAAATTTTAGGTTATAACACCTGAAGAAATTACCAACAACAATGTTGACGAACTCTCTGTGATGACTTATGTGTCATACTTTCCAGAAGCAAAATTAAAGCCTGGTGCTCCTTTGAAGAGAAAAATGAACGAGGCTTCAAAGTGTAGTGCATATGGTCCTGGATTACAAGAAAATGGTGTTATAGTAAATAAACCAGCTGATTTTACTGTTAATACAACAGGTGCTTCACATGGAAAAATTAATGTTCAAGTTTTTGGCCCCGGTAGAAAAGTTATTGACTGTAATGTTCAAGACAATCATGACAATACATATTCATGTCAGTACATTGCACCTAAAGTTGGTAAATAAAAGTTATTTATTATTTTTTCAAAAACTTTTGCAATGTAAGTATTTAATATAAGTGTTTTAATAGCTGGATTTTTTTTTGAAATTTGAAAAAAGTTTTTTTTAAATGTTTTTTGATTTTAAAACGAATAATTTAAAAACATTTTTTCAAAGGTGTTTATGATGTTCATGTGAGGGTTGGAGGTCATCACATCCCTAAGTCACCATTCAGAGTCAATGTAGCTTCTGATCTCGATTCCAGTAAAGTTTCTGCATATGGTAAAGGTCTTGAACTGCATGGTTTAATTGTAGGACAAGATGCTCCATTTGAAGTAAATGCTAGTGAAGCAGGAAATGGCGACCTTTCTGTTGTAGTAATAGATCCAACTGGAGCCAAAAAAACAGAACTTAAAATTGAGGCTTTACCAAATAGCATATACAAGTGCTCATATGTACCACTTTTAATGGGAAGATATGTTATTGTTATAAAATACGGTGGAAAAGAAGTGGCTAAAAGTCCTTATCATGTTAATGTTACTCCAGCTAGCGATCGTGTCAAAATTTATGGTAGTGGTTTAGAACCAGGTCTAAAAACAGGTAAACCTGCAGTATTTGTCATTGATTGCACTGAAGCAGGAGCTGGTGACTTGGATGTGAATATTGAAGGCCCAGGAAAAAATGATATAGCAGTTGATTTGCAAAATAATGGAGATGGAACATATACATGCACTTATAAACCAAGTAAAGCAGGAACATACACAATTCGAGTTAAATTTAACAATAATGTAGTACCAAAGTGTCCTGTCAAAGTTTCTGTTGGATCTACAGCAGACCCATCAAAAATTAAAGCTTGGGGACCTGGTTTAGAAAGGGGTGTTGCTGGTCGACCTGCTGAGTTTTTTGTTAGTTGTAAGGGTGCACCAATAGCAAATCTCACAGTTGGAGTTGAAGGACCTGGCCAAGCTAAAGTTGAAATTATTGAAGATGCAGATGGGGCAGCTAAGGTATATTACTATCCAACTGCACCGGGTAAATACATCATTCATGTTATGTATGATGAAATAGATATAAAAGACTCACCATTTACTGCAATGATTAGCCCACGTGGAGATATAAGTAAAGTTTATGCAGATGGACCTGGATTAAAAGAAGGAAACATGGCTGGTAAGTTTTACATTTTTAAATTTTGATATCTATAGATATTTTATTTAAGTTTTTGTACTGTTTTAACTTTTTACTAAGCATTAATATTCTACCTATAAATTTATAAGTTTTTCATTTAAGGCAATACTTTTCATATTAAATACAAAATAATAATAAAAATAACAATCAAATTAACTAAAGTGATATTAGTTAAATAAGTTTTGAATGATAAACGATTCTATTTTAGTGTTCTATTTTGAATTCTGTTTCAGTAGTGTTCAACTCTAAATGTCAAATTCTATTCCAGTGTTTTATTTCGAATTCTAGATATATCCAAATTTTATATTTTATTCCACTATTTAAAATTCCAAATTCTGTTCCAGTGTTCTATTCTTAATTCCAGATTTTATTCATCTTTCTATAGCCCTTCATTTGTTATTTCTTTTCTGTCGTTTTTTTGCTTTTGTTTTTTTAGTTAACTTCATTTGTTTGCTTGAATAATAATTATACAATAAAATAGTTATATAGAATAATATTTTATTTTAGGCAAGCCAGCAGAGTTTACAGTATATACCAAAGGTTCAGGTGTTAAAGGTGGATTTGTTCAAGTTTTTTGTACAGATGAAAGTGGTAATGAAGTTGATGTAAAAGTTAAAGACAATGATGATGGAACTTTTACTGTTGTTTATTTACCCAAATCACCTGGAAAGTACACTCTTAAAATCCAATTTATGGATGAAGATATACCCAAATCTCCTATTGTTGTTAATATCATACCATTTTGTGATCCAAGCAAAGTAAAAGCTACTGGACCTGGTTTAGAAGGTAATTTAACAGTTATAGTAATTTATATTTAAATAAGTTTCTTGCTTTGCAAGCAACTAAAAGCAAAAAAAATTAATTTTCATCAACTTTTTTTTTACAGGGGGTAAATGTGGCAAACCTTGCAAATTTAAGATTGATGCAAGTAAAGCTGGGGAAGGAGGTATTGATGTAAAAATTTCAGGTCCAAAAGAAGCTAAGTTTAAGTGCGATGATAACGGTGACGGAACTTGCAATTTTGAATATATACCTGTGGAAGATGGAGATTACAAAATAGATGTTTTATTTGCTGATCAACACATACCTGGAAGTCCATTCAATGCTGTTGTATCTGATGAATTTGATGCTTCAAAGGTAATCTTGCTGAATAATTTACTTTTTGTAATTAATTTTAAATTTTTTTGTTAATGTTAATGGCATCTTGAGAAAATGTTAATGGCATTAGTATACTGCGTTGAAGGAAAGATTTTAGGGATTCTGGTTTAGATTTTAGATTTTCATCTTTTTATCAGATTTGCCTACACTGATGTGGATATAAATCTGTGTTGCATTTTTCCTGTTTAGGATGATGAATGTTTTTTGACTTAGCTTGTGTTTTTTTACTTCTGTCTTTTTTATAATGCTCTAATGTTAAGTTAAAGCTTTGAATTTTTAAGCAAGAGTTAACAATGGCTTATTGCTTTGGGTGTCATGTACTATCTATGTTTGATTAAAGTTTTCTCTTATAATTTAAATCACAGCTATAGTACCTAAAAATATTAAACAAAATATTTTCCAGTCAACTCAAATCAATTAAGTTTGCTCCATCATTTGTATTTTGTCTCTGACCCTAGCTTACCCTTAATTTCTTTGTGCTCTCAGTTTAGTGGTTGAGACCATGCTATGACGTTAATGAATCTTTTATTTTGTACTTCCATATTAGATTTCATCATTTCATCATTATACATGCCATATCCTTTCACTTTATACTACTGGCTTAAAACTGACTAGAATTCTTTTTATTTTTTAATCTTCTTTGTGATGATCCTTGGACTGATGTTTTTTTTTTTTTTTTTTTTTTTTCTTTCTGCTGAAAGTTGAATCTAAAATTTTATCTCTCATACAAAGTCCTGATCTTAAAACACCTCCCAAAGATAAAGTAAAACTATTTCCAAAGAGCTTTTCTTCAAATTCATCTCTTTAATCTAATGCCACACTTATTGGGTCATACCAGAGAAACAGGTTAATCCATTGTTAGACATCCAAAGCACATAGACTTCCATTGCTAAAACCATTTCTCACAAACTTTTTTACAACAACTTTTCCAGACAACATTCTAGTAACATTCTATTCCATACTTTACAAAATAAATCTACTAAAGTGAACTCTCTTTACTACTCTCTAAACTGTTTAACCAATGCTTAACTGAATCTTATTGGTCTGCTGGAAAATAAGATTTATAGTATATATATATAGATTTATATATAGGAAAATAAGATTTATAGGTTTATAGAAAATAAGATTTATAGTATTTATTAGAGATTTCTTGATTTGATTACCTTTTACCCTTATCAATCTTATTACTTTAGCACAGTCTTTGTGTCTTCAATTAACTGAGGTTTAATATCTAATCTTGATTTTAAAAATAACAATCAATATGGATTTGGATCTTTTTATTTTACTGCTGATATTTTAAACCTTATAGCAGAAAGGTTCTATTGTGAATTAAAAGGGTGCAACATAATCTTAAAAATTTTTCTAAATCTAAGTCCATTTTTTTATTTACTTACTGTTTTAGGTAAAGGGTCATCCATAAATTATGTCACACAATTTTCAACCATTTTTGAACCCCTTTACCCCTCCCCTTGTTACCCCTTCCCCCAAAAAGTATACATTGTAGCACTTTAGTAACAAGTCCTGTCTGAGTCCTCACAAAACCACTAATCTCCCGCCTCCCCTTCTCTTTGAGCGTGACAATTTATGATCAACTCCAAAAAAAAAAAGATTAAAAAATAGTTTTTAGAAATAAATAAGTCTTGATAAACAGTTATTACAAATTAGTTTTTTAAATCTATTTTTAATTTAACATTTTTATAGGTAATAGCAGATGGTCCTGGTTTAAAACCAGGGAACCGCAGTGGGAAACCTTGTCTTTTTACTGTTGATACTCGAAAAGCTGGAAAAGCAAAACTAGCTGTTGAAGTAACAGATGAAGCTGGAAAACCCCTACCTGTCAAGCTTACTGAGGAAGAACCTGGGGTGTTTTCAACATCTTACCTTCCTGAAAAAGAAGGTCAATTTAATTTTAAATAACAATTTTTTTTATTTTTTCTTATTTGTAATTCACCTCCCCAAGGCCAAGAAGGCCACTACAGATGAGGAGGCTACTTATGGTTATAATCCTCTCTCAAGTCTATAACTCTGAAACATGAAGCTTGATGAACAATGCTGCTGCGCTGAGAAACAAGTTGAGCGCGGTACTATGAGGGACATGGTGGGAATTGAACTCCATAAATATAGTCAAACAATATACTTCACACATTTTTTATTTTAGTTAATAAAATTGTGTTTTTATTTAATAGGTACTTACAAAGTCAGCATAACATTTGGTGGAAAACCAATTCCAAAAAGTTCATTTGCTGTTAAGGTTGGACCTGCTTCAGATCCTTCTAAGGTCAAGGTATTTGGACCTGGTATTAAGCCCACTGGTGTTAAGTCATTGGAACCAACATATTTTGAAGTAGATGCCTCAGAAGCTGGGGATGGAAATGTAGTTGTAGATATAACACCAACAGGTATTTAGCTTTTTATTTTCCAATAAATGTTTTAAAACACTTTTTTTTTTTTACTCTTATGAATAATTGTATTTTTAGACAATAAGTTGCCTAAAGTTTCAGATATTGAAATCAAACCTGGAAAGAAACCTAACACTTATGTTGTAACATATACTCTACCTAAACATGGCGAATTTATTATTAAAGTTACATTTTCTAGTGCTCCTGTTCCAGAAAGTCCATTTAAAATTTTGGCTACACCAGGCTGTGATGCTTCCAAATGTAAAGTTGCAGGTAACAATATTTATAAATGATTTTCTAGAAAAATATTTGCAATCAAAATGGATGATTTTTTCTTGTGACTTTTATAGTTTTAACTATGCTAAAGAAAAACCAAAAACTAAATTTTTTTTGCTTGTTTCATGTTTTTTTCATTTTTATTTCATGTTTTTTTTTATTCATCTTTACTTTATTAAAATTATAACTTAATAAAAAATTGTTACATTTGATAAGAGAACTTCTATTTTTATAATAAGCAATCAATTACACACACACATATATACACACACACACACACACACGCACACACACACATATATATATATATATATACAGGCTTGGTCGGGAAGCGGGAGCGATCGCTCTCGATTGCTGACCACGTAAATAATATTTAGTTGTGAAAAGCTGTCCAGATTTTTTAGTCGTTTTGAAAACATTTAAAAACGCAAAAAAAAAGGGCTTTAGAATAATTGGACTGATGAGAGACAATTACAAAAAAAAATTACGCAAATAAAATATCTTTAAACGCAAAAAAACTTAAAGCTAAATAAATTACACTTAGAACAAATATTTTCGAAACATCCCTCTTTTATAATTTTTTTTTTTGTTTTTTCATATAAAGTAACAACTTACGATTGTTTAAAAGGGAAACAAATATTCTTTGTTTAACAAAGTTTGCAAGTTTTAGTTTCATTTAAGCTAAATTATTTTATAAATAAAAAAGTTAATTTTTTTAATACCTTGTTTATGTTTCACGTAATTTGAAAAGTTTAACATATTTGTAACAATTCTTCTTAGTAAGATGAACAAATGAAATAATTAAATCATTGAATTATTATAGAAATTAAATTATCAACTAGAAAAGAGCTAGATAGAAATCAACTAAAGAGGTTAAAAATACTTTATGACGAGAAAGCAAAACTGCTTCACAATATCGCTGATGATGTTTAGTGAGTGGGCTTTTTAAATTTAATTGGTATTTAAAGCAGAAAAAAGTATAATGAGTTTTAAGAATGGCAGCTTAAGCGAAAATAATTAGAGTTAGTAAACCAATATCTAGAAACTTTTCTTTATATCTAATTATTTGCTATATATATTTGTGTTCTGCCGTGACCTCAGGCATGGTGCTTGTTCATTGGTAAGTTACTTTGTATGGTGTTGTTTGTGTTTAGTAACCAGAAACCTCTTATATGTTTGTTACATAATTAGTTTTATTAACTTTAACAATTATAACTTCATTGAAAACGCAATTATTTTTGTAAGTCTTATTTTAAATCATAAAAATTGCTTTAAAAGATACATAACGATACAAATACACAAAATTACATTTACATAAAGAATACAATCTCCTTTTAAATAAAAAATAAGAATATACTAATAAAATCTATAATTTATAATAAACTTTTAAGAATTTAATAATAAAATTTTGACAATTTAATTAATATATATTTAAAACATTTATTTTTGTAAACAAATAATATATATTCTTAAAACAATGCTAGAAATCTCAAAACGTAACAAATCGTGAATAATTTAATTTTATTTCGCTTAATCAGCGTATTTTTTGAACCAATAGAATTAGTTTGTTCGTTAATTTGGCGGGTTTTTATTGTTCGCGAATATTCTTTATATTCTTTCGCACCAAGATGTTTTGAGAACATCTTGGTGCGAAAGTTTTTTATGTTTCCATGTATGTTCGTCAAACAAAAGCTTTTTGTTTTGTACATAAACTTAAATGTTCTCAAAACGACTAAAAAACCTGGCCAGTTTTTCGTAACTAAATATAATTTCCGTGGTCAGTATTCAAGAGCGATCACTCCCGCTTACATATATATATATATATATATATATATATATATATATATATATATATATATATATATATATATATATATATATATATATATATATATATAGATAGATAGATAGATAGATAGATAGATAGATAGATAAAATTTAAGTGACATCTATAATAGTATGTGTAATTATAAGCATTAAAACATATACGGTATCATACAATATTATATAATATTACAAAAAAAATTCTTTGAGTTCTAAAAATGTTTTTTATAAGTTTCATTATCTTGTTTAAAATTTTTTAATTTTAAAATATGGATTTTGTATTAAGCTTTTGAAGAACCTGTATGTGGTCAAGAAAATCAGTTTACTGTTGATTGTCCACCTGAAGCTGGAGAAGGTACCCTTTCATGCTCAATTGACTCTCCAGCAGGAAAACCTGTTAAAGCTAATGTTGCTAAGAACAATAAGAATGGTTATGATGTAAAATGGACACCAAAAGAACCAGGTCCTCATAAGATTACTGTTAAATATGGCAATAATGAAATACCTGGATCACCATTTTCTGTTAATGCATTGGATAAACCAGATCCATCTAAAGTGAAAGCATTTGGTCCAGGTCTTAAAAACGCATTTGTAAATAGACCTGCAGAGTTTACAATTGATACAAAAAATGCTGGGCCTGGAAACCTTGGGCTCACAATCGAAGGACCAGAAGAAGCACAAATTGATTGCAAAGATAATAATGATGGCACCTTTTCTATAAATTACATTCCAACTACAACAGGTAAAACAGTTTAACATTGACAAATAGAGTTTTTGTAGTTATTCTTTAGCTCTTATGGTTATAAGTGTTTAACTTTTTTCACTCTAAAACCTTTTAGGCGCTTTTAAATATACCTATTTATTTAATTAAAAAAACTCAAAAACTAAAGATTGCATTGCGTTTCTGACTTTTGATTTCAAAAAATGGTCCACAGCAGTCAGGGAAAAACATCACCTTTACACTGTTTAACTTTACTTACATTTTCACTTTTCTATTCTTTTTTCACTAGTCATTTTTTTAATTATCCTTGGAAAGTTAATTTAAACTTATAATTTCTAATTTAAAAAAAAAAAAACTATTAAATTAACTTTACTCTGTAAAGTTAAAGAATCTGTGTATTGTTTTGCTGACTATAACATATTTCCATTAAATGAACAGGTAACTTAATTATGACAAGGTGAAAAAATTAAAATAAAATGAATTTTTTAAATTTTGCAATAGCATTAAAACAAAAATATTTGTGGCAAAAAAGTCCAGACCGAAGGTTGTTTTTTTTTTTTTTTTTTTTTTTTTTTTTTTTTTTTTTTTTTTTTAATTTTTATATTCTCCTAAAAATCACTATTTCAGATTTGAATAAGATTTTAAATAAATACGTTGTTTAAGTGAAAAGAACATCATAGTTTGATGATACTATTACAAGCTTTTTCTTGCTAGAAATTCTTAAACTTTTTAATAAAGTTGATAGAAATGTTGTATTTAGACAACTATATTTTATTAATATGCATCAGAACAGATTAGAACTAGGATCTATAGTGGGTTAACTCATTTTTTGAAAGGATTTTAACTAAAATTAAGTTAATGCTGTTGAGCAGATTTGATCTAAAGACTCAAAAATGGTGTTTTTCAGGTTTACTATCAAGGGCAGTAAAATAGTTTTGAAAATTGTATAAAAAAGAGAAAGGTTTTTTTAAACATTGTAAAAACTTAAAGCAAAAAGAAAAATACTTATCACATCTAAAGCTCTTATTTGCCTGTTTTTCTCTCAAAAATTGTCTATTTATTGGGGAAAAGTGCTATATGAAATGTTTCTTTAAAAAAAGCCAACACAGTATAACTTTTATGATAGATATGGTGTCAATCTATCAGCCCTCTGAATTAGGATCTAACCTAACTGACCTAAAAATGTTTAAGGTCAGCAAAATATTGCTGACCTCTATGTTTTATGGTAATCTCTTTGAGTCCAATTTTTTTTCCAACCTAATGCTGACCTCTAACGGTTTGAGGTTAGCTTCATTTTTTCTAATTCTAAGGACAGATCTATATTAGCAGTGTACCAATGCATCAGCTTGTTGATGCACTGAATATGTGAAGATGTGCAACTTTAGATGTGAAGGCATGTTGATAAAAAGGAAGAGGGAGTGTTATTAAAAAATCTAAAAGAATTTATTTTTTATTTTTAAAGGTCAACACGATGTCAATATAATGTTTGATGGAGTACACATACCAAACAGCCCTTTTAAAGTTAGTGCTGTGGAGCATTTTGATGCTTCTAAAGTTAAATGCAAAGGAGCTGGTGTCTCTCGTGGTGTACCTGCTAGTTTCCCTGCTGTTTTCACCGTCGACGCAACAGAAGCAGGCAAAGCACCACTTCAAGTAGATGTTAGCGGACCAGGTGGTAAAGTATATCCATGTCAAATAAAAGATAATAAAGATGGAACTTTTGATTGTTCATATGTACCTGATAAAAAAGGTAAATTTTTTAATTGTTATAGCAAATTTTTTTTTTTTTTAAACATGAATTGATTTAAAATATCAATTTTTTTTAATTTTCATTATTTTTTTTTTGTTTAAAAATAATCATTTCTTAAAGCTAAATGTTTTTACCAACTATTAGGTCGCTACCAAGTATCACCAAAGTATGGTGGTGATGCTGTGCCCGGAGCTCCATTTAATGTAAATGGTGAACCAAGTGGTGGTGATGCTTCAAAAGTTAAATGTTCTGGACCAGGTTTGAAACGCCCTCATATTGGTTTCCCAGCTCCTTTTGAAGTTGATGCAACAAAAGCAGGAAAGGGTAAAGTAAATGTTAATGCTAAGGGACCAAATGGAAAAGACATTCCTGTTAATATAGTCGAAGAAAAAGAAGGAATCTATGCTGTTGATTATACTCCTGAGGAGTTAGGACCACATGAAATTGAAGTATTGTTTGGCGGAGAGCCAGTGCGCGGATCACCATTTAAAGCTAATGCCACACCTGCTCCAGCGCTAGAAAATATTAAAACACCAGTATTAGAAAAACTTTTAGAAGATGGCCCATGCGTTAAACAACAGTTTGAAGCTCCAGTTGATTGTTGCGACCTTCCAGATATCTTAGGAGCTCAGCTCTCAGGACTGATTATAACTCCTTCTGGAAAAAAAGAAAAGGTATTTTTTTGTTTATGTAATATTTTTAATATTTTTGTATAACAAACAAGGTAATAAAAAAATAAAATAAAGTGAATAAACAATTTGAAATTTAATGGTATGTAGCACTTGTTACAAACTTACATGTATAGAAACATGTGTATATATATATATATATATATATATATATATATATATATATATATATATATATATATATATATATATATATATATATATATATATATATATATATATATATATATATATATATAATATTATTATTATTTTGTATTATTTATTTCTGACCCAAAAAAAAAATTATTTTTATGATTTATTAAGTCAAAAAATGTAAAGTTTTTTTTGTTTAAAAGACTTTGTATTGAAAACTTAAAGGAATATTTTTTTTAGTTATAAACAATATTTTTGTTTTAGGTTGATGTTAAGGACAATCCAGATGGTACATTTATATTAAATTATACACCAAAGGAGACTGGAAAGTATATTCTTCATGTTGCATATGATGGTATTCCAATTCCAGGGAGCCCATTTGAATTTACTGTTACTGAAGGAGGACCTGAAAAAGTTAAAGTTTATGGCAAAGGTAAATCTAAAAATTAATTTTAAAATGTTTTTATTAATAAAATAAGTATTAGTTTATCTTTTTTTTTTTTTCATTTTTGCTTTTGGTGTTTTCTTTGTTTAATTAACAATGCAATAATATCATTTAAAGGAACAAAGAAGGGAATTGTTGCGGTACCTGCAAGGTTTACTATTGATACAAAAAATGCTGGTCCAGGAGATCTATCGGTGGCTGTAGAAGGACCAAGTAAAGCTGATATTGAGTGTGTTGATAATCATGATGGCACCTGTGAAGTTACATATATACCTGTTGAAGAAGGTTAGTTTTTGTCATTGTTTGGCATATTAATGTTATTGAAATAAATTTGTTAACATTAATATCCTATTGTTAACATTTTAACAAGGATTTTAATAAGTTTATATTAAAAAATATAAAAAATATTTAAAAAAAAAAAAAAAAAATACAAATCATGAAAATAATTCAAATGAATTAAAATTTAATTTATAAAGTTATGAAACTTAAGAATCATTGTTTCTAATTATTAAACTTTTGTTTAAAATATGTTTGTGTGCCCCAAAATTAAACCACCAATAAATATCCATTCAAACTTGAACAATTTTTTTTTTAATTCATTTGAAAAAATTTAAACAGAACTAAGTAATTTTTGAAAACCTAGACTGGTTTCTTTCCGTACTTTTGGATGATACATGATTTGATATTTTACAGAGACTTAAAAGATTTAGTTGAATAGTTTTTAATAATTTAAATTTAAAAAAGGATCTGGGTTATACTAATATTTAGAAACATTCTTTTTTATGTTCATGTCTTATTGATATAGTTAATTTATTTGAAACTATTGTTCAATGTTTTTTTTTATTATAGGATTTTTTTTTTTTAGGCAAATATGATGTCATTGTTAAGTTTGATAACAATCATGTTCCTGGTAGTCCTTTCCATCCTGTTATAGTTCAAGATGAACCAGCAATTGAAGTTGGATACCCCTCAGATCTTTGCTTGTCTTCAGATGCAGTTAATGTCAAGGATGTTCCAAACTTAAAAGGTTTACTCTCAGCGCCTTCTGGTAAAGAAAAGCCTTGTGAAATTAAAGAAGGACCAAAAGATTCCATTCTTGCTTCTTTTGTTCCTGAAGAGCCTGGAAAGAATCTTTTAAATATTAAAAAACAAAATAAACCTATTAGTGGTTTACCTATTCCAATTATTGCACGTGAAAAACCAGTTATAGGAAAAGACAGTTGCATACCCTTAGAATGCACTGGCTGTGACACAGCAAAAGATTTAGCTGCCTTAAAAGGAGTTCTTCGAAGGCCCAATGGTAAGGAGGAGCCTTGTAAAATTGAAAAGTTTCAAGATGGTGTTATATCGGTTAATTTTGTTCCTGAAGAACCAGGAAAACATCTTATAAAAGTGTTTAAAAATAATAAACAAATTGATGACAGTCCATTTGTTGTCATGGTAGATGGATCACCTGATAAATATCCAAAAGTGGGAAAACCCTGTGATAAAGAATTATACCTACCTGAACCTTGTAAAAGCAGTGATATTAGTAAACTTAAAGGTACTTTGCGAAGACCCACAGGCAAAGAAGAACCAATTGATGTTAAGCTTGGCAAGAATGGGTCAATTAGTGTATCATTTGTTCCAACTGAAGCTGGTGAGCATTTAATTAGTGTTAAAAAAGATGGAAAGCATGTTCCCAGTAGTCCATTCTCTATCATTGTTATTGACGAGCCAAAAGCGCCAACAGTTGGATCTGTTTGTGATGCTTCTTTTGTAATTCCTGAACTTGATTTACAAAAAGACTTGGATCTGCTTTCTGGGGAACTTACTCGTCCAAATCATAAAACTGAACCTCTTCCATTGAGTGTTGATGAAAAAGGAGCACTTGTGTTCAATTTTATACCAAATGAACCTGGTGAGCATTTAATTGGAATTAAAAAGCGAGGAAAACATGTCAAAGACAGCCCTTTCACGATACTTGTTGAAGAAGCTGAAACTAATCCAAAGGTTGGTGAAGAATGTGTCAAAAAGTTAAACACACCTAACCTTGACTTACCTCGTGATTTGCCCGATTTAAAGGGAGAACTTCAACGTCCTAGTGGAAAGCGCGAGCCTGTTAAATTAAAAGTAATTGATGATAAGCTTAGTGCCATTTTTAAACCTGAAGAAACTGGAGAGCATCTTTTGCATGTTAACAAAAAAGGAAAACCAATTGAAGGAAGTCCATTTAAAATTATTGTTGATAGTCCAGGAGCTGAAGTTGGACAAGAGTGTGGTGTTAACCTAGCTATTCCAGATTTGAATTTACCTCAGGATTTAAAATATCTAGAAGCTGAATTAACTGATCCAAATGGTAAAAAAAAGCCTCTGAAATGTAAAGAAGGTCCAAATAAAACTCTAGCTGTTGATTTTACTCCTAAAATACCTGGTGATCACTTCATTGATATTAAAAAAAAAGGAACACCAGTACCAGGAAGTCCATTTTTAGTGGCAGTTGGACCAGCAAAAAAGCATAAAAAGAGTCCTTTAACAGACGATGATGATATTGTTCCAGTTATAGAAAAAGATGTAGAGTGTTCTGAAAATTTAACTGATAGTCCTACTGTTGGCTCTCCTTGTGATATATCAATGAATTTAGATGATGTAAAATTGCCTGATGATCTTGATAAACTTAAAGCTCATCTAACTAGACCTTCTGGTAAACGAGAACCAATTAAATGTGGTATGGATAGTGAAGGTTCACTTGCTTTGTCTTTTATACCTGATGAATCTGGATTACATAAAATCGATCTTGAGAAAAATAAAGTTCCCGTTAAAGGCAGTCCTTTTGAAATCTATGTAAATGAAGCTTCTGTACCTCATGAAAAAGGTCCTACTGTAGGCTCCCCCTGTGATGTTGACTTGAGTATAGATGGTATCAAGTTGCCTGATGATTTGGATAAGCTAAAAGCAAAGTTATATAGACCAAGTGGATCAAAAGAAACTATCCCTTGTGAAATGGGAGAAAATGGATCATTAGCACTAAGTTGGACACCTTATGAGCCTGGAAAACATTTAATAAGTGTGAAAAAGAACAAGCTTCCAGTAGCTGGCAGTCCATTTGAAATTATGGTAGAAGATGATGAACCTGACAACAGTAAAAAAGCACGTGACAAAAAGCCAAAAGCAGGTTCACCTTGTGGGTTAAATAAAGTAATTGATGATGTAAAACTTCCAGAGGATCTTGCTAAGTTGACAGCTGAATTGACCAAACCATCTGGTAAAAAAGAGCCCATAAAATGCAAAGCAGCACCTGATGGCAGTTTGTTATTGGACTTTACACCAACTGAAGTCGGTAAGCATTTAGTTGATGTGAAAAAGAGTGGTCGTCCAGTCAAAGGAAGTCCGTTTGAAATACTTGTTGATCATCCTGATGATGAAAAACCTAAAGTTGGTTCACCTTGTGGTTTAAAGAAAGTGATTGACGATGTCAAACTTCCAGAGGATCTTGCTAAGTTGACAGCTGAACTGACCAAACCATCTGGTAAAAAAGAGCCTATAAAATGCAAAGCAGCACCTGATGGAAGTTTGGTATTGGACTTTACACCAACTGAAGTTGGCAAGCATTTAATTGATGTTAAGAAAAGTGGCCGTCCAGTAAAAGGCAGTCCTTTTGAAGTAATTATTGATAATGCTGATGAAGATAAGCCAAAAGTGGGTTCACCATGTGAAGTTAATTTAGCTATTGATGATGTCCATCTTCCAGAAGATCTTGATAAGTTGAGTGCTGAGTTAACTAGACCATCTGGTAAGAAAGAGCCTATCAAATGTAAAATGGCACCAGATGGCAGTTTGGCATTGGACTTTACGCCAACTGAAGTCGGTAAACATCTTATTGAAGTGAAAAAGAATGGTCGACCTGTCAAAGGAAGTCCTTTTGAAATATTTGTTGATCATCCTGATGATGAAAAACCTAAAGTTGGTTCACCCTGTGGTTTGAAGAAAGTGATTGATGATGTCAAACTTCCAGAGGATCTTGCTAAGTTGACAGCTGAACTGACCAAACCATCTGGTAAAAAAGAGCCTATAAAATGCAAAGCAGCACCTGATGGCAGTTTGGTATTGGACTTTACACCAACTGAAGTTGGCAAGCATTTAATTGATGTTAAGAAGAGTGGTCGTCCAGTCAAAGGCAGTCCTTTTGAAGTTATTGTTGATCATGCTGATGGAGATAAGCCAAAAGTGGGTTCACCATGTGATGTTAATTTAGCTATTGACGATGTTCATCTTCCAGAAGATCTTGATAAGTTGAGTGCTGAGTTAACTAGACCATCTGGTAAGAAAGAGCCTATTAAATGTAAAATGGCACCAGATGGCAGTTTGGCATTAGACTTTACACCAACTGAAGTCGGTAAACATCTTATTGAAGTGAAAAAGAATGGTCAACCTGTCAAAGGAAGTCCTTTTGAAATATTTGTTGATCATCCTGATGATGAAAAACCTAAAGTTGGTTCACCCTGTGGTTTGAAGAAAGTGATTGATGATGTCAAACTTCCAGAGGATCTTGCTAAGTTGACAGCTGAACTGACCAAACCATCTGGTAAAAAAGAGCCTATAAAATGCAAAGCAGCACCTGATGGTAGTTTGGTATTGGACTTTACACCAACTGAAGTTGGCAAGCACTTAGTTGATGTTAAGAAGAGTGGTCGTCCAGTCAAAGGCAGTCCTTTTGAAGTTATTGTTGATCATGCTGATGGAGATAAGCCAAAAGTGGGTTCACCATGTGATGTTAATTTAGCTATTGACGATGTTCATCTTCCAGAAGATCTTGATAAGTTGAGTGCTGAGTTAACTAGACCATCTGGTAAGAAAGAGCCTATAAAATGTAAAATGGCACCAGATGGCAGTTTGGCATTGGACTTTACACCAACTGAAGTCGGTAAGCACCTTATTGACGTGAAAAAGAATGGTCGACCTGTCAAAGGAAGTCCTTTTGAAATATTTGTTGATCATCCTGATGATGAAAAACCTAAAGTTGGTTCACCCTGTGGTTTGAAGAAAGTGATTGATGATGTCAAACTTCCAGAGGATCTTGTTAAGTTGACAGCTGAACTGACCAAACCATCTGGTAAAAAAGAGCCTATAAAATGCAAAGCAGCACCTGATGGCAGTTTGGTATTGGACTTTACACCAACTGAAGTTGGCAAGCACTTAGTTGATGTTAAGAAGAGTGGTCGTCCAGTCAAAGGCAGTCCTTTTGAAGTTATTGTTGATCATGCTGATGGAGATAAGCCAAAAGTGGGTTCACCATGTGATGTTAATTTAGCTATTGACGATGTTCATCTTCCAGAAGATCTTGATAAGTTGAGTGCTGAGTTAACTAGACCATCTGGTAAGAAAGAGCCTATAAAATGTAAAATGGCACCAGATGGCAGTTTGGCATTGGACTTTACACCAACTGAAGTTGGTAAACATCTTATTGAAGTGAAAAAGAATGGTCGACCTGTCAAAGGAAGTCCTTTTGAAATATTTGTTGATCATCCTGATCATGAAAAACCTAAAGTTGGTTCACCTTGTGGTTTGAAGAAAGTGATTGATGATGTCAAACTTCCAGAGGATCTTGCTAAGTTGACAGCTGAACTGACCAAACCATCTGGTAAAAAAGAGCCTATAAAATGCAAAGCAGCACCTGATGGCAGTTTGGTATTGGACTTTACACCAACTGAAGTTGGCAAGCACTTAGTTGATGTTAAGAAGAGTGGTCGTCCAGTCAAAGGCAGTCCTTTTGAAGTTATTGTTGATCATGCTGATGGAGATAAGCCAAAAGTGGGTTCACCATGTGATGTTAATTTAGCTATTGACGATGTTCATCTTCCAGAAGATCTTGATAAGTTGAGTGCTGAGTTAACTAGACCATCTGGTAAGAAAGAGCCTATAAAATGTAAAATGGCACCAGATGGCAGTTTGGCATTGGACTTTACACCAACTGAAGTCGGTAAACATCTTATTGAAGTGAAAAAGAATGGTCGACCTGTCAAAGGAAGTCCTTTTGAAATATTTGTTGATCATCCTGATCATGAAAAACCTAAAGTTGGTTCACCTTGTGGTTTGAAGAAAGTGATTGATGATGTCAAACTTCCAGAGGATCTTGCTAAGTTGACAGCTGAACTGACCAAACCATCTGGTAAAAAAGAGCCTATAAAATGCAAAGCAGCACCTGATGGCAGTTTGGTATTGGACTTTACACCAACTGAAGTTGGCAAGCACTTAGTTGATGTTAAGAAGAGTGGTCGTCCAGTCAAAGGCAGTCCTTTTGAAGTATTTGTTGATCATCCTGATGACAATAAACCAATGGTTGGTTCATCTTGTGATGTTAATTTAGCTATTGATGATGTTAAATTGCCATCAGATCTCAAAAATCTCACAGCAGAACTAACTCGTCCTTCTGGTAAAAAGGAACCTGTAATATGTGGTGTTTCGCCTGATAATTTGCTTGCTCTTTCTTTCACTCCAGATGAACCTGGTAAGCACTTATTGTCTGTAAAAAAACATGGTATCCCAGTTAAAGGAAGTCCTTTTGAAGTTATTGTTGAAGATATTAGTCGGCCCAAGCATCCTACAGTTGGGCACAAGTGTGATGTAGAATTTTCTACACCAGATATTGTTTTGCCAAATGACTTATCAAGTCTTACTGCTAAGCTTACAAGACCAAATGGAATCCAAGAACCCATTAAATTTTCTTCTAAACCAGATAAAAGTCTTGCATTTGAATTTACACCCAAAGAATCAGGTGATCATATAATTGATGTGTTTAAGAATGGGCATCATGTTAAAGGAAGTCCCTTTATTGTTAAGGTATTTGCTGATGAAGACGCGTGTAAAGCTTTGACTGTAGGAAGTGAGTGCCTAGTAAATATAGCAATAGATGATATAAAATTACCAGAAGACTTTTCTAGTTTAGTTGGATCCTTAAAACGACCTGATCATCACACAGAAGAACCTCTTGAACTTGTATTAAATAAAAATAACACAATTGGTGTTATTTTTGTTCCAGAGAAGGCAGGGCCACATGTTATTTCAATTAAAAAGCACGGAAAACATGTTTCTAAATCGCCATTTGTTATTACTGTTGAAGAACCGCAAACATCTGCTCAAGAACCAGTTGTAGGAAATCCTGTTGACTTAAGTTCACAATTAATAGTTAAACCAGAAGATCTACGCTTTTTAAAAGGCACATTGACCCGACCTAATAATCAAGAGGAACCAATTGAATTGAAGTTAAATTCAACTAATCATATCGTTGTAAACTTTCTTCCATCTGAACCAGGTCTTCACAAAGTTTCTATTAAGCGTAATGGAAAACATATTGATGGAAGTCCAATTGAAATAATGGTTGGTGCAGGTAAGAAAAAGCCTACTTGTGATGTTGGATTTGTAATACCAGGAATAAGCTTACCTGATGATCTAAAAAAATTAAAAGGCTCAGTTGTTGCACCAAATGGTTCTGAAGAACCACTGCAATTGCAAGCTGGTGAAAAAAATACCATTGTAATATCTTTCTTACCAAAAGAATCAGGTTTGCATTATATTCATATAAAAATGAATAACAAGCATGTTGGTGCTAGTCCTTATGAAGTTATGGTCAAGCCTGAAGATATAGCATTTGCAAAACCAGATGCATCTAAAGTCAAATGTACTGGAAGAGGTATTTATTTTTTCAAATTTTTTGTCTGTCATTAACTTTTTTAACTTTTTTTTTTCAATGTACTTTTTGTTAAAATTTTATATTGTTAAATCCTTTAATATGTTTGTATTTTAATATGCATGTGTATAAATTATTAATATAAGTAATCATAAACATATTTTTGAAAAAGGTCTACGACATGGACATCCAAAAGAGAAAGCAACTTTTAATGTAGACACTCGGGATGCTGGCTATGGAGGACTTAGTCTATCCATTGAAGGACCTTCAAAAGTTGATATTAATTGTGTTGATAATGATGATGGAACCTGTTCTGTAGACTACACACCTTCAGAGCCTGGCACTTATTTGATTAATGTTACATATGCTGATGATCATGTTCCTGGTTCTCCATTTAAATGTAGGGTTGGTGGTTCTATAGGAGAAGAAATAAAAGTTGTTCATAGTGATGAAGTTCAGTCAACACCTGATGACATGTTTAGTGATATGTTAGCTTTTCCAAGCAGTAAATCACGTTCACCTAAAGATTTTGTTATTAAATTTTCTGGTACTGGTGATTTAAAAGCTACTGTCACCCGACCATCTGGAACAGAGGATGATGCAGAAGTTATTGAAACCGCAGTAGATACATACACAGTGCGCTTTGTTCCCCGAGAAACAGGAGAACATTTGGTGAATGTCAGAAGTAGACGCAGGCATATTCCTGGTAGTCCGTTCAAAGTTCTTGTTGAAGCTCCATCAGGTGGTGCACCAGCCTGCAAAGCTCATGGACCTGGGCTTGAAGGTGGTATTGCTGGACAACCTTGTAAATTTACTGTAATTACCAGAGATGCAGGACCAGGTGGACTTGCTGTTGCTGTTGAAGGCCCTGCTAAAGCTGAAATTCAGTGTAATGATAATGGAGATGGCTCTTGTGATATAACTTGGTATCCTGTAGAGACAGGTGAATATACTGTGCACATACGTTTTGCCGATGAAGCTATTCCAGGAAGTCCATCAAAGGTTACAGCAGCATTTTTGTTAAATATATATTTTTAAGTTGAAGTTTGTGTAAATTATTTCTGTAAATATATGTGAAATACATACATATATATGGGTGTATGTGTGGAGTGTGTGTGTATATATAATATATATATATATATATATATATATATATATATATATATATATATATGTATATATATATATATATGTGTATATATATATATATATATATATATATATATATATATATATATATATATATATATATATATATATATATATATATATATATATATATATATATATAAAATCTTCTAGGTTTTCATATTACCTGCAAACCAAGGTAAAACTATGCCAATGGAAAGTTTTAAAGACCAAGTTTTAAGAGTAGGCCAGCAAGCCAGTTTTGCAGTTCAAATGAAAGGAAAAAAAGGTAAAATCAGCGCATCTGTAGAGTCTCCATCTAATGTTCAGATTGATTGCAATGTTGCTGAATTAGAAGAAGGTAAGTGTAACGATTCTACAACTACAGTTTATTTTTAGCTTAATGGTAGTTATACATTATTATTATTTTTACTAGGTAAATATATCTTTAAAACATATATTTTACTAGGTATTTTACTAGGTAAATATATCTTTAAAACATCTCATATCTTTATCTTTTACGGGTCTCAGAGATGTCTCCTGTTTTTGTTTAAAATACTTTTATTTATTTTCTTATCAGGAAACTATGCTGTTCGTTTTGTACCACGTGAACTTGGCGATCATTTAGTCAGTGTATATTTGGACGGTCAACACATACCTGGATCACCTTTTACTGTTCGAGTTGGTGGACTTGAAGGCGATCCGAGTAAAGTTACTGCACACGGACAAGGTCTCAAGGGAGGAGTTTCTTCAAAACCTGCAGAGTTTACTGTAAACGCTTTAGACGCAGGCTCTGGTGCTTTAGCTTTATCGATAGATGGACCAGCTAAAGTTAAAATGAATTGCGTTGAACAAGACGATGGAACATACAAAGTTATATATAACCCAACTGTCTGTGGAACATACGAAATAAGTATTCGTTTTGCTGGACAGCATATACCAAATAGCCCTTACAAAGTAAGAATCGTAGAGTCTGAAGATGAAATCGATGCCGTTTTCGGTGATGCTAGTAAGTGTACTTCTAACGGATCTGGTTTACATCGCGCTAATGTAGGAAAGCCAGCAACATTTACTGTTGACGCAAGTAATGCCGGCCGTGGATCGATAATGGTTGGTGTCGAAGGACCGGTGGTTCCTGCAAAAGAAATTCATGTTATTCATACTGGAAGTAACATTTATAGTATAAACTATACTTTAGTCGAAGAAGGAGATTATATCATCAGAATATTATGGGGAGATAGACACATTCCTGGCTCACCTTTCCACGTCACTGTATAAGTTTAAAAATTTTAAAAACTTCCGAGAAGTCCAGCTGCCTCGCAAAAAGTTGCAACTGTTGTAATAAAAGGCTTAACTCTGGTTGCAAAATATATATAAAAAAAAACATGCTTTTAAAAAAGAGAGCTCACGATTTTCTGTTTGTTTTGTTTTAAGTTTAGATTTCGGGTATATCTCTCAAAAGAGCCTGTAAATATTTATTACAATTTTTATTTGTTGTGTTTTTTGTATTGTATATAAAATTTTATTAGTTGCGTTAGTCATTAGTAGAATGTTACATTTAGTATTACGTCATTATTTTATAATAGTAAATATAATAATAGGAATTTACGTTCAACCATCTTATTTATTCGCGAATGTTTATGTAGGATTTTCAGTATATATAAAAAATCGTAAAATATAATGAAATTATAAATAACTGCTATCAAACAAGAGTGTAATTGTAAAAGATATTAAAAATCAAAAACAAAATAATTGAAGAAAAAAACCGGCAGTTCTAGAAAAGAAATATAAACAAAAATAGAAAACCTAATTTTAAGGGGCAACTACCCTCAAATTTCAAAACAACACATATAAAGTAACTTTTACTTTAGTCATATAGTAAATATTATACTGACATTAAAAATACCAAAAAATACATAAAATGGTAGCTCGTTGCTATGGCAACTCAAAAAAATAGCTAAAAAAAACCCACAAAAACTGTGTTTACGCCGTAAAAAAAATAAGAATTATGAGTAAAGGAGTGGCAATGAAATTTTGTAGAACTGTTCTAAATATGTAAATTTGTGATATGAGCGAAGCAGATTTTTAAATAAAAAATTTTTTTTGATAAAAAGCTAGTCAAATTAGATTATTAAAAATAAGGTCAAAATACAAAGAAAAAAACTAAAAAACTCAAAATCTTAAGTCATATGAGAAATTCTACTCCGCTCATATCATAAACATTGGTAAAATGAACGATCCCTGAAAATTTCATCATGATAGCATGTATACTTTTCAAGATTTTTTTCCCGGCGTGTTTAAAAATTAAATTCTCAGAAAACACAAAACAAAAAATAAAATCATAAATTATTGTTCATTTCATAAAAATATCTTTAAAAAAATAGCTTTTTAAAAGAATATTTCAAAAACTACCAGATTCATAATATTCCTTGGACTTTTCTATTGACTTTTGATGATCATTTGATAATCGTTGACGTCGTAACATCTTTCGTTTCATCTTAAAACTTTCACTCGATTTAAATAATGATAGTTTTATTCGTTTTTTGTTTATGAGTCTGCAACCAGCTAAAGTAAAATGCCCTGGTTTCATATTTAGTTTTTCATAAATTAAAATGACAGACTTCATACCGATGTTATAATTTGCAACAGCATCGTACACTCCAAACTCTAAACTGTCTAAACCAACATAATTACTTTTTGGTAATCTATCCCATATTAAATTATTAAAACTCTCGTTGCAATTCTGGGTTTTGCCATGAAGACACTTTACTAATTCAGAATCTTTACTTAAATCAGCATATATTGGCTTGATTTTGTGAATAATATCCACAGGAATTCCTGGTCCAGGTTTGTATATGGAAGTAGACTTTGCTTTATCAATGTTAAACTTACACCAACTATCACCTCCAGTCGGGCAGTAAATATGATAGTTATTTTCCTTAGAAGAAGCTACATGGAAAAGGCTAGCTAATACTGCTTGTTTCATTTTATTCAGATCATTTGTATTGCTCCGGATAGCTACACCAAAAAAAATTTTGCAAGCGATCAATAACTGCATTGGTTAGTCGACCACGACCACCTAGACCCTTAACATTTTTTTTTAACTTGCGTAAGCGAGTACCAACTCGTTTTTGGTAATGTCCTAAACACTCCAACTTTTTTACCTCCATATTTGGGTATATATCTTTGATAGAAAGATGGGATTTACTATCCCCATCACCAAGAAATTGAGTATATCTTAACTTATGTTTTTCGATGGAGCGTTTAAAAACTCTCACTGCGCCAACTGATTCCATACCACCAGCTGTACCTTGATAATTGTACCGGCAAATATGTTTGTTTTTCCAATTAGCATATGCATCAGGATTTGATTTTTTTAATTGTTCTTTCATACAGCAAGCTTTACATGATTTATTCATAGGTTCAACATCAATTATTTTTCCACTATCTATTAAAATTGCGGTAAAAACTCCATTCATTGACTGATATCCTCTTTTCTGCCATGATCCATCGCATGATACACCAACATCAACAATATCCTCACTAGTTGCATTTTCTTTCATTTCAGTTGCAGCATCTGACATTGTTTCGTTTGCAACACTTTTCACGATGTTTTTTATTTTAGTTGTAATTTTTGAATAGTTTTTGGGTGTCATGGGTTTTGGCATATTCATGAGCTGAGTAAAATTTTCAATGCCAGAATGACCATGGCCTAAGACTCTCATTGCATATATTGTCCTGTTGTTAATATCAAACCCTTTATCACAAGCAACTGATGTATAAAATTCATGTTTATAGTCACAAGATAGTGTAGTACACTTTAAATATAGCAACGTTGTTAGACCTTTCTTTTTTTTCTGATGATCACCTAAGTACAGTGCACACTTTTCACATTGAGGACACATTAACAATGAAAGAACTTTAGATAAAATTTCAGTGTCTATAATTCTGTAACCAGTAATTCTTTTAATGTTTTTACTTGGTACATTTGTAACAACTTTTACTTTTTTAGCTGATGCGCCCAAAATATTTCTTTCAATAGAGTCACATTCACTTACATTACATGCATTTTTATTTTTCTTCATCATAAATCCTCTTCTTTTTTTATAGTAATTTGTTCTCTGCTTTACTCTATCATTAATATTTTTGTTCAAAATAACACCCAAATCAGTAGGTTTTGTCATATTTTTTAATTTCTGCTGTTATATAAATTAGCTTTGATAACTTGATAAAATCGTATTAAAGTAGCAATTGTAAATGGCATATAATAAGGAACAGAATATTAATTAGCAAAGAAGATATAAATCAAAGCATATATTTGAAACAGTACTCTAGGATATGTTCACAAACAAAATATTCGCCCCCATAGCAACGCGTTGCTATGCAAATATTTTTTTCTTGAGTTCAAAAAAACATAAATTAAACAAAAATTTATAAAAAAATGTTTGATTTTTTTTGCAGATTCAAAATCTGCATAAAATTTTGGTCTAAAATTATTAAAAAAAAAAAAAATCAAATTTTTAAAAAATGTGAGGGTAGTTGCCCCTTAATAGTAAAATTATTTGAAGAAAATTTTTAAATATTAAGTTTCATTTAAAATGGAATTGATAACTTTTATTATTGACTCTTTTGATGTGCAATTTGCGTAAAACATTGAACTAAAAGCTTTTTGAGGTGGTAGTGCACAGTAATTAGAAAAAAAAAAATGTAAATCAAAAAAATGAGGTAAAGCGCGACAAAGATTCAGCAACCGCTCATAATTTATGATTGAAATTTTGACTGGTGATATATTATGTGTCATTGCGTCGTGGACTATAAGGTTTAAGTTGGGTCTAAAACTCGATAAAATATCGGGGTAATTTAAGGGCACAAAATCTTTCAAAAATACTTTACAATAGTTTAGTATTTTTGAAACACTAAGTAATATTTTAATCTACGTCTACTTCTGACATTCACCAAATGTTCTCCTGTTTCTCACGGAAACCTATTTTATATTTCTAATAGCATTTTTTTTTCTCTCGATTTTGTTTAATAGTTACATTGCTTTTCTGCTTCCGAGACTTGTTTGGTGTCCTTACATAAACTACAATTTTGTCCATCATTACTAAATATCATTCCAAACTCATAAAAAAAAGTTATTTAAAAAGCGTTGCTATCATAGAATTTAGAACAGCTGATCCTATTTCAATACTTAGAGCCCTTCTTTCAACATGTATACAGCTTAGACATCTCGTATAATTTGATTTAGCGATTTTTTTTTAGCTTAAAGTTAAATTATGCGGAGCGGGCGTGTTCCGTAAGCCCATCAACAGCTAGCCGTGCTAGCTCGTGCAAAATTGCACGGAAGATGATGCGCTGCAGTAATTATTAAAGCTGATCGAATTTTGCTTTGAAGCGATCGACACTGGTAGCACTGACTACTACGTTAGATAATGCGTTCCATGGGTGAGCGACGCGGTTGTTAAAGGAATTATAGCGAACTAGGCAGTTGTTGTCCATTTCACGATGAAAGCGCTTGCGATGACCGTAGCTAGGTAGGATGGTAGCTAGGTAGGACGATTCATTGGAACTTTTTCCCATGTAAACATTTTTCAGGAAAGTTATAAGAAGAAATGACTATAAGTATTGATTCAATAGTGTACACAACAGCTAGAATAAAAAAATTCAAAAATGACATTTTTGCAGCCAATTTTTTAGATTGGAATTTGAACCATAAACCTATTGGTGCTCATACAAAACTAGTATTAAAATGTAAATTAACAAAATCTTCAAATTCTACAAATCTTCAAATTCTAGACTTTTCTTGCGCAGCAGACGGCGGCTGCCTCCAATTTATTTTTATGTTTTAAGGTAAAACAAATCTGATAATAAGTTAAAACCTTTATTTATATTTAAAAAATCCTGAACAACTTTTTTGTCCAACAACTTATTAAAGGAGGATGAGTCTGGAATATTTTCAATTGAACTTCATTAAAAGTTTTCTTTAAAAAATGTAAACCCTTTTACCATACTTTGTTTTTTTTTTTTGTTGTTTTTAGAGTTTTCGCAATAATAATTGGTAAAATACAGTGTTGAAACATGTTTTGAAAAAATAATTTAGTAATCGGAAACTCAGTGTATTTTGAACAACCTATGTTGAGGTCCCCAATACAGAATAAGTTTTTTTGTTCTTTATTGATTTTGAGAAAAATTTCTTCTAGATAATTAGAAAAAGTTTTAATATTACCTACAGGTGGTCTATAACAGGTAGAAACTATGGTATTTTTGAACTTGGAATTTATGATTTCTATCGTAAAGACCTCACTATCGGGATTAGAAATGGAGTGGTCTTTTCTTACTTTTATTGCTTGGTCATTCCAAACATGTTGCAATCCCCCCCCCCCCTACCTTTTTGCATGTTTTTCCTTCAGAAGATATTAATTTAAAATTGGAAATTTGAAAGTTAGGGTTATTTTGGAATGTTTCTGTTAGACAAATCATACTGAATAAATAATTACAATCGATTAGGAAGTGCTTAAGTTTTTCAAAATTTTTATTTATGCTTCTTATATTTATGTGAATTATTGTAAAATTATTCTTAATGGTTTCAAGTTCAGTTTTAAAAGTTTCAGTTTTAAAATATCGAGAATCAAAATTATTCATTTCAAAAATTTGCGTATCAGCGTCACCAGAGTATATTATTTTCGATGTTTCGATGACATTAAAGCGCATCGATTCAAAATCTATTGTTTTGTTGATCGTTATTTTAAAATTAAAAATTGAAAACGCTTTTACTAAGTAAAAAAAAAAACAAAACGTGTAGCGCTATTTTTTAAAATCTCGTGTTTATTCGTATTTTAAAATGGCTTATTTACCTTCACTTCTTAGTTTTTTAACTTCTTTCCATAACTTTCTTCGATGATATATTGTTTTTTGAGCGAAGTCTTTATTTATGTATAGGCCAGTTCCTTTAAGTTGATTTAGTTTTTTGTTTTTGTTGATTAAGTTGATTTAAGTTTTGTTTTTGTCTTGGTAATTTAAAAGTTTCAAGGATAATGTTCTTGGCTTGTTATCTTTAAATTGTCCAATTTGATAAGCTCGTTCTTTTTTTTTTTCGATATCTTCCCAACTTTCGCCGGGTGTTTCTTGTAGCCCATCAATTCTTAAGTTGTTTCTTCTTAATCGATTTTGAAGATATTTAGATTTTTTATGTAATGAATTGATTTTTTTGTCATAGTATTTCTTTATTTGTGATATTTTTTTCCGAGATATCATTTTACTGAAAATTTAGGCTGTCCTTAATGTCGTATAAGTCTTTTTCTATATTTGATATTTTACATTAGTAGTAGGAATATGAGAGTTCTAGCTCATTTTTATTTTCAACCCTATTTTCAACCATATATTTAAATAAATATAGGGTTCATTTCTAACCATGATGTGAATAATTATTACAACTAAGAAATAAATTTTCAATTTTTTAAAAAATTGAAAATTGAATTTTTTTAAATAAGTGTTAATTTCATTTCTTGTCGAAAAATGACGTCACAGGTCACGTGATTTTCTTGCTGTGACGTCACGTGATTTTTTCTAATAATAAATATTATCTGGTGTTTTTAACTTTTCTTCTTCTAATCTTTCCTTTTCTAAATTTTCAACATGTAATTTAAATTTATTTTGCAAATAACAAGCTAAACTTAATCTTCTTTTATAACTTGCTAATTTAATATATACATCTTTACTTGCACAATCCATTTCTTATAACTTATGTAAAGAAATTTATTTTCAATTTTTTTTCTTGTGCGCTAATTGATCTTTCAGATCTGTGCGCATGCGCTATTTTTTTATGCATAGTAGAAACATTGTCCTAACAATAAAGTATAAGTTCCAGATTGTCCAACTTGTGCATCACCAGAGTTGAGTGTCACAACCAACTTATTATTTCTATTAAATTATTTGCTTTTAACATTACATTTTCATCATCACATATTTTTAACAACATATCCCTTGTTGATTTTATTTCACTCTCTAATTTTAATAATTCTGGCTTTATTAATTCTAATCCTTCTTTATTAATATGAATACTTAGTATAAATAACGTTATGTATACTAAGTATTCATCTAATTCTGATTTTGTTTTTTTACTGAATTTTTCAGATTTTAATATTAAATCTTTACTAAGTTCTTCTAATGCTTTTTTTAAGCTTAAATAATCTGGTTTAATACTTTTATCATCTTTTTGTAGATTTTCAGCTCTTTCTTTAATTTCAGTTGTAACTGTAGTAACTTTTTCATCATCTTCATCATCTTCATCATCTTCATCATCTTCATCACCTTCATCATCTTCATCATCTTCATCATCTTCATCATCTTCATCAACATATTCAGTAGTTTCTGTAATTTCAGTAACTTCAGTAGTAGTAACTGTAGTAACTTCAGAATCTTCAGTCATTTCAATATCATGAGTATCAATAATATTTAATTTTTCTTCTATTAATCTTAATCTTTCATCTATTAATTTTAATAATTCTTCAAGTTTATTTTCCATTCTTTTTATTATGTTAAAAAAATTATTTAACTCATTTTTAATTTTTTGATTTAAAATATTTTTACAAATAATAAAAATAAAAATGAATGATGATGAGATTAATGAAATATCTGAATTTCAAAAAGAATTTAAACTTTTTGAAGAAATATTAAAATTTGAATTTGAAGAATCAGATTCTGAAGATGACACTTATTATACATCTGATGAAGCTACTTATTTTACATCTGATGATGAAGATGAAGTTAAAGAAAAACCTATAGTTCCAATTCCTTTAAAAACAGTTCAAATCATGGAACTGCATAAAGATAAGCTGAAATGGATTCATTATGTTCCAACTTATAATGTTATTAATGATGATTATCCTGCTATAGATAATACTTCTTTTAAAAAACATTACAAAAAAAGAAAATTTAGTTTTGAAAAACCATTTAATGTAGATATTAATTTTACTGAAGATGGAAAACCTTCAACAATTCATTTTGTAGAGAAACTACCCATTTTCTGTAAAAATATTTTAAATGATAATTTCTGCCCTTTTGGAAGAAAATGTAAATACAATCATGATATTCCTTATTGTAATACTGTAAAGGAAAGACTAATATGCACTAAATCTTCATGCCAATATAGACATATTCATATTTGCTATGATTATCCTAAATGTAGGAATAAAGAGTGTGTATTATTTCATCCTAAAAAGTCAGAATTATCTAAATTAAGAAAAGCTAAAACTAAATTATGCAAATATATTCTTGATAAAAAAGAATGTAAAAATATAAATTGCAAATATGCTCATTCTAAAAAAGAAATTGAAGAAAATGTAGAAATTTGTCATTATACTCCATGTAAATTAGTAGAGAGTAAATTAAAGAAAAATAAAAAAGGAGAAATAGAAACAATATATAAAAATAAAAGTGATAAAACATGTTATTTTTTACATCAAGGTGAAAGTATTTTAAATTATATTGTTAGAACTTTAAAAAAATGAAAAAATATCATACTTTAAAAGTATTATATTTATAGTGATTTAAAAAAATTTAAAAAATGTATAAAAGAAGAATGTTTTTAGATTATGAAAAGCATGAAAAATATACAACAACTTTTAATATTAATTCAGATTTAGAACATAGAGCAATAAATGATAGACATATTAAAGTATTCGCACAAGAAAATTTTACAGTAAAATCAAATTCATATAATAGTATTTCTTTAATGTGTGGAGTTAAAATAGATAAAGGACATGTAATGATTTCACTTGCAGAAAGTTATAAACCAACACTAAATTTACTAAATTCTGTTGTAATAGAGTCTACTGATGGTATTAAAATAACTTTATATAATAACGATAAAAAAGATATAAACATTAAAAAAGGAGATTTGTTATGCTGTATTTCATCTTATAATGGTGTTTTTAATACAAATCATATATCACATAGAGCTGCTTTAGAACCTGATAAAAAAGTAGAATCTAGATCAAAAAGTGATAAAGAATCTGTAAAATCTTTATTATCAAGTATAGGGGGAATAATTAAAGAAACTATATGTGATGAAGATAAACCTAGTATAGATAAATCTGACAATGCTCTATTTGATTTTGGTAAAAAGTGATTTAAAACAAATTTTTCTTTATAGAAAAAAGAAATGCAATGTAATAATGAATGTAAACAGCTTTATCCAGATCTTAACCAGTTTTCAGAAAATCCATCTGCACCACCACTATCTATAGATCAGAGATATAGATTAGATAAAATAAGTGAAATTCAAAGTAAAATAGAATGTGAAAGAAGTAAAAGAGCTAAGTTGAGTAAAAAATATCACAGAGCTGTAAGAATAATTTCAGTTGTTAATAATACATTACATGCAACTACTATGACACTTGGAGCTGTTGGTATTGGTTTTTTAACGACAATAGCTGGAGCACCAGTAGCTATTGCATGTGAAGGTTCAGCATTAGGTATGGGTGCATTATCATTAATAGGATCTCAAGTAATTATAATATATAATAAAAAAGCGGAAAAGCATGAAAAGATTAAAGTATTAGCTGATACAAAATTAAATACGATAAGCGGTATTATTTCTAAAGCTTTAAAAGATGGTTTTATCGATGATGTAGAATTTGCAATGATACTTTCAGAATATGAAAAGTTTCTAGCTATGGTCGAACAAATTAGAACAGAATCTAAGAAAGATATAGATGAGCAGACTAAAAAGTCAATATTTAATAAAGGAATAGAAAAAGGCAAAAGTGATGTCATTGAATTGTTAAATATGAGATTTAACAAAAATCAGAATATAGGAGTGATGAATAATACTCTTAAGAATTAAATAAAAAAACATATATTTTGTAATAATTGAACATATATTATGTATTACTAACATAATATATGTTGATTTAATCCCTTTAGGGATCTGAGAATCACATTGTGATTTAAAAAAATTATTGTTTATATAAAAATGTATGCAAAAGCTACAGATATTGAAGCAAGATTAAAAATAGCAAAAGAACTTGAGGGGTTAAAGAAAAGTGTATATCAAGATTCTATTAATGAAAAGTTAGGTTATGATACTTTACAGACTAACTTGGAAAAATTGTACAAGCCAATAATAGATAGTCAATCTGGAATAAAAGAAGGTATATCTAAATTAGAAAATAAAGCTGATCAAATAGCTAATACTTTTTCAAGTTATCCTGCTTTACTAGATTCTGAAACTAAATCAATCATGCCACCTAAAGTTGTAGATAAAATGTCATTAGGACCTATCGCAGCAGAATATCTAAAGTTATATACTGCTAAAAATAGTAAAAAAGTATCAGATGATATATTTGGTATACATTACAATGAAGGTGATAAAAAATTTTACATTGGTAAAAAACCAATAACTATTGAAGGTAATGATATAACTATTGAAGATAAAAAATACACTGGTACACCTGGTCTTTGGGAAATCATAGTAAAATCTCATCCTGTTAGATATACTAACGATGATCGTAATAAGTATAAAAATTTTTTAGATCAAACAGATGCAATTCGCTCTGATTTAAATTCAGCTAAACCGAGATCATCTAAAAGTTATAAGTACGCTAAAGTAATAAAACCTATTTGGGAAGAGATGATTGGAAAGTCTGGAAAAGGAGTTGTCATTCTTCCCAAATGCACTATTTGATATGCTTAAATTACGCTTAGCTGCCTTACAAGCAGGTAATACTGGTGCTAGAAATGAGGTTGTTGCTATTTGTGATGAGTTGTTACGACAAGGTCAAATAGACGATGATGAGTATAAAGCATTACAGAAAGCAATAACTTAAAATGAATTAAAAAAATTATTTTATATATAAAAATGACAAAATACTATGATACTCTAATCAATCTTTCAGATAGTCAGAAAGAAAAAATTAAAAAAGCAATTGAATCTGATACTAATGCTAGTATAAAACTATCATATGAAGATTTAAATGGTGAACACAAAATAGCTTTAACAGAGTCACAAAGAAACAGAATGAAAGCAGCTTATTTAAAAAATAAGGGTATAACACTTTCACTGAGTAGAGCACAACTTAAACATAATACTAAAGTAAATGGTGGATTTCTACCTCTACTAGGATTAATTGGAAGTGTAATTGCGTCAAGGGTTGTTCCGGCTATAGCAACAGGATTATTGACTGGAACAGCTGCAGCTGCTGGAAGTACTATAGTTAATAAAATTGCTGGAAATGATATTATTTATGGAAAGGATTTAAAATTAGAAAAGTAGGAAAAGGAGTATTTTTAAATCCATGGAATGGTAGTTATAATTATTTAGACGGATATTATTCTAAAAATGGAAATGAATATTCATCAGTAGGTAGAGGTTTGTTATTAGGAGAAAATTCTCCATTTAAGAATATACCATTATTAGGTCTTCTTCTTTAAGTTCTGAAAGAACCCAAGCTTTGCTAAATCTTATAATATATATTTTTTTAAAAATATATATTTATCGATTCCACAATGAAGTTGGATAATAAAATAAATCTAATCCACTTCTATACTTTCCATTTAATAAATCAGAAGACAAATCTATAACAACAAATCCATGCTTTTTTGACCAAGCTTCATTACAAAACTTTTTAAACTCATCTAATTTCATATCATTTGAAACATGGTCATTATAAATATGATTTACATTTTTAGAATCTTGTTTAAACAAGCATATAAAATTTGCATTTTCTCTTATCGTTCTCCTAGGTAACTCAAAATAATTTTGTGCCAAGTAGAAACAATCTACATTGCTATGTCTTCCTCTTATATAGTACTTTTCACACTTGTTTTGTTTTGTTAATTGTAAATCATCAAATATCATTAAATTATTTTTAATAGAGTTAAGACTTTCAGGTTCTGGAACATCCTCTGCTGTTTCAAAAAATTGACACTCTATATCTGTTTTATCTTTTAAATCTCTTGAAATGTTTTTAATAATAAACTCTGGACTTACATTGTTTTTATTTATTTGATCTTGCAACTCAAATAGTTTAAGAATAACTTCTTTTGGTAATTTATTTTCAAAAGAATTTTTTAATATTTTGTATTCAGGTTGAAAAAGTGACTTTCCAAAAACTTGTAAATTATTATAGTCTAACCAACCAGGTCTTAAGAGCAAGTTTAATAATAATGTTGTCTTTCCACAACCTGATTTTCCAACAATAATACCTCTTATACTTTTAGGTAATAACTGATTATTATGACGTTTACTTTTATTTACATTCCATGATAAATCTATAATTTCCATTTTTTATTTATGAAAAGTATTTTTTTAGATCGCTTTTGCGATCCTTGGATCTTTTTGTGATCTAAATAGATTTGTGTTAAATAAATTAAAATACATATATAAAAAATGTACTGCGTTAAATGTAAAAACAAAACAGATACACTCAACTTACAACATGCTGTGAGTAAAAACAAAAGAAATATGATATGTGGAAATTGTGCAATCTGCGGAACAAGAAAATGTCAATTTACAAAAGGAACTGAAAGAGCTAAAAAAGGAGGTGACTTGGTAGAATCAATTAATAAATTCACAAGTAATAGAAAATTACCTTTGCAAAAGTTTCCAGGTGAAATGCACATACCTGGTATGAACTTTGCAGGACCTGGTACTAATTTAGATGAAAGATTAACTTCTACTGAGATGCCTAAAGAATGGAGCATGCCTGTAGATCGAGTTGATAAAACAGCTTATATTCATGATCTTGCTTATAAGCATTATCCAGATAAAGAGCATAGAAATTTAGCTGATAAAATGATGCTTGAACAAATGGATGCTATACCTAATCCTACACCTCGTGAAAAATTAGAAAGAAAGATTATAAAACCTATCATATCTGCTAAAGTAAGGTTTGGTATGGGAAATAAAGAGTCAATGAGTATTAAAGAATTATGTCAAAAAAACTACCAGCGCAGAGGAAAAAAAGCAAAAACTTGAAGTGGACTGATGAACTTGCAAATGAACTTCATAAACCTGTAATAAAACATTTTAGAAAAAGAAAAGTAATTGCAAATGGAATAGATGAAATATGGGCTGCTGATTTAGTTGACATGCAAGCTTATTCTAAATTTAATAATGGTACAAAATACTTATTAATGGTTATTGATATATTTTCAAAGTATGGATGGATTATCCCATTGAAAAGTAAGACGGGAATTGAAGTTGCTGATGCATTTAATAAAATATTTAAAGATAGAAAGTGTGCTAAATTATGGGTAGATAAAGGCTTAGAATTTTATAACAAGCATGTTAAAGCATTAGGTGTTCATCTCTATTCAACTGAAAATGAAGAAAAAAGCTGTGTAGTTGAACGATGGAATAGAACAATGAAAGAAAAAATGTTTAAATACTTTTCTGCTAATTCTACTAGAAAATACATTGATGTTTTAGATGAAATGGTAAAACAATACAACAACACAAAGCATTCTTCAATTAAAATGACTCCAGTTGAAGCAAGCAATAAAAAGAATGAAAATAAAGTTTGGTTAAATTTAAATAGTAAAGTAAGATCTGAACATAACAAGCTTAAGTTTACAATAGGTGATAAAGTGAGAATAATTAAAAAAAAAAAATTATTTGAAAAAGGATATACACCAAGATGGACTGAAGAAGTATTCACAGTATCACAAGTTCAGTACACAGATCCACCTACTTATAAAATAACTGATTATAATAGTGAAGAAATACAGAGTTAAGGGTAACCCTAACCCTGACTATAGAATTTCATATAAGAGAGAGAAAAAAGTAGATTCTAAAAGAACTAATATATAAATTTTTTATATTGAAAACAATATAAAAAATTATGACATATATAAAAATGTCAATAACAATACATATATCTTCAAACGATACTGTTATAAATACTAATATGGCAGTACCTATTGAACTAGATGCAGATAAAGAGTATGGAATAGCTCTAAAAAAATTAATGACTTATAATAGTTTTCCAAATATTATTGAAGGATTAAACAATACTATAAATATTACTATAGAAGCTAGTGATAGTCCTGCTTTTCAACAAATTAAGATCCCAACAGGATCCTATGAACTTAGAAATATAAATACAATTGTAACTAGATATGTAATGACTACTCTTAAAGAACAACTTGCTAAATATAAAGAGTCTTTTAAAAATGTATCAAGCACAGATATTGAAAATTATAAAAAAAAACAAAAGTATGATAGTATAAGACTTGATCCTACATCTATTATATTTGAAGCAAATTTTAATACTGAAAAATCACAGATTATTATTAATAAAAATAGCAATATTAGAATACAACTTGATGATGACTCTATAAAAGATCTTTTAGGTTTTAATAATAGAGATCGTGATGATAATCTTATAACATTTGACTCATCAAAAGTATATATTTCAGATAAAGTAATAGATATAAATCATGTTAATACTATTCGTGTAACAAATAGTCTTGTAACAGGATCAATTATAGATGGTGTATATTCAAATGTTATATATTCATTTTATCCATCTACGCCAGTGGGTTATAAAATTGTAGAAGTACCAAATAATCTAACTTATTATAGATTATTATCAAAAAAAATTTGGGATATGAAAACAACAATAATGGACCAAGATGGACATATACTTACTTTACAAGGGGAACCAATAAGTATTGAATATGAAATAAAAGAAATTGTGTCAAAATGTAAATCAGAACATCTTTTAGAAAGACAAGTATCTCTTTTAGAAGAACAAAATGAACTTTTAAAAAGAAAGTCAAGATGATAGCATTGATCACAAAGTGATCTAACTAAAAATATTTCATATATCAAATGTTAGATATAAATAAAAAAGCATATACTCACAAGTATGTAGTAGGCGGAAGTGGAGTATTTACAGATATAAATAATATGTATAATCAGGCAAAATCTTCTGATTTTTTTAGAGCATTATCTGGTATGAAAACAATGTTAACTAATCATTTTAATAAAAATGGACCTATAATAAAATAGCAAAGCCCAGATTCATGCAAGCGAATTGGCAAAGCCCAGATCACAGAGTGATTTAAAAAAATATATAGTAAATAAAATGTTAGTTATAAATAATAAAGGATATACACACAAGTATGAAGTAGGTGGAAGTGGATTATTTACACCTTTTTTAAATATGTTTAATAAGCAAGTATTAAGTAATGCACTTAATTCATCTCGTATTTTTGCTAGTAGAGCAGCTGCTACAGACTTGGGAAAAACTGCTATAGATGCAGCAAAGTCAGCAGGGAAAGAACTTGCAACTTCTGCAATATCTACTGCTAAAGAAATTGTAATAAATAAAGGTAAAAAATTAATAGAAAATGTAAATAAATCATCTAAGTTAACACCTGAAAATAAACAAGAACTTAAAAATTTAATAAATACTTTAGATAATAAATTAAATGAAGAAGTACCAGATATTAATAAAATCATGATGGGATCATCAATAAAAAGTAAACCTGTTAGAATACAAGATTTAGTTAAAAAACATAAAGGCGATGGGCTTAGAATAATATAATTTTATAAATAGCGAAAAGTGATTTAAAAAAAATATATTGCATATATAAAAATGGTAAAATCTGATATATTTAATATTACTGATAAATTGAGATTTGATGAGGAGATTAAAAAATATGAAGAATATGAATTTACACCCTCTGTTAATTCTAATTTAAATTCAGGAGAAATAAGAATTTTTATTGAAAACAGTGATTCTTTGTTTCATCCACATGAATCCTATTTAGAAATTGAAGGAAGGCTTGTAAAAGCAGATGGAACTTCATATGCAGATGATTCTGCAATAACACTTGCACACAATGGACTTATGCATTTATTTGAAAGAATTGATTATAAGTTCTATGATTCAGTTGTTGAATCAGTTCAATTTCCAGGTATAGCAACTACAATGCTTGGAATGTTAAAATATCCAAATGACTTTCAACAATCAAAAGCAATGAATCAATTGTGGTATAAAGATAATATGGCAACAGCAGATTTAGTTAATAATACAGGATTTTCAACAAGGCAACAATTTATCATTAGAAAACCAACTACAAAAGGTTCATTTGAATTTAGTATTCCATTAAGACATATTTTTGGATTTTGTGATGACTATGATAAAGTTTTTTATGGATTAAAGCATGAACTTTATCTGTTAAGAAGAAGTGATGATAATGCAATTTTTAGAGCTGCTGGTGTAGCTGCAGGAAAAGTAAATATTACTAGAATATCATTAATGATGAGACGTGCAACTCCATCTGCTCTAGCAGATTTAGAACTTACTAAAATAATTAAATCACAAGAAACACTTGATATAGGTTTTAGATCAAGGTTCTTAGATAGAACTAATGTTGAACAAAGAACAACATTTGACTGGAGATTAGGATTAAGAACAACTGAAAAACCTAGATATATACTTGTTGGTTTTCAAACAAATAGGGATGGAAATCAAGAACAAAATTCTTCAATATTTGATCATTGTGATTTGAAAAACATGTGTATTGTACTTAATGAAGAAAAATATCCTGCTACTAATTATAATTTATCATTTCCAAATATGAAAATTACTAGAGCATATAGACATGCATCAAATTTTGCTGAAGATTATTATAATATGTCTAATCTTATTAGTCTATGTGGTATCACTCCTTCAGACTATAGAGATTTATATCCTATTATGTATTTTGATGTAAGTAAACAATCAGAAAGCATGAAAGAAAAAACAGTAGATATTAGACTTAAAGCAGAATTTAATACACCTGTTCCAGCAAATACTGTAATATATGCTCTCATCATTTCAGATAGAATAGCAAAACTTACTTCTAATGGAGATAGATTAAGACTTGAATATTAGGTTACAAAGTGACCAATGCTATGCTAGGTTCCAAAGGAACCCAATCTTCGCTAAGTCTTAAAAAGACCAATAGAAACTAGGTTAAACGCTAAAAGATAGTAAAGAAGATTAATTATTTTTAAAAAAGTATATGCAATAAAAAAATACTATTATTTAAATTATTTGAAAATAATTTAAATAAATTTTCTTTATATATAAAAAAGAATGAGTGATAAAATAAAATATACGAAAAAGTATTTATTAAATTTATTAAAAGATAATAATATACAACAAACATCTAAAGACCCTATGGCATTAGTTATGATTGCTATGGATCATAATTTAATTGATAAAGATTCTGTAAAAACAAATATCATTACTAAAAAACAAAAAAAACCAAAGATTGAAAGAGTTAAAAGAGTTAAAAAAGAAAAAATAGAAAAAGAAAAAAAATCTGCTGGAAGACCAAAATTTCTTCCAACAAAAGAAAAAAAAGAAAGAGATCCTAAATATGATTATCTCACAACAATTAGAACAGATCCATGGGGAATTAAACTTACTAATATGAAAACTGGTGAAGTTAAAAATTACAAATCATTTTATGACTATAATAAAAAAGAAAAGCACTCTAAAACATATATTTTTAATAGAAATGGGAAAATTGTAGATGGAGTAAAAATTGAAATAATTAGAGCAAGTAAAGAAAAAGATGCATTATCACAAAAATAAAATAGATAATGAAAAATAAATTATTTTTATAGACTTTTTCTATAAAAATATAAAAAGAAAGCGTTTTTTTGTATTATTTAATTTTCTTTACATAAAAAATAAAAAATTGAAAATGATATAAATAATTTTCTTGTGTATATAAAAATGGAAAATAGAAACGTAAAAGAATTAAAACAAATCGCAAGAGAGCGAAGAATTAGATATTATTATAGAATGAGAAAAGCAGATCTCATTAGAGCAATTGAGCAAACAACTCCTATATTAGATATTCCAATCCCAAACAACATTACACAAAATACTTTAGCACCAACACAATATGTTCCAATTAGTTATATTAATAATATTAAGAACAAAGTGAATTCATTTGCTAATTGGATTATAGACTATGTTCCTGAACCTATTAAAAATGTTGCTAATGAAAAACTTACATCGTTAAAGTCTACAGTTTCTAATTTGTATAAAAGATTTGGACTTAGAAAACAAATAGAATTTAAATTATCACAATCATCTCTTAAAAATGTAACTAAACAATTTTCAGCTGAAGGTGTTAAAGGATATGATGCTTTGTCCTTTATGAAATCAGCTGAAAATAATGTAATTGATATACTCAAAAGCAATAAAGGATCAAAGATCTATATTGTTCTTTCATGTGAAATGGAGCGTACTGATCTTAAAACAGGAGAAACTATAACAACTATCGCGTCATTTTCAACAAAAGCAGAAGTTAGAATCAACAGATTTAAATGATTTTTATGAAAGAGCTGAACAGAAAATTTTAGAATCCTTGTCAGCATTTCAACAATTAGGATCAAGTTGGATATTTGTTTCAGTTAAAAAGATGGACATTAATATCATTGAATATAAGCCTATTAAAGGTAAATCTTACATTCCTCTTCCTAAAGAGTTAACAGCTAAAAAAGCAATTATTAATATGAAGAATGAAGACAACGAATGCTTTAAGTGGTGTGTTGCTAGATTTTTTAATCCTAAAGAAAAAAATTCTGAAAGAGTAGATAAAGATTTAAAAGAACAATCTGAAAAATTAAATTGGGAAAAAATAAAATTCCCAGTATCACTACAACAAATTACTCAATTTGAGAAAAATAATCAAGACATCAGTGTTTATGTCTATGGTTATGAAAAATTATCATTACATCCTTTACACAAATCTAAAAACAAAAATAGACAACACCAAATAGATTTATTACTCATTTCAAATGATGAAACCAATCACTATTGTTTAATAAAAAGTTTAAGTAGATTACTTTCATCACAAATATCTGAACATAATGGTAAAAAACACTTTTGTAGAAATTGCTTGTTAGGATTTTGTACTAAAGAATCTTTGTCAAATCATAAATTGTATTGTGATACTCATGATTCAGTACGAATTGAGCTTCCAAAACCAAATACAATGACTGAGTTTAAAAATTATAACAAGTCTATGAGAGTTCCTTTTGTAGTCTATGCTGATTTTGAAAGTTTTATAAAACCAATCAACACTTGTACACCTAACCCAGATGAATCATATACAAAGCAATACCAAAAGCATACACCTAGTTCATTTTGCTACTATATTAAATGCTTTGATGAAAAAATATATCAAAGTAAACTAGTTACATTCACTGCAAGTAATGAAGATGAAGATGTAGCACAAAAATTTGTTAATATGCTAGAAGAAGATGTAAAAAAGATTTACAACGATTATTTAAAATTTCCAAAAAAGATGATATTTACTGTGAAAGACAAAAATAATTTTGATAATGCAAAAATATGTCATATTTGTGAAAAAGATCTTAATGAAGATAGAGTACGAGATCATTGTCATATTACTGGAAAATATAGAGGTGTTGCGCATAGTGATTGTAATTTACAATTTAAAATTCCAAAATTCATTCCAGTACTATTTCACAATTTATCTGGTTATGATTCTCACTTGTTCATAAAGAAATTGTCAAAAGGAGGAAATATAAATTGCATACCCAACAATGAAGAAAAATGTATTAGCTTTTCTAAAGAACTTAAAGTAAATAAATTTACTAATAGAGAAGGTAAAAAAGTTGAAGTTAAACTGTATCTACGTTTTCTAGATAGTTTTAAATTTATGGCTGCTAGTTTAGATAGTTTAACTAAAAATTTGTCAAAAGATCAATGTAAAAATATTAGTAGATACTATTCTGGAAATGAACTCAATTTATTGTTAAGAAAAGGTGTTTATCCTTATGAATGGGTTGACTCTATTGATAAATTAAATGAAACACAATTACCATCAAAAGATTCATTTTATTCAAGATTAAATGATGAAGGAATAAGTGATGAAGATTATTTACATGCTCAAAATGTATGGAAAGAGTTTAATTGTGAAACATTTAGAGATTACCATAATTTATATAACGAATCTGATGTATTACTACTAGCTGATGTCTTTGAAAATTTTAGAGATGTCTGTTTTAACAATTACAAATTAGATCCTGCTTGGTACTATACAGCACCAGGATTAGCTTGGGATGCTGCGTTGAAAATAACAGAAGTAAAATTAGAATTATTAAGTGATTATGATATGATCTTAATGATAAAGGAAGGAATAAGAGGTGGAATTAGTATGGTTTCTAACAGGTTAGGAACTGCTAACAATAAATATATGGAAAATTATGATGAAAGTAAAGAATCTACTTACATACAGTATCTAGATGCAAATAATTTATATGGAAGGGCTATAAGTAAACCCCTTCCAACACATGGATTTAAATGGATGAATGAAGAAGAATTAAAAAATTGGAAATCTACTTCTTGCATGTTAGAAGTAGATTTAGAATATCCTGAACATTTACATGATGTTCATAATGATTATCCTCTAGCTCCTGAAAGATTAAAAATAGACAAAGTTGATAAATTAATACCTAATTTAAATCATAAGAAAAATTATATCATACACTATGAAAATCTTAAACTTTATGAAAGGTTAGGATTAAAGATTACTAAAATTCATAGAGGAGTAAAGTTTGAAGAAAGTGCATGGTTGAGTAAATACATTAAACTCAATACAGATCTAAGGACTAAAGCAACAAATAATTTTGAAAAAGACTTTTTCAAACTTATGAATAACTCAGTATTTGGAAAGACAATGGAGAACATTGAAAACAGAGTTGATGTGAGATTAGTTACAAAAAGAGAAGAAGCTATTAAATTAGCATCAAAACCAAATTATGAAAGTAGAACAATATTTGATGAAAATTTAATTGCAATACATATGAAAAGAACAAAACTAGTTTATAACAAACCCATTTACTTGGGTATGTGTATTTTAGATTTGAGCAAGACTTTAATGTATGAGTTTCATTATGATTACATAAAAAATAAATATAAAGATAAAGCTAAACTATTATATACAGATACAGATTCATTAATCTATGAAATAAAAACAAAAGACTTTTATGCAGATATTGCAAATAATATTGAAAGTAAATTTGATACAAGTGAATTTAATAAAGATCATCCAGCTGTTCAAAATGGATTTAAAGTAGGTGTAAATAAGAAAGTAATAGGAATGTTTAAAGATGAGTCAACAGGAAAACAAATTACAGAATTTATAGGACTAAGATCAAAATTGTACTCTTACAAAATAGATGAAGAAGATAAAAAGAGATGTAAGGGAGTAAAGAGAAATGTAGTAAAAAATTATATTACACATGAAGATTATAAAGACTGCCTTATAAATAGAAAAGATCAAATGAGAAAAATGAATGTCATAAGATCACATTGTCATGATGTTTATACTGAAGAAATAAACAAAATAGCATTGAGCGCAGAAGATGATAAAAGAGTAATTCAAGAAGATGGTATAAATACATTAGCATATGGACATTATAAAAGTTCCTATTGATCACAGAGTGATCTAGCGAAAATTGGATCGCAAAGCGATCTAAAATAAACAGGTAAGCAAGCAAGTCATTTTTTATATCTTAAAAAGATCTAAAAAAATCTAACGAAGTAATAAAAATGGACAAACATATCAATGTTGAAGGAATTATATTACCCAATGAAGCCTTAACAAACTTTCAGTTAATAAAAGCAGCAAAAAAATTAAAAATTAAAAATTTTAGAGGTGTATTTGTAAGAGATGAATTACCTAAAAATACACAAAACAAAGAATGTGGAATATTAAATACTGGAGATTCAAGTACGAATGGATTTCATCGGATTTGTTGGTATAAAGATGGAGAAGAAAAGTTAAGTTTTGACTCTTATGCACTACCACCTCCAGTTGAACTTGTTCAATATTTACACAGTCCTGTTTATTATAATAGTAAAAGAATTCAGTTTAGAGACACTTCTTTTTGCGGGCACTTGTGCCTTTATGTATTAAAAAAGCTTGATAAAGGTGTTGATTTTCAAAGTATTGAAAATTCATTATATTGAATTAAAAAAAATATGTATATAAAAAATGAGTATGAATATAGCTGGTAGTAATTCATTATATGGTTACACAACAGATGGATTAAATATCAACATTAATGTTGGCAATACAGCCACGACTGATGTTGATTTGAGTTCACATAAATTAATCAATGTAGCTGATCCTACAGATGCACAAGATGCAGCTACAAAGAATTATGTAGATAATAATCAGATTTCTAGCAGTTCCTATCTAAAAATAGATGGAACTAATAGTATGAGTGCTAATATAAATTTGAATTCACATAAATTGATCAACGTAGCTAATCCTACTAATGCACAGGATGCAGCTACAAAGCATTATGTAGATAATAATCAGACTTCTAGCAGTATGTATCTAAGAACTGATGGTTATAATCCTGCAACTGCTAATATAAATTTAAATACAAATAAATTCATCAATGTAGCTGATCCTACTGATGCACAAGATGCTGTTACAAAGAGCTACGTTGATGATATGCAAAATCAAAGTTTAGATATCATTCCCAATACAAGTTTAATATGCTTTAGATAAAAATCTCAAGCCTTCTATGCAACTCCAGGATCATATACCATTTTTAGCTATAGTGGTAGTTCAGGAATTCTAAAAAAACTGTTGATTGCATTTACAGGATCTACTATTGCACCTAATACTGTACCAGGTAACTTGTTTTTAAAAATATATGCTGACAATGTACTTTGCATAGGTAATGATTCTATTGTAACAGATGGTGTAGGTATTAATAATTTAGCTTGTGATTTATTAATTGCACCACTTGGTGGATCCTATTATGCAAACCCTTTACAAGGGTGTAATGTATTTAGTACAAGTGCATTAGGAGGATATTTTACATTTGATCTTCCTTTTACATCAAGTTTGAATATACAATTATACAATAAAACAGGAAATTCAGTGACCTTTTGGTTACAACCTTTTATCACAAGAACTTCATCGTTACAACAAACATTAACTAGTATTAATCCTCTAATACCTCGATCTATCTCATCTATTAAGTTGTACTCAACAACATTTAGATATGTAAATACAACTTATGGTAGTGAATATATGCTAATGAATGTTATGGATAATGGAAACGGAGTGTATTTGAAATACATAAGAATGCATGTTGTTGGAGGATCTGGAGACTGGTGGGAATCTAGAGTTCGCATCTATGATGGATATAGCGCTCCTACCAATACTAACTCTGTCATTCAACCTTGGACACCCTATAATAATAATGGATATACTACATTTTCTGGATATGATGTTAACAGTCGATGTATCTACGCTTTATCAGGTTTAGAAGATTTTTATCTCTCTTCATGGAATGGATCTAATGTAAGCTCATTTAATAATGAAGTATCAGGATTGTTGAATCAATCAAGTAGTATAATTGGTCCAACAACTACAATTTCATTTTATAGAAACTTTAATTCATCTGAAAGTATGCCTAGCGTTGGTAGAGGTAGAAGAATGGTAGTGACACTCAACTCTGGTGATGCACAAGTTGGACAATCTGGAAGCTATGCTGCACTGATAGGACAATGTTTCTACTACGCATAAAAAAATAACGCATGCGCATTAAAACAAGAAAAATGAGTTAAATAATTTTCTTGTGTATATAAAAAAGAATGGAAAACGAAGTGCAAAAAGAAATTAATCCAGCATATTTAAACTTTAAAAAAAGATTAGAAATAACGAGTAAAGATTTAAAATTAAAATCTAAAAAATTCAGTAAAGAAACAAATACACAATTAGGATCAGAACTAGAATCAGAATTAAAATTCATAAAGTTAATAATAAAAAATATATATAATCATGTTGATAAAAAAGAATTATTAGAATTAATAAGACCGGAATTATTAATATTAGAGAGTAAAATGATATCAACAAGAGATATGTTGTTAGAAACAAGATATATGTTGTTAGAAACAAGATATGATGAACATGTACAAATATTAATAGAAAAAATAGAAGAAATATTAAATATTATATTAAATATTATATATGAAGAAGATACTTATGATATTGAAATGACTGAAGATAATAAATATATAATAAAACAAATAAAAAAGAAAAATAAAAAATTAGAAAAAAAGCAAAATGAAATAGAAGAATTAAAAAATGTCGAAAATGGTATTCAAAAAGAAATAGAAAAAAAGCAAAAAGAAATAGAAAAAAAGCAAAAAAAGAAAAATAGAAAAATTAAAAAAAATAACGAATATAATATTCAAGAAAAAATAGAAAATGATATTCAAAAAGAAATAGAAAAAAGCAAAAAAAAAATAGAAAAATTATTCAGTGCCGAATATAATATTCAAGAAGAAATAGAAAAAAAGCAAGAAAAAATAGGAAGAATTAAAGAAATACGTAATACTTTCTATAAAATATATATAGCAAAAGATCCGAAGGATCAATTAGCGCACAAGAAAAAAAATTGAAAATAAATTTCTTTACATAAATTATAAGAAATGGATTGTGCAAGTAAAGATGTATATATTAAATTAGCAAGTTATAAAAGAAGATTAAGTTTAGCTTGTTATTTGCAAAATAAATTTAAATTACATGTTGAAAATTTAGAAAAGGAAAGATTAGAAGAAGAAAAGTTAAAAACACCAGATAATATTTATTATTGAAAAAAATCACGTGACGTCACAGCAAGAAAATCACGTGACCTGTGACGTCATTTTTCGACAAGAAATGAAATTAACACTTATTTAAAAAAATTCAATTTTCAATTTTTTAAAAAATTGAAAATTTATTTCTTAGTTGTAATAATTATTCACATCATGGTTAGAAATGAACCCTATATTTATTTAAATATATGGTTGAAAATAGGGTTGAAAATAAAAATGAGCTAGAACTCTCATATTCCTACTACTTACATTTGTTGTTATTAATGTCTTTCTGTAGCATGTCTAATCTATCTGTAATAATTTTGAGATTTGTACCGATAATTGAGGTAAATGATTTTTCCTGGTCTTTTAATAATCTTTCCGTTTCTATTAGGATACTTTTTTGTGTTCCTTAAGTTTACTGGAAATTATTTTGTCGAAATAGACACATCCCGCATTCCTATGATGTAATGTTTAAAAATGACGTATGTTCTCGGGCAATGATAAAACGTAAACATTAAAATTTAGTAGCTATTACTATTTTTTTAAATATGTGTTATTTTGCCTGTTCCACATTGAAAAAAGTTGAAAAACTTGATTTTCGGGGCAGTGGAGCTCATTGCTGTATTCCACAATGCAAAAGTGCATTTTACGATTCTCAAGGAAACAAGTCAGGCATTGGATAATTTAAAATTCCTAAGGACACTGCTTGTCGTAATAAGTGGTCTAAAATTATTTATCAGTTTAGAAAAAAAGGGGGTAATGACAATTTCGTTATAAAGGATACAACTTTAGTTTGCGAGCTTCATTTTAAAGTTGAAGATATTCAATTATCAATAAATATTGGCAAAAAATCTCTCAAAAAGGGAGTATTCCCATTGGTTTTTAAGTTTAAAAAGCTAATTGATGTAAAAAAAAGTTCTTCTCCTAGAAAAAAAAAAACTACTTGAAAATTTTGAAATTTTCTAAAAGCGAAGACATTAAAATTAATAACAAAGTACAATTGACTTTGAGGTTGACAGCAGTCTAAAAAGAAGTTGTTGTCAGGACAACATAAAATTGATTTATTGGAAAAAGAAAAACAATAGTTGATATCTAAAATGCGCTATTTAGAATATGAAAACAAAATAATAAAAAATCAATAAAATCAATATAAAAGAAAATATATTCATAGTTATGAAAATATGTCAACAGACAAAAAATTGTTCCAAAAGTATACTGGCATTGAGCATGAACAGTTTAATAATTTGTATAAATTTTTAAATCCAGGAAATAATTGAGAAAACGTTAAATATCACAACTTATCACTATTCAAAAAAGTTAATATTTTCGTCAATAAGGAAAAATCTGGTCCAAAACCAAAATTAAACACAAAAGATTAGTTATATATGTTTTTAGTGTGGCTAAAAAATGGATTTACAATTTTTCACACGTCTTGGTTATTCAAAATATCAAAATCTACAACATCATCTTAATAACATGGACAAATTTTCTATATTTTTCATTTGGAAGTGTTCCTAATTGGCCATCACGGGAACAAGTTGATAAGTATATGGCAGAAAACTTTAAAATGAGATTTTCTTCAATAAGATGCATCATTGATTGCACTGAACTCTTTTGTCAAAAACCTTCATCACTAAGACAGAAGAGTTCTTTACTCTCCAATTATAAACATCATGTAACTTATAAAGAATTGTTAGGTATTTCTCCATCAGGAGCTATAACTTTTATAAGTCAACTTTATGATGGATTTATTTCTGACAAAGAAATTGTTATGTAGTCGGATTTTCTTAATAAAGAACTATGGAATGAAAATGATTCAGTTATGGCCGATCGTGGGTTTACCATCTCAGATATTTTGAAAACAATCAATTTTAAATTAAACATACCATCTTTTTTAAACAGACAGTTACAGCTATGTAAAGAAGATGCAATAGAAAGTCAAACTATAGTATCTTTGAGAATTTATGTAGAACAAGCTATACGCAGAACAAAAGTATTTCGCCAAATAAGTAAAGAAATTCCTTTAGCGTTTCATGAGTCGATAAACCAACTATGGACAGTCACTTGTCTTTTATGTAACTTCCTCCCACCACTTATCAAAAATCAAAAATAAAAGCATTTATTTACAAGGATATTATTTCTTGAATATTAACGTTGTTATCTAATATTTGTGGTCGAAAATAGTTAATGCAAAAATTATTTAATTTTGTAACTAATTCAAAAAAGAACTGATTGTCAAAAGGTGTTCTTATGATAGCAATTCCCTTGAATGTATACACAACTAAGTCGCAAAACTGGGCATTACTTAAACCCATTGCCATTTGTATTTGTGTATAATAACCAGTGGAATGATCTTTTTTTAAATTTTTCATTGTAATGTCCATTTTTTTTTTAAGCGCTGAAATAAAATACGTCTTATCTCTTCAACTGAAACGCGAAAAAAGATATCTATATATCTATATATAGATATCTTTTTGTATATAGATATATAGATATCTATAAGATATCTATATATCTATATACACTGGCGTAGAAACAGAAAGGGGGCAGAGGGGGCGATAGCCTCTTTCCCCAACTAATATACTGGGGAGGGGAAGACACTACATCTAGCCCTCCTCCTTTCCTAAACTGTTTAAAAAAAAACTTTTATGATAGCAACAGCCGAGTTATCATTTTCCAGTCTGCAATGACTCAATCACAATTAAACATCACCATAGAAAAGTATATCCATAAAACTGTCTAATCACGTTAAAAAGATGATTAATCATGTTGCATGTGATAAATAATTGAATAAATAAATCATTTTTATCAATTTTACTGTATCATAAAAATAGAGGAACTTTTTCTTTTTTAATATATGTTTGTAGACCCCCCCCCCCTCACTTTCGCGACTTTTCTATGCCACTGTTTATATATATATATATATATATATATATATATATATATATATATATATATATATATATATATATATATATATATATATATATATATATATATTATGTTTGTCAGTTAAGTTTTTTTTTTTACTTTTTGTTAAAATAGACATAAGTTAAAAACAAAAAACTATTGAATTTATATAATATATTGTTTGTTAATAATTTACACGTTAATAAATTTGCATTAAAAATATATAAAAAATAAATGCATTAAATTTATCATTAATAATATGAATACTTGTAAAGCTTATAATAATGTCAAATATACAATTAATATAAAACATAACATATAAAAGAGATCATGCAAGACTTTGAGAACATTATTCTTTGTCAGATTCATCAAAAATATAGGGCTCAAATCGTGGTAATGATAATCAAGATAAAGGCTTCAATGTCAATGATTGGGCAGTATAGCCACGACTTTCTGTTGAACTGTTTTCTGGATGGACTTTTTTATGCTCTTTTTTTTCTGCCTCTATTTCTGTCTAGAGCTCCGGAAAAAAAAGCCACAACTGCCTTTTAATTTTGCTGTATGTGGTATCTTTTGTCAGCAAATTTCTTCTATAAACATAAACGCAGTCATATATCAAGTGTTTTTATGAACAAAATTATAAGAGTATAGCTAAATATAGCTGTTGTATATATCTGTATGTCTATATCTTTATCTCTCTCTCTTTGTTTATATATATATATATATATATTATATATATATATATATATATATATATATATATATATATATATATATATATATATATATATATATATATATATATATATATATATATATATATATACACATGGGCAGGATTAAAAAGTCTTTTTTTTAAAAGGAATGACCTTTATAAACTAAATTGAAAATTAAAAAAAAAAATAAAAACGTTTAGAAGGGCGCAATAATACCTAAATTGCTACCTATAAAGACTTATTTAATTTCAGGTAAAGATGTTGCATGTGGAATAATAACTTTTTTGTTATAGCCATCAAAACTTGTGTCACGGAAGGAGCCTATCATTCCTTCTCTGACACAATTTTTTTATGCCTATAACAAAAAATTTAGAATTCTACTAACAATGTCTTTTCTCAAAATTAAATAGATATTTATAGTTAGTTTGTTAGGTATTTTTACCCCCTTCTAAACCTTTTTAATTTTTTTTTAATTTCTAATTTAGTTTATAAAGGCAATTCCTTTTGAAAAACACGACTTTTTTTTGTATCTCAATTGGAGCAGGTTTTGATTCGAAAATCGAATCGAGAATCAAATCAGCAATTTAAGGAATATGATTTAAAATATTTCTTTGTATTATTTATTTCAAAAGAAAAAAAAATAATAGTAAAAACTCTTATTTGGTGCTTCATGTAGTAGTTAACCTTTTAAACAATTGGTAACAATTTTTAATAATTGGTAACAATTTTTAACGATTGGTAACAATTTTTAATGATTGGTAACAATTTTTAACAATTGTTAAGAATAAAGAAAGTATTTTTTGAAAGTGCAAAAGTGCCCAATTATTCAAAAATTTACAACAAAAATAAAATAAAAAAATATTCAATAACTTGAATCTTTTTTTTTTTGAAAATCACTTTTCCGATTCAATTCGAAAATTTGAAGTTTCATATGGCCCTAATGTAGGTAAGTATGTATGTATGTATGTATGTATGTATGTATGTATGTATGTATGTATGTATGTATGTATGTATGTATATATATATGTATATATATATTTTTTGTTATTCACCTCCTCAAGGCTGAAAAGGCCACTACAGACGAGGAGGCTACTATATATATATATATATATATATATATATATATATATATATATATATATATATATATATATATATATATATATATATATATATATATATATATATATATATATATATATATATATATATATATATATATATGTATATATATATTTTTTGTTATTCACCTCCTCAAGGCCAAAAAGGCCACTACAGACGAGGAGGCTACTATATATATATGTATATATATATTTTTTGTTATTCACCTCCTCAAGGCCGAAAAGGCCACTACAGACGAGGAGGCTACTATATATATATGTATATATATTTTTTGTTATTCACCTCCTCAAGGCCGAAAAGGCCACTACAGACGAGGAGGCTACTATATATATATATATATATATATATATATATATATATATATATATATATATATATATATATACACATAGAAACACACACACACATAGAAACACACATATATAAATTTAATAAATGACAATAAAGTGAAGAAAGCCATGAAAAACAATTTTAAATAATTATATTTATTTATTATTATATTTATTAACTTACTTTTAATAACTTGACGAAATTTAGGAATTCGGAAAGAATTTTTTTGAAGATCACCTTGCCCTGTCCAATTCAATTTTGCTACTACTCCCTTCACCTTAAAAAAAAATTGTTACCACTAGTAAAACAATTTAGTTCATTTTTTTTTTTTTATTAACATTAGTTATAATTCATAAAATGTTTTGCAATAGGCTACAAATTAGTAGTCAAAATACCTTAATCACAGAGGTAATTATAATCACTTTTTCCAATCTTGTTCTACTTTTATTCAACACAGAGACAGGTGTCTGCAGACAAGACTTTTTAAATTCCTGATGTTCATTAAAATCTTGTGAGTCACTATCATAATTTTCATCAGGTTACTTCTATACTCTAAACACATTAGTCTAATGTTAAAATATAGTTTATAGAAATTTTTATGGTATATTATAAACATTTTAAAGTATACATTAAAAAGTATAAATGAAATACAAAATAATACCTTAAGATATTACGATGTTCAGTAAAAATAATTTTAAGGCTAAACATTAACGGAGTTAATAAGTGTTACTTTAGTCAACAAATAATAATTAAAACTTAGTGAAGTACTTGTTTTACTCAACGCCAAATTTAAAATAAAGAAATTATAAAGAAATATAATTAAGGTTGAATAAATATATAGAATAAAGAAAAATTAAGGTGGGGGATGATGACAACGATGATGAGATCATATAAAATATAGCATAAAAAATACATATATATATAATGAATTTTATTTAAATACATAAAAAACACAAATTTAAATAAAATTTTAGGATGCATTAACATTTAAGCAGCTCTGGTCATAGATCAGCAAATTAAATCAGTGAATTCTTGTGTGATATTATGCTGAGAAGATCAAAATGCTAAATCACCCTCTAGTTCATCTATTACAGTATTCTTATCACTTTTATCTGAATCTTTATCAGATAAAGCTTCAAATTCACTAATTTCATTATCATTTTGATAAGAAATATTGAGGTTATTATCCAGATCAGTGTTGATGGAAGGTTCATTATCTGAAGTGTTTAACCAATGTTTTATGCAATTGCTTTGAACGACTGTTTTGGGCAAAACGTCAATAGGCTGAGGAAAATAAAATCATAGTCAACTATAATCATAGTTATAGGCTCCATCAATAACCATTTCCACTTGATTGATTTCGGACAAATAAATAAAGGCAAGCGGTAATTGCTGGCAGTGCCGGCAAATAATTCTGGGGTTAATTGCCGGCAGTGCCGGCAAATAATTCTGGGGTTAATTGAAGGCAGTACAAGCAAAGAATCAATTGAATTGTCATAGTATGTCAGACTTAATGTATGTGATTAGAATGTAAGTGAGCTACTTACAATGCAATCACAGACATTAAATTATCTACCGGCAGTACAATTACAGTCCTGTAAGTGAGCTACTACAATGCAATCGCATTGTAGTAGCTCACTTACAGGACTGTTACAGTCATATAGGTGAGCTATATGACTGTAACACAGTTACAGTCATATAGGTGAGCTACTTAAAATACAATCACAGACATTAAGTTATCTACCGGCAGTACAGTTACAGTCATATAGGTGAGCTACTTAAAATACAATCACAGACATTAAGTTATCTACCGGCAGTACAGTTACATTATTGTAAGTGAACTACTTACAGTCACAGACTTTGAATTATCTACCGGCAGTACAGTTACAGTACTGTAAGTGAACTACTTACAATCACAGACTTTGAATTATTTACCGGCAGTACAGTTACAGTACTGTAAGTGAACTATTTACAATCACAGACTTTGAATTATCTACCGGCAGTACAATTACAGTACTGTAAGTGAACTATTTACAATCACAGACTTTGAATTATCTACCGGTAGTACAATTACAGTACTGTAACTGTACTGCCGGTAGATAATTCAAAGTCTGTGATTGCATTAAAAGTAGTTTCCTCACAGTACTGTAACTGTACTGTGAGGATAACTTAATGTCTGTGATCGATACGGTAGATAACTTAATGTCTGTGATCGCATTTTAAGTAGCTCACTTTTATGACAGTAACTGTACTGCCGGTACAATTACAGTCCTGTAAGTAAGCTACTTACAATGCTATCACAGACATTAAGTTATCTACCAGCACTACAATTTCAGTCCTTTAAGTAAATTACTTACAATGCAATGAAAGACTTATCTACCGGCAGTGCAAAAGTAATACTAAAATGATCTGTTTGCAGTGTAATAACAGACTTTTAACTATCTGCCGGCAGAGCAATAAACAATATGATTGTGAACTGCTTGAAATGCAATAACAGACATTAAGTTATGAACCGGCAATACTATTACTGTTTTGTAAGTGAGCTACTTATGATTGTGAACTGCGACTTCAAATTATCTGAGGGCAGTATATAAAATAGTACGAAATTGAGCTACTTGCAATGCAATCACAGACTTAGAATTATCTACTGGCAGTACTATTACGGCATTGAAATACACTAGAGCAAAAAAAGTGAAAAGTTTCCATGCAATTTGGTCAGGTGACTCTATCGACGTGAAAAATTAAATCGTGAAAAATTTATTTTGCTTTCATTTTACTATAAGAGTAATTTTAAAGAAGTGTGCAAAATTTTACTTTGATATTACAAAACAGATTAAAAAAAACCATTGAAGTTAGTTAACTTTAAATATTAAAAATAAATTTATTAAAAAAAAATTTGAAACTAATTAAAGTTTACCAACATTCAATTTGAATCGTCGTTTGTTCTTGTTTGTTCCATATATTTAACCTGGTTGTTGCCTAATGATTTAAATGGTAAATTTCTGAGTGAAGTTTACCAAATGATATCATTTCAACAATAACGATACCACACAGACTTCTAAGCTAACCTAACCAAAAAATATAAATAAATCAATGTGGGTATTTGGAAATATATATATATATATATATATATATATATATATATATATATATATATATATATATATATATATATATATATATATGCGTGTATTAGTGTGTGTGTATATATATGTAAATACGTAGATATATATATATATTTCGTAAATATATTTACACATATTAAAGAAAACAGTAGATTAAAAGTTGAGTAAAATAGAGAAAACTAACTGGTTTTCTTAACAAAATTCAAGCACTACTATTTATATAGCTATTATACAAAATAAATAATTCTGAATATAATTACTAGTTTTCAATCTACTTATCTAAATTATAACAACTGATTGTCCTAAAAACTAGGCATAAGATCAATAAAAAAACTATATCAGCTCTAGTACTTGGTTTATAAAAGCTTCTTAAAACTGGTAGGTCTATCAGCCCCATTTAGACAACAGTGACAAAACCACTTTCGAGACGGTTTTCCAGTAATCCCACTACAGCAAACGTGATACCAATTTAAACAGTGATCACACTGAACCCAATCTGACTGTGGAAATTGTGCTGGAGAGTCATGCGATTTACAATCATTGCATTGATACGACTTTTTATCTGCAATTATGAAACGCTGTATTGATTAAATTAAGCGCCATGCATCAGCCAAAAAGTAAGACTTAAGTTCATTTAAACCAAACCGACTACCACAAACGATAGCACTGAAATTACATAGAACATCTTTGCGTTCGCCTTTACGAGCACAGTTCAAAATATCTCCTATTGCATATTCATTAACAATATTCTTCAGTCTAAAAGAGTCTTTTTCGAAGGTTGTCATTTTTTCCCATACTTTTGGACAAGTACTTCTATAAACTCGCTGAGAACGAGGTAAAAGAGGTCTACCCTGTTTTATTGCCGTCGCAGGAAATTTAAGATGTTGAATTGAAATACTAAGGTTTTTATCATCTGAAGTTTGACTATTTATAGTTTTTTCTGCTAAATTGTTTGTTTCTACAAGTAAATTTTTCTCTACTAAACTATTTTTTAAAATATCAATAGGACCTAATTTATCTAAATTTTCATTATCAACATTTTCAGATTCAACAACATAAGATTGAGTTTCGAAGCCCTGAAGGTTTGAATTTCTATATCTATACATATCTATACATAAATAACTTGCCCTAATCATTCCCGATATAATAATCAGTCTATCTTTGCTAAAGAGCACTTTCCTGTTGATATACTACTCCTGGACTACACAATGAAGCTGGACAAATGATTGAGTAGCACTGCACTAGATATTTGCCAGACTTCCCTTTATTAAAATATTTTATAAAAAAAAAGATATATTCAAAAAAAAAACTTACTATTGCAATACTTAAAAGCTTTTCAACTAGAAAAGACATTTTGATTTTGGAGGAATTAATAACTTTTTTAATTTTTGCATGAAAACATTCAAGGCGATTTGTCGTGTGGTTATCCAGATGAAGCTTACCGATACGACTGTAGCCACCAAACATTGGAATCATTGAGGCTGTGTTTCAATTGCGATTAAAATAATAATTAAGCTCTGGTGCAGCATATTCAAACTCCTTGACAAGTATATTTTACTGTGATTGATCCTAAGTGCTCCAAAAGTTCTTATTTATCTAGTTTTTTTCCTCAAACACCTGTTCTTTGGAATTCATATATATATATGTATATATATATATATATATATATATATATATATATATATATATATATATATATATATATATATATATATATATATATATATATATATATATATATATATATATATATATATATATACATATATATATATACATATATATGAAACGGAAAAAACACAATAAACAAACAGTTCTATTTGTGTTAATAAGTCCCTGTGTAATAAGGTTAACTATATTATAACTAATACATTATGGTTAATGCAAAAGAATTCAAAGACGCTCCGGATGCACCGGAGAGTAAACTAAGAATTGTTTATGAATCAAAGATTAGTAATGCTGTAGCAGATTTGAAAAAAACAATACAATCATTAGTATTAACAGTTGCTGATTTAACTAAAAAGAATGAAGATTTAAACAACAAAGTTGTAAATGTTATTGTTTCTGCTCCGAATGAAGCTTGGAATATTGTAACAGGTAGAAAATTAATAAAAAAACTCAATCTCAGATTGATATTATTGATACAGTTTCGAATGAAAATAGAGAAATTGAACGAAGAGAGAAGAACGTAATTATTTTGGGTTTAGAAGAATCCAATACAACTGATGGCGCAGATATAAGAAAGATGACGAAAACAAAGTATTAGATTTATTGGATCAAGTATCAATAGATAAACTTCATATGATTCGTATTTTTAGATTAAAATCTAAAAATGGTATTGAAAAAAAAAAAGTAATCTTTGAATTTGAATTTTTAGTATTTTAGATATTAATTTTTTTTAATTTCTTTTTGTTAAATAAATATTTTTGATTATGAATTTTGAAATTAAGCTATTTTTCATTTTATATAAACTTCTTTGAAATATTTTTCTTTTTTTTCTTTTTCTTTTTAAATAAACAATCTAACAGTGCCAGTGGATTCATTGTATAAAAACAGCCAATCTGGTAAGTATAGAGAAAATCTGATTTCTTAACTGTAGGAGTAATATTTTATTAGTTATTAATGTTTTGGAACTCATTGATAGAATTTTTTTCAAGAATCCATAACAGCCACATTGTTTTTCTTTGGCAAACTTGGTGTCTAAAAAAATTCACTTCGTAATTTATTTTTTTAACATTTCTGGTCAACTGAATAAAGTTGGTAAATTTTCTGGTAAACTGAATATACAAGATCTTTATTTATTTTACCTTTTCTTTTTTTTTATCTATTTGAATTTCATGCAGTATTTTACTACACAATGTTCTTATATCCGAAGATATTTGTTTGCTTAGCATAGGAACAGTCACAAATAGTAATTAAGACTAATCCAAAGTAGCGTCACTTATTGACCTACATTTTTGTGTACCAAAGTGCTAATCAAGCGCTAAGTTGGTGGTGACAGGATTCAAACCCGCATTGCACAACTGTTCAAGTTTTAACATTTCTTTTCACGCTCTAACCAACTGAGCTATTCAGAAACTAAGATAACTGTCAATAATTCTTAAAATACGCACCATTCACTTGGAACAGAAAAAATATTTTTTAAAAAATTGTTTCTGTCTACATCAATTTCATCACTACTGATTTTTTTTTTTTTTAATTTCAATTTTGGTTTTAAGGTGCCCCAAGATGACCTAACGGTTTTTTCACGGAGTACCGCGGCTGACCGCGGCTTATCTTTTAACTAGGAAGCTCACGCCTCTTTTCTTACCAATGGCGCAAATTATGCCAAGTGCTTGCTTCGAATCCTCAATCTTTTGCTTTTTAAGGCTAGGCTCTAACCACTGCACCACGCCTGCTCAATTTTCTTTTTATTAACAATAAATTAAATGTTGTTCAGAAGTTTCAATTTTTAGGAGTTATTATTAATTTTAAAGCGTTATTTTCGATGTTTCGATGTTTCTATATACGTATAAACGTGTTACAAAAATCAACAAATTAAGGATAGCATAAATTACTGGTAAATTCATTTTAAAATGTTTAGATATAAATACTAAACCTAATTAAGTTAAGCTTAGCTTAGGTGTAAATGCAATTACTGAGGATTACGGTTTTATATAACTTTAAAGTTTTCATTAAAATGTGAATGCATTAACATTGAGTCAAAAATTAACTCTTCATTCAAAATAGCTGTAGGTTCATTTTTTGTTTTTACATTTAAATGGAACATTTAGCTAAGTTTTTTTTGATACTTTTCATTTAATACATAATTTTATTCTCATGTTATTGAGTATATCGAGTATATATTACATTTTATTAATTTTATTATACAAGAATCGGAGGACCAAAAAAACTCTTTTTGAAATATATTTTATCTCAAAAAAAGGAAAAAATCTTTTATAAATTTTGCTAAAATTATAAAATGTAAACAAAACAAGAGTCAGCATAAAAGATAAAAAACAAAGATGAAGATGAAGAACAAATAAAAAAGATGAAGAACAAGTGGAAAAGATGAAGAACAAGTAGAAAAGATAAAGAACGAGTAGAAAAGATGAAGAACGAGTAGAAAAGATGAAGAACAAGTAGAAAAGATGAAGAACGAGTAGAAAAGATGAAGAACGAGTAGAAAAGATGAAGAACGAGTAGAAAAGATGAAGAACGAGTAGAAAAGATGAAGAACGAGTAGAAAAGATGAAGAACGAGTAGAAAAGATGAAGAACAAGTAGAAAAGATGAAGAACGAGTAGAAAAGATGAAGAACAAGTAGAAAAGATGAAGAACGAGTAGAAAAGATAAAGAACGAGTAGAAAAGATAAAGAACGAGTAGAAAAGATGAAGAACGAGTAGAAAAGATGAAGAACGAGTAGAAAAGATGAAGAACAAGTAGAAAAGATGAAGAACGAGTAGAAAAGATGAAGAACGAGTAGAAAAGATGAAGAACGAGTAGAAAAGATGAAGAACGAGTAGAAAAGATGAAGAACAAGTAGAAAAGATGAAGAACGAGTAGAAAAGATGAAGAACAAGTAGAAAAGATAAAGAACGAGTAGAAAAGATGAAGAACGAGTAGAAAAGATGAAGAACAAGTAGAAAAGATGAAGAACGAGTAGAAAAGATGAAGAACAAGTAGAAAAGATGAAGAACGAGTAGAAAAGATGAAGAACAAGTAGAAAAGATAAAGAACGAGTAGAAAAGATGAAGAACGAGTAGAAAAGATGAAGAACAAGTAGAAAAGATGAAGAACGAGTAGAAAAGATGAAGAACGAGTAGAAAAGATAAAGAACGAGTAGAAAAGATGAAGAACGAGTAGAAAAGATGAAGAACAAGTAGAAAAGATGAAGAACGAGTAGAAAAGATGAAGAACAAGTAGAAAAGATGAAGAACGAGTAGAAAAGATGAAGAACGAGTAGAAAAGATAAAGAACGAGTAGAAAAGATGAAGAACGAGTAGAAAAGATGAAGAACAAGTAGAAAAGATGAAGAACGAGTAGAAAAGATGAAGAACAAGTAGAAAAGATGAAGAACGAGTAGAAAAGATAAAGAACGAGTAGAAAAGATAAAGAACGAGTATAAAAGATGAAGAACGAGTAGAAAAGATGAAGAACGAGTAGAAAAGATGAAGAACAAGTAGAAAAGATGAAGAACGAGTAGAAAAGATGAAGAACGAGTAGAAAAGATAAAGAACGAGTAGAAAAGATGAAGAACGAGTAGAAAAGATGAAGAACAAGTAGAAAAGATGAAGAACGAGTAGAAAAGATGAAGAACAAGTAGAAAAGATGAAGAACGAGTAGAAAAGATGAAAAACGAGTAAAAAAGATGAAGAACAAGTAGAAAAGATGAAAAACAAGTAGAAAAAATGAAGAACAAGTAGAAAAGATGAAAAACAAGTAGAAAAAAGTATTCGTAAAGACAACACTTCCAGAATTTGCTGAAAATCATTTTCTTCTGTTTTCGAGTATTCATTCCCAGAGTTTTGGTGGAGAAAATGATTTTGCTTATAAATGTCGAAGAAAAAAATACTTTCGCAACCAGAGCTGTGACCAAGTCATTGTTTTTACAACTTACAAATTTCTGTCAATTTTTTTTACTAGAGTTTTCAAATTCAAGTCAAATTCCAAGACAAATCTCAAGCAAAGCCAATTTAATTCAATACTCGAGTCAAGCTTTAAATCTCTAACTGCTGATTCAATAAGTGTACAACTCATAATGTATTTGTAATCAACTAAATCTCATTTCCTATTTAAAACATATTGAAACCTTAATTTATAAATACAAGTATACATTTGATTTTAACTAAATGCATGTTGTTTTTTTATCAGGTTTGAGGTCGTGACCGTTTAAAAAGTAAAAGAACTGACTCTAAAAGTAACTTAGTAAATTTCTGCTAAACTAAAATACTTAAGTAACTTAGTAAATGTAAAAAGTACTGCTAGACTAAAATACTTAAGCAAAAGCAAATAGTGTGGTCTGATAAAAGTACTTTTTAGTTACAAAGTGAAAAGTACTTTAGAGGGTCTCTTTCATTCAACATTAGCATACTAGATATAAGTTTTTAAATCATCTTGGAATAAAGTTTAGCATATATTCAATCGATCAATCAATTATATGTTTTTTGCAACAGATGGCTGGTTTACACAAGATTATGAGGATTTATAAATTAGTCTGATTTCTTGGCAAATACAATTGTTTTGTTTTATTTAGGTCATGTACAGTATTTATAAATGGGCCTCACGGTCTTATCTTATAGATTGATGCCGGACGTTTAAAGGATATATATTGTTATAACAGCTGCTGTTAAAAATGTTTATCTGTCATCTAATATAGTTTAGCACGATCACTTAGCCTACGACACTGTAAAAAAGTTAGCAGGCTGCACCGGCTGGTAAAACAGTATTTAGTTTAAAAAAGACATTCTTTAACAGTGGAGAGTAAAAAAGGTCACCAAGTGATGATTTGTATGTTATCAGCATCTGAACAAGTGTCATGTTACAATCTAATTTAAAAAACTCATCTTCCATTTAGGCATGGCTACTTCATATGCTAAATTTACACTTGCACTATAAATGTCTTTAACCAGTTGCTGCAATTTTTTCAATGTTAATTTTGTTGATTTTTTTTTTGTTTATCTGAGCAAACATGATGATGTTCAGATGATTGCCTCCAGTTTGTGACCTAACCCATTTTTTCACTCTCCTCTTTACACTAAGCTTCTTTCACATGATGATGTCAATAGATTATTACCCTGTACAGCATTGTACAGGGTAATAATTGTTGGTAGCCCCTTCATGGCATTCCAAATTAAAACAGTGGGGAATCTTGTTTATTCACCGATGAAATCAAACTCTTATATTTTTTACAGCTGTTAATCCATCCTGTTAAAATCTCTAACTCAAGCTGTTCTGAATAGCATCGTTTGCTTCAAAATAAGATATTGTTTTTGTTCTGACTTAACAGGACCAGTCATTGTACCGCCCAATGTAAACTTTTCATTAATTTAATTAAACCTTTAATTTGTTTATAATTTAATTAAACCTTTAATTTAATTTATGCTCTTGTTTCTGCAGTAATAGTCTAGTCACTCTGAAGACTGTTCAATATTGTACGGAGTTCTGCAATCTTCTCCAACACCACTTGCACTGCTTTTGTTCGTGATATCCATTGAGTCTTTGGATATGCCCCAACAGTTATATAAATTGATTGGAAAATGCTGAGAGAATCTGACAGTAGTGATGATATTGCATATGTACTCTTAGCAATCATTTCGTTGCAATGCGTCATGCAATGAAAATATTGTGATTGCTGTCCAAAAATATTTTTTAGTTTAGCTGCCAAGCATTTCATAACTGATACTCCATCAAAGCCAATACCGGCCCTTTTTGTATATATCACTATATTTTTGTATATATCTTTTTGTATAAATCACTAAGGCATCTGAAGAAAGACCGTTGACGCATTTATCTACTTCTATAAAATCTTCATTTACTTCATAGTTTTCATTGCAAGATCTTATATTAAATGACATTTGTTCCTTCTAAGTAATATCTGAAGATTCATCTGCAAATACCGAACAGAAATGTATATCTTTGATCAGTTCAAAAATCTGCTTCCGTGATTCTAAGGTGAGAAATTGTTCTTGCTCTTGCAAGATGTCAAGAGATAAAACATAATGGTTTTCAATCATCAACATTTCTAGTGCCTTGTTACTTTTACTCTTATCCAAATTAAACTGGTTCTTCATCATTATCACCTCTTTTCAAACTGGTTCTTCATCATTATTACCTCTTATAGCTACAATCTGTCGAAACAATTTTTTCAATGTTCCGAAATGAGCTAGCAAGCCTTTTTCCGAACTACTTGCTTCTCCATGTGCATTTGGTCATTTTGAGCATTAATTGTCGTAAACTTTATATTTTCTTTCTCTTTAGAGCGCTTGCAGTCTTAAGAACACTGGAGTCCTCGTGAACTTTTAGTGCTGCTGCAGATTTGCTCCATGTTCTAAACCCTTTCCCAACTCCATGCTTGAACACTCTACTAGAATATGAATCATATTTTGTACAGGTTTCACATAAGACAACTTTCAGTGATTGATCATAAAATAACCAATTAAACTCATTAAACCAAGCCTTAATACCAGTTTTTCCATTTCTGTCATTGTCTTTTCATTTAAATCCTTTGCTTTTCAAAGATTTTCCGTTAGAATTTCACCGTCTTTTGCATCGGACTCCTGTTTTACTGTACTGTATTCTGTGTTAAGATTGAGAAATAAAACACTTTACAATGTGTTTCTTTTTTTATGGAAAATAAAAATGCCAACTCAAAAAATTATTGCTTTTTTGCAAAACATCAACTAAAGAACATTTGGAGTATATGGAAAGAGTTAAAGCATAATAAGAAAAATCGGAGGACCAAAAAAACTCTTTTTGAAATATATTTTATCTCAAAAAAAGGAAAAAATCTTTTATAAATTTTGCTAAAATTATAAAATGTAAACAAAACAAGAGTCAGCATAAAAGATAAAAAACAAAGATGAAGATGAAGAACAAATAAAAAAGATGAAGAACGAGTAGAAAAGATGAAGAACAAGTAGAAAAGATGAAGAACAAGTAGAAAAGATGAAGAACGAGTAGAAAAGATGAAGAACAAGTAGAAAAGATGAAGAACGAGTAGAAAAGATGAAGAACGAGTAGAAAAGATAAAGAACGAGTAGAAAAGATGAAGAACGAGTAGAAAAGATGAAGAACAAGTAGAAAAGATGAAGAACGAGTAGGAAAGATGAAGAACAAGTAGAAAAGATGAAGAACGAGTAGAAAAGATAAAGAACGAGTAGAAAAGATAAAGAACGAGTAGAAAAGATGAAGAACGAGTAGAAAAGATGAAGAACGAGTAGAAAAGATGAAGAACAAGTAGAAAAGATGAAGAACGAGTAGAAAAGATGAAGAACGAGTAGAAAAGATAAAGAACGAGTAAAAAAGATGAAGAACGAGTAGAAAAGATGAAGAACAAGTAGAAAAGATGAAGAACGAGTAGAAAAGATGAAGAACAAGTAGAAAAGATGAAGAACGAGTAGAAAAGATGAAGAACAAGTAGAAAAGATAAAGAACGAGTAGAAAAGATGAAGAACGAGTAGAAAAGATGAAGAACAAGTAGAAAAGATGAAGAACGAGTAGAAAAGATGAAGAACGAGTAGAAAAGATAAAGAACGAGTAGAAAAGATGAAGAACGAGTAGAAAAGATGAAGAACAAGTAGAAAAGATGAAGAACGAGTAGAAAAGATGAAGAACAAGTAGAAAAGATGAAGAACGAGTAGAAAAGATGAAGAACGAGTAGAAAAGATAAAGAACGAGTAGAAAAGATGAAGAACGAGTAGAAAAGATGAAGAACAAGTAGAAAAGATGAAGAACGAGTAGAAAAGATGAAGAACAAGTAGAAAAGATGAAGAACGAGTAGAAAAGATAAAGAACGAGTAGAAAAGATAAAGAACGAGTAGAAAAGATGAAGAACGAGTAGAAAAGATGAAGAACGAGTAGAAAAGATGAAGAACAAGTAGAAAAGATGAAGAACGAGTAGAAAAGATGAAGAACGAGTAGAAAAGATAAAGAACGAGTAGAAAAGATGAAGAACGAGTAGAAAAGATGAAGAACAAGTAGAAAAGATGAAGAACGAGTAGAAAAGATGAAGAACAAGTAGAAAAGATGAAGAACGAGTAGAAAAGATGAAGAACAAGTAGAAAAGATAAAGAACGAGTAGAAAAGATGAAGAACGAGTAGAAAAGATGAAGAACAAGTAGAAAAGATGAAGAACGAGTAGAAAAGATGAAGAACGAGTAGAAAAGATAAAGAACGAGTAGAAAAGATGAAGAACGAGTAGAAAAGATGAAGAACAAGTAGAAAAGATGAAGAACGAGTAGAAAAGATGAAGAACAAGTAGAAAAGATGAAGAACGAGTAGAAAAGATGAAGAACGAGTAGAAAAGATAAAGAACGAGTAGAAAAGATGAAGAACGAGTAGAAAAGATGAAGAACAAGTAGAAAAGATGAAGAACGAGTAGAAAAGATGAAGAACAAGTAGAAAAGATGAAGAACGAGTAGAAAAGATAAAGAACGAGTAGAAAAGATAAAGAACGAGTATAAAAGATGAAGAACGAGTAGAAAAGATGAAGAACGAGTAGAAAAGATGAAGAACAAGTAGAAAAGATGAAGAACGAGTAGAAAAGATGAAGAACGAGTAGAAAAGATAAAGAACGAGTAGAAAAGATGAAGAACGAGTAGAAAAGATGAAGAACAAGTAGAAAAGATGAAGAACGAGTAGAAAAGATGAAGAACAAGTAGAAAAGATGAAGAACGAGTAGAAAAGATGAAAAACGAGTAAAAAAGATGAAGAACAAGTAGAAAAGATGAAAAACAAGTAGAAAAAATGAAGAACAAGTAGAAAAGATGAAAAACAAGTAGAAAAAAGTATTCGTAAAGACAACACTTCCAGAATTTGCTGAAAATCATTTTCTTCTGTTTTCGAGTATTCATTCCCAGAGTTTTGGTGGAGAAAATGATTTTGCTTATAAATGTCGAAGAAAAAAATACTTTCGCAACCAGAGCTGTGACCAAGTCATTGTTTTTACAACTTACAAATTTCTGTCAATTTTTTTTACTAGAGTTTTCAAATTCAAGTCAAATTCCAAGACAAATCTCAAGCAAAGCCAATTTAATTCAATACTCGAGTCAAGCTTTAAATCTCTAACTGCTGATTCAATAAGTGTACAACTCATAATGTATTTGTAATCAACTAAATCTCATTTCCTATTTAAAACATATTGAAACCTTAATTTATAAATACAAGTATACATTTGATTTTAACTAAATGCATGTTGTTTTTTTATCAGGTTTGAGGTCGTGACCGTTTAAAAAGTAAAAGAACTGACTCTAAAAGTAACTTAGTAAATTTCTGCTAAACTAAAATACTTAAGTAACTTAGTAAATGTAAAAAGTACTGCTAGACTAAAATACTTAAGCAAAAGCAAATAGTGTGGTCTGATAAAAGTACTTTTTAGTTACAAAGTGAAAAGTACTTTAGAGGGTCTCTTTCATTCAACATTAGCATACTAGATATAAGTTTTTAAATCATCTTGGAATAAAGTTTAGCATATATTCAATCGATCAATCAATTATATGTTTTTTGCAACAGATGGCTGGTTTACACAAGATTATGAGGATTTATAAATTAGTCTGATTTCTTGGCAAATACAATTGTTTTGTTTTATTTAGGTCATGTACAGTATTTATAAATGGGCCTCACGGTCTTATCTTATAGATTGATGCCGGACGTTTAAAGGATATATATTGTTATAACAGCTGCTGTTAAAAATGTTTATCTGTCATCTAATATAGTTTAGCACGATCACTTAGCCTACGACACTGTAAAAAAGTTAGCAGGCTGCACCGGCTGGTAAAACAGTATTTAGTTTAAAAAAGACATTCTTTAACAGTGGAGAGTAAAAAAGGTCACCAAGTGATGATTTGTATGTTATCAGCATCTGAACAAGTGTCATGTTACAATCTAATTTAAAAAACTCATCTTCCATTTAGGCATGGCTACTTCATATGCTAAATTTACACTTGCACTATAAATGTCTTTAACCAGTTGCTGCAATTTTTTCAATGTTAATTTTGTTGATTTTTTTTTTGTTTATCTGAGCAAACATGATGATGTTCAGATGATTGCCTCCAGTTTGTGACCTAACCCATTTTTTCACTCTCCTCTTTACACTAAGCTTCTTTCACATGATGATGTCAATAGATTATTACCCTGTACAGCATTGTACAGGGTAATAATTGTTGGTAGCCCCTTCATGGCATTCCAAATTAAAACAGTGGGGAATCTTGTTTATTCACCGATGAAATCAAACTCTTATATTTTTTACAGCTGTTAATCCATCCTGTTAAAATCTCTAACTCAAGCTGTTCTGAATAGCATCGTTTGCTTCAAAATAAGATATTGTTTTTGTTCTGACTTAACAGGACCAGTCATTGTACCGCCCAATGTAAACTTTTCATTAATTTAATTAAACCTTTAATTTGTTTATAATTTAATTAAACCTTTAATTTAATTTATGCTCTTGTTTCTGCAGTAATAGTCTAGTCACTCTGAAGACTGTTCAATATTGTACGGAGTTCTGCAATCTTCTCCAACACCACTTGCACTGCTTTTGTTCGTGATATCCATTGAGTCTTTGGATATGCCCCAACAGTTATATAAATTGATTGGAAAATGCTGAGAGAATCTGACAGTAGTGATGATATTGCATATGTACTCTTAGCAATCATTTCGTTGCAATGCGTCATGCAATGAAAATATTGTGATTGCTGTCCAAAAATATTTTTTAGTTTAGCTGCCAAGCATTTCATAACTGATACTCCATCAAAGCCAATACCGGCCCTTTTTGTATATATCACTATATTTTTGTATATATCTTTTTGTATAAATCACTAAGGCATCTGAAGAAAGACCGTTGACGCATTTATCTACTTCTATAAAATCTTCATTTACTTCATAGTTTTCATTGCAAGATCTTATATTAAATGACATTTGTTCCTTCTAAGTAATATCTGAAGATTCATCTGCAAATACCGAACAGAAATGTATATCTTTGATCAGTTCAAAAATCTGCTTCCGTGATTCTAAGGTGAGAAATTGTTCTTGCTCTTGCAAGATGTCAAGAGATAAAACATAATGGTTTTCAATCATCAACATTTCTAGTGCCTTGTTACTTTTACTCTTATCCAAATTAAACTGGTTCTTCATCATTATCACCTCTTTTCAAACTGGTTCTTCATCATTATTACCTCTTATAGCTACAATCTGTCGAAACAATTTTTTCAATGTTCCGAAATGAGCTAGCAAGCCTTTTTCCGAACTACTTGCTTCTCCATGTGCATTTGGTCATTTTGAGCATTAATTGTCGTAAACTTTATATTTTCTTTCTCTTTAGAGCGCTTGCAGTCTTAAGAACACTGGAGTCCTCGTGAACTTTTAGTGCTGCTGCAGATTTGCTCCATGTTCTAAACCCTTTCCCAACTCCATGCTTGAACACTCTACTAGAATATGAATCATATTTTGTACAGGTTTCACATAAGACAACTTTCAGTGATTGATCATAAAATAACCAATTAAACTCATTAAACCAAGCCTTAATACCAGTTTTTCCATTTCTGTCATTGTCTTTTCATTTAAATCCTTTGCTTTTCAAAGATTTTCCGTTAGAATTTCACCGTCTTTTGCATCGGACTCCTGTTTTACTGTACTGTATTCTGTGTTAAGATTGAGAAATAAAACACTTTACAATGTGTTTCTTTTTTTATGGAAAATAAAAATGCCAACTCAAAAAATTATTGCTTTTTTGCAAAACATCAACTAAAGAACATTTGGAGTATATGGAAAGAGTTAAAGCATAATAAGAAAAATCGGAGGACCAAAAAAACTCTTTTTGAAATATATTTTATCTCAAAAAAAGGAAAAAATCTTTTATAAATTTTGCTAAAATTATAAAATGTAAACAAAACAAGAGTCAGCATAAAAGATAAAAAACAAAGATGAAGATGAAGAACAAATAAAAAAGATGAAGAACGAGTAGAAAAGATGAAGAACAAGTAGAAAAGATGAAGAACAAGTAGAAAAGATGAAGAACGAGTAGAAAAGATGAAGAACAAGTAGAAAAGATGAAGAACGAGTAGAAAAGATGAAGAACGAGTAGAAAAGATAAAGAACGAGTAGAAAAGATGAAGAACGAGTAGAAAAGATGAAGAACAAGTAGAAAAGATGAAGAACGAGTAGAAAAGATGAAGAACAAGTAGAAAAGATGAAGAACGAGTAGAAAAGATAAAGAACGAGTAGAAAAGATAAAGAACGAGTAGAAAAGATGAAGAACGAGTAGAAAAGATGAAGAACGAGTAGAAAAGATGAAGAACAAGTAGAAAAGATGAAGAACGAGTAGAAAAGATGAAGAACGAGTAGAAAAGATAAAGAACGAGTAGAAAAGATGAAGAACGAGTAGAAAAGATGAAGAACAAGTAGAAAAGATGAAGAACGAGTAGAAAAGATGAAGAACAAGTAGAAAAGATGAAGAACGAGTAGAAAAGATGAAGAACAAGTAGAAAAGATAAAGAACGAGTAGAAAAGATGAAGAACGAGTAGAAAAGATGAAGAACAAGTAGAAAAGATGAAGAACGAGTAGAAAAGATGAAGAACGAGTAGAAAAGATAAAGAACGAGTAGAAAAGATGAAGAACGAGTAGAAAAGATGAAGAACAAGTAGAAAAGATGAAGAACGAGTAGAAAAGATGAAGAACAAGTAGAAAAGATGAAGAACGAGTAGAAAAGATGAAGAACGAGTAGAAAAGATAAAGAACGAGTAGAAAAGATGAAGAACGAGTAGAAAAGATGAAGAACAAGTAGAAAAGATGAAGAACGAGTAGAAAAGATGAAGAACAAGTAGAAAAGATGAAGAACGAGTAGAAAAGATAAAGAACGAGTAGAAAAGATAAAGAACGAGTAGAAAAGATGAAGAACGAGTAGAAAAGATGAAGAACGAGTAGAAAAGATGAAGAACAAGTAGAAAAGATGAAGAACGAGTAGAAAAGATGAAGAACGAGTAGAAAAGATAAAGAACGAGTAGAAAAGATGAAGAACGAGTAGAAAAGATGAAGAACGAGTAGAAAAGATGAAGAACAAGTAGAAAAGATGAAGAACGAGTAAAAAAGATGAAGAACAAGTAGAAAAGATGAAAAACGAGTAAAAAAGATGAAGAACAAGTAGAAAAGATGAAAAACAAGTAGAAAAAATGAAGAACAAGTAGAAAAGATGAAAAACAAGTAGAAAAAAGTATTCGTAAAGACAACACTTCCAGAATTTGCTGAAAATCATTTTCTTCTGTTTTCGAGTATTCATTCCCAGAGTTTTGGTGGAGAAAATGATTTTGCTTATAAATGTCGAAGAAAAAAATACTTTCGCAACCAGAGCTGTGACCAAGTCATTGTTTTTACAACTTACAAATTTCTGTCAATTTTTTTTACTAGAGTTTTCAAATTCAAGTCAAATTCCAAGACAAATCTCAAGCAAAGCCAATTTAATTCAATACTCGAGTCAAGCTTTAAATCTCTAACTGCTGATTCAATAAGTGTACAACTCATAATGTATTTGTAATCAACTAAATCTCATTTCCTATTTAAAACATATTGAAACCTTAATTTATAAATACAAGTATACATTTGATTTTAACTAAATGCATGTTGTTTTTTTATCAGGTTTGAGGTCGTGACCGTTTAAAAAGTAAAAGAACTGACTCTAAAAGTAACTTAGTAAATTTCTGCTAAACTAAAATACTTAAGTAACTTAGTAAATGTAAAAAGTACTGCTAGACTAAAATACTTAAGCAAAAGCAAATAGTGTGGTCTGATAAAAGTACTTTTTAGTTACAAAGTGAAAAGTACTTTAGAGGGTCTCTTTCATTCAACATTAGCATACTAGATATAAGTTTTTAAATCATCTTGGAATAAAGTTTAGCATATATTCAATCGATCAATCAATTATATGTTTTTTGCAACAGATGGCTGGTTTACACAAGATTATGAGGATTTATAAATTAGTCTGATTTCTTGGCAAATACAATTGTTTTGTTTTATTTAGGTCATGTACAGTATTTATAAATGGGCCTCACGGTCTTATCTTATAGATTGATGCCGGACGTTTAAAGGATATATATTGTTATAACAGCTGCTGTTAAAAATGTTTATCTGTCATCTAATATAGTTTAGCACGATCACTTAGCCTACGACACTGTAAAAAAGTTAGCAGGCTGCACCGGCTGGTAAAACAGTATTTAGTTTAAAAAAGACATTCTTTAACAGTGGAGAGTAAAAAAGGTCACCAAGTGATGATTTGTATGTTATCAGCATCTGAACAAGTGTCATGTTACAATCTAATTTAAAAAACTCATCTTCCATTTAGGCATGGCTACTTCATATGCTAAATTTACACTTGCACTATAAATGTCTTTAACCAGTTGCTGCAATTTTTTCAATGTTAATTTTGTTGATTTTTTTTTTGTTTATCTGAGCAAACATGATGATGTTCAGATGATTGCCTCCAGTTTGTGACCTAACCCATTTTTTCACTCTCCTCTTTACACTAAGCTTCTTTCACATGATGATGTCAATAGATTATTACCCTGTACAGCATTGTACAGGGTAATAATTGTTGGTAGCCCCTTCATGGCATTCCAAATTAAAACAGTGGGGAATCTTGTTTATTCACCGATGAAATCAAACTCTTATATTTTTTACAGCTGTTAATCCATCCTGTTAAAATCTCTAACTCAAGCTGTTCTGAATAGCATCGTTTGCTTCAAAATAAGATATTGTTTTTGTTCTGACTTAACAGGACCAGTCATTGTACCGCCCAATGTAAACTTTTCATTAATTTAATTAAACCTTTAATTTGTTTATAATTTAATTAAACCTTTAATTTAATTTATGCTCTTGTTTCTGCAGTAATAGTCTAGTCACTCTGAAGACTGTTCAATATTGTACGGAGTTCTGCAATCTTCTCCAACACCACTTGCACTGCTTTTGTTCGTGATATCCATTGAGTCTTTGGATATGCCCCAACAGTTATATAAATTGATTGGAAAATGCTGAGAGAATCTGACAGTAGTGATGATATTGCATATGTACTCTTAGCAATCATTTCGTTGCAATGCGTCATGCAATGAAAATATTGTGATTGCTGTCCAAAAATATTTTTTAGTTTAGCTGCCAAGCATTTCATAACTGATACTCCATCAAAGCCAATACCGGCCCTTTTTGTATATATCACTATATTTTTGTATATATCTTTTTGTATAAATCACTAAGGCATCTGAAGAAAGACCGTTGACGCATTTATCTACTTCTATAAAATCTTCATTTACTTCATAGTTTTCATTGCAAGATCTTATATTAAATGACATTTGTTCCTTCTAAGTAATATCTGAAGATTCATCTGCAAATACCGAACAGAAATGTATATCTTTGATCAGTTCAAAAATCTGCTTCCGTGATTCTAAGGTGAGAAATTGTTCTTGCTCTTGCAAGATGTCAAGAGATAAAACATAATGGTTTTCAATCATCAACATTTCTAGTGCCTTGTTACTTTTACTCTTATCCAAATTAAACTGGTTCTTCATCATTATCACCTCTTTTCAAACTGGTTCTTCATCATTATTACCTCTTATAGCTACAATCTGTCGAAACAATTTTTTCAATGTTCCGAAATGAGCTAGCAAGCCTTTTTCCGAACTACTTGCTTCTCCATGTGCATTTGGTCATTTTGAGCATTAATTGTCGTAAACTTTATATTTTCTTTCTCTTTAGAGCGCTTGCAGTCTTAAGAACACTGGAGTCCTCGTGAACTTTTAGTGCTGCTGCAGATTTGCTCCATGTTCTAAACCCTTTCCCAACTCCATGCTTGAACACTCTACTAGAATATGAATCATATTTTGTACAGGTTTCACATAAGACAACTTTCAGTGATTGATCATAAAATAACCAATTAAACTCATTAAACCAAGCCTTAATACCAGTTTTTCCATTTCTGTCATTGTCTTTTCATTTAAATCCTTTGCTTTTCAAAGATTTTCCGTTAGAATTTCACCGTCTTTTGCATCGGACTCCTGTTTTACTGTACTGTATTCTGTGTTAAGATTGAGAAATAAAACACTTTACAATGTGTTTCTTTTTTTATGGAAAATAAAAATGCCAACTCAAAAAATTATTGCTTTTTTGCAAAACATCAACTAAAGAACATTTGGAGTATATGGAAAGAGTTAAAGCATAATAAGAAAAATCGGAGGACCAAAAAAACTCTTTTTGAAATATATTTTATCTCAAAAAAAGGAAAAAATCTTTTATAAATTTTGCTAAAATTATAAAATGTAAACAAAACAAGAGTCAGCATAAAAGATAAAAAACAAAGATGAAGATGAAGAACAAATAAAAAAGATGAAGAACGAGTAGAAAAGATGAAGAACAAGTAGAAAAGATGAAGAACAAGTAGAAAAGATGAAGAACGAGTAGAAAAGATGAAGAACAAGTAGAAAAGATGAAGAACGAGTAGAAAAGATGAAGAACGAGTAGAAAAGATAAAGAACGAGTAGAAAAGATGAAGAACGAGTAGAAAAGATGAAGAACAAGTAGAAAAGATGAAGAACGAGTAGAAAAGATGAAGAACAAGTAGAAAAGATGAAGAACGAGTAGAAAAGATAAAGAACGAGTAGAAAAGATAAAGAACGAGTAGAAAAGATGAAGAACGAGTAGAAAAGATGAAGAACGAGTAGAAAAGATGAAGAACAAGTAGAAAAGATGAAGAACGAGTAGAAAAGATGAAGAACGAGTAGAAAAGATAAAGAACGAGTAGAAAAGATGAAGAACGAGTAGAAAAGATGAAGAACAAGTAGAAAAGATGAAGAACGAGTAGAAAAGATGAAGAACAAGTAGAAAAGATGAAGAACGAGTAGAAAAGATGAAGAACAAGTAGAAAAGATAAAGAACGAGTAGAAAAGATGAAGAACGAGTAGAAAAGATGAAGAACAAGTAGAAAAGATGAAGAACGAGTAGAAAAGATGAAGAACGAGTAGAAAAGATAAAGAACGAGTAGAAAAGATGAAGAACGAGTAGAAAAGATGAAGAACAAGTAGAAAAGATGAAGAACGAGTAGAAAAGATGAAGAACAAGTAGAAAAGATGAAGAACGAGTAGAAAAGATGAAGAACGAGTAGAAAAGATAAAGAACGAGTAGAAAAGATGAAGAACGAGTAGAAAAGATGAAGAACAAGTAGAAAAGATGAAGAACGAGTAGAAAAGATGAAGAACAAGTAGAAAAGATGAAGAACGAGTAGAAAAGATAAAGAACGAGTAGAAAAGATAAAGAACGAGTAGAAAAGATGAAGAACGAGTAGAAAAGATGAAGAACGAGTAGAAAAGATGAAGAACAAGTAGAAAAGATGAAGAACGAGTAGAAAAGATGAAGAACGAGTAGAAAAGATAAAGAACGAGTAGAAAAGATGAAGAACGAGTAGAAAAGATGAAGAACGAGTAGAAAAGATGAAGAACAAGTAGAAAAGATGAAGAACGAGTAAAAAAGATGAAGAACAAGTAGAAAAGATGAAAAACGAGTAAAAAAGATGAAGAACAAGTAGAAAAGATGAAAAACAAGTAGAAAAAATGAAGAACAAGTAGAAAAGATGAAAAACAAGTAGAAAAAAGTATTCGTAAAGACAACACTTCCAGAATTTGCTGAAAATCATTTTCTTCTGTTTTCGAGTATTCATTCCCAGAGTTTTGGTGGAGAAAATGATTTTGCTTATAAATGTCGAAGAAAAAAATACTTTCGCAACCAGAGCTGTGACCAAGTCATTGTTTTTACAACTTACAAATTTCTGTCAATTTTTTTTACTAGAGTTTTCAAATTCAAGTCAAATTCCAAGACAAATCTCAAGCAAAGCCAATTTAATTCAATACTCGAGTCAAGCTTTAAATCTCTAACTGCTGATTCAATAAGTGTACAACTCATAATGTATTTGTAATCAACTAAATCTCATTTCCTATTTAAAACATATTGAAACCTTAATTTATAAATACAAGTATACATTTGATTTTAACTAAATGCATGTTGTTTTTTTATCAGGTTTGAGGTCGTGACCGTTTAAAAAGTAAAAGAACTGACTCTAAAAGTAACTTAGTAAATTTCTGCTAAACTAAAATACTTAAGTAACTTAGTAAATGTAAAAAGTACTGCTAGACTAAAATACTTAAGCAAAAGCAAATAGTGTGGTCTGATAAAAGTACTTTTTAGTTACAAAGTGAAAAGTACTTTAGAGGGTCTCTTTCATTCAACATTAGCATACTAGATATAAGTTTTTAAATCATCTTGGAATAAAGTTTAGCATATATTCAATCGATCAATCAATTATATGTTTTTTGCAACAGATGGCTGGTTTACACAAGATTATGAGGATTTATAAATTAGTCTGATTTCTTGGCAAATACAATTGTTTTGTTTTATTTAGGTCATGTACAGTATTTATAAATGGGCCTCACGGTCTTATCTTATAGATTGATGCCGGACGTTTAAAGGATATATATTGTTATAACAGCTGCTGTTAAAAATGTTTATCTGTCATCTAATATAGTTTAGCACGATCACTTAGCCTACGACACTGTAAAAAAGTTAGCAGGCTGCACCGGCTGGTAAAACAGTATTTAGTTTAAAAAAGACATTCTTTAACAGTGGAGAGTAAAAAAGGTCACCAAGTGATGATTTGTATGTTATCAGCATCTGAACAAGTGTCATGTTACAATCTAATTTAAAAAACTCATCTTCCATTTAGGCATGGCTACTTCATATGCTAAATTTACACTTGCACTATAAATGTCTTTAACCAGTTGCTGCAATTTTTTCAATGTTAATTTTGTTGATTTTTTTTTTGTTTATCTGAGCAAACATGATGATGTTCAGATGATTGCCTCCAGTTTGTGACCTAACCCATTTTTTCACTCTCCTCTTTACACTAAGCTTCTTTCACATGATGATGTCAATAGATTATTACCCTGTACAGCATTGTACAGGGTAATAATTGTTGGTAGCCCCTTCATGGCATTCCAAATTAAAACAGTGGGGAATCTTGTTTATTCACCGATGAAATCAAACTCTTATATTTTTTACAGCTGTTAATCCATCCTGTTAAAATCTCTAACTCAAGCTGTTCTGAATAGCATCGTTTGCTTCAAAATAAGATATTGTTTTTGTTCTGACTTAACAGGACCAGTCATTGTACCGCCCAATGTAAACTTTTCATTAATTTAATTAAACCTTTAATTTGTTTATAATTTAATTAAACCTTTAATTTAATTTATGCTCTTGTTTCTGCAGTAATAGTCTAGTCACTCTGAAGACTGTTCAATATTGTACGGAGTTCTGCAATCTTCTCCAACACCACTTGCACTGCTTTTGTTCGTGATATCCATTGAGTCTTTGGATATGCCCCAACAGTTATATAAATTGATTGGAAAATGCTGAGAGAATCTGACAGTAGTGATGATATTGCATATGTACTCTTAGCAATCATTTCGTTGCAATGCGTCATGCAATGAAAATATTGTGATTGCTGTCCAAAAATATTTTTTAGTTTAGCTGCCAAGCATTTCATAACTGATACTCCATCAAAGCCAATACCGGCCCTTTTTGTATATATCACTATATTTTTGTATATATCTTTTTGTATAAATCACTAAGGCATCTGAAGAAAGACCGTTGACGCATTTATCTACTTCTATAAAATCTTCATTTACTTCATAGTTTTCATTGCAAGATCTTATATTAAATGACATTTGTTCCTTCTAAGTAATATCTGAAGATTCATCTGCAAATACCGAACAGAAATGTATATCTTTGATCAGTTCAAAAATCTGCTTCCGTGATTCTAAGGTGAGAAATTGTTCTTGCTCTTGCAAGATGTCAAGAGATAAAACATAATGGTTTTCAATCATCAACATTTCTAGTGCCTTGTTACTTTTACTCTTATCCAAATTAAACTGGTTCTTCATCATTATCACCTCTTTTCAAACTGGTTCTTCATCATTATTACCTCTTATAGCTACAATCTGTCGAAACAATTTTTTCAATGTTCCGAAATGAGCTAGCAAGCCTTTTTCCGAACTACTTGCTTCTCCATGTGCATTTGGTCATTTTGAGCATTAATTGTCGTAAACTTTATATTTTCTTTCTCTTTAGAGCGCTTGCAGTCTTAAGAACACTGGAGTCCTCGTGAACTTTTAGTGCTGCTGCAGATTTGCTCCATGTTCTAAACCCTTTCCCAACTCCATGCTTGAACACTCTACTAGAATATGAATCATATTTTGTACAGGTTTCACATAAGACAACTTTCAGTGATTGATCATAAAATAACCAATTAAACTCAATAAACCAAGCCTTAATACCAGTTTTTCCATTTCTGTCATTGTCTTTTCATTTAAATCCTTTGCTTTTCAAAGATTTTCCGTTAGAATTTCACCGTCTTTTGCATCGGACTCCTGTTTTACTGTACTGTATTCTGTGTTAAGATTGAGAAATAAAACACTTTACAATGTGTTTCTTTTTTTATGGAAAATAAAAATGCCAACTCAAAAAATTATTGCTTTTTTGCAAAACATCAACTAAAGAACATTTGGAGTATATGGAAAGAGTTAAAGCATAATAAGAAAAAGTTGTAACGTAGCAACGATAGCAATAATTATGTCGATAGGAAGAAGAATAAAATTTTACAGAACATAATTTATTTAATTTCGAATTGATTTTTGGAAACTTTATTATTAAAAAATAGAAGTTCGAAAAAATGACTTAATTTTTTTTTACCTCTAAACTTTTTACTTTAATGTCCAGCAAATGCCAAAATATTTAAAAAAATTAAATATGCTAAATGGATGTAAACAAACTTAGCTTTATTGCGGGAAATGTTTCTTCAACTTCTTTTTCCAAAAGATTTTAGAGCTTGAACTTCAAGACGTTGACTTAAACTTCAAGACAGGTCACAATTCGATGACATCAAAGTCAAAGTCGAGTAACAAGTCATTATGATAACTTTTATTAATAAGTTATTATGTTAACTTCTATTAATAATACGAGTTACAAGTTGTTCTTTTTTTTTAATTAACCGACTGACATGTCTAAATTGATCAAAATCTTCAACGTAGAACAAAAACGCATTTAAATATTCCAAATTTTATCTAACTTTAATGTTTCGATGTTAGTAATTATTTTAATAATGGGAGAAAATAAAAAAATATATATATTCGAGAAGCATTCTTCGGAAGTAAAACGTCAATGTCCTTCCTTCCGATTATTATTTTAAAAAAAGGCTTAAACAAAGATAAAATGATGGTTGATTCTAAAAATTACAAAATTTAAATAAAAGAAAATAAATACCAAATCATTAAGTAAAAAGTTAAAAAATACATCACCTAGTTTCGCACATTTATAAAAAGTTAAAAAAAAAAATTAGAAAAATTGATTTTTACACTCATAAATTCAAGACCATGCAAATCGTTATTATAATTCCTTATAAACAGAATAATAAAAAAAAAACTTTCAATCTATGAATATTAAAACATTGATTTAAAAAAAATAATCCTAAAGGTTACTTCCTAAAGGTTAATTCCTAAAGGTTCCTAAAAGCTGTCATCAAAGAAATGTTTTAAAGTTACAACTCGAACACAAGTTGTTTAATCTTCATTTTACTTTAGAAGTAACAAGTCATGTTTTTTTACCAAGATTATAGAGTTCGTTTATGACATAAGATCGAGGCTTAACAACACTTCGCACAAAATCGAGGCTCAGTAATACTCAACACGAGGTCGAACAGTTTCTAAAGATTTTCCATGTTAAGAAACGTAATAACATAAATAAAAAAAACAACAACAACAAAACAAACAAAGCAAAACAAACAATGAAAAAAACAATACCTGATTCTTTTGACTTTATATGTCTTCTAATTAAGAGCTCACACGATTTTCCTGAATTTCGTATTGCATTGACAGCTTGCGAATGTGACATCACTTCTGAATCAGCGTTATTAATTTCCAATATTTCATCTCCAACCTTTTAAGTTAAGAACATTTAAAAAATTATAGTGACCATGGATTATCAAGTGACCATAAACCAAACATTAAATAACTATAAGAACAGAATCACAAACATTATAATTATTCATATAAAAAGTTATATTTAGATTATTGACATACCTTTAATCTTCCATCATTCCAAGCAGCACCGTTTTCGGCAAGTCTTAAAATGGAAATCGGTACGCCTTCTCCGCCTTTAATGCTAAAACCAAAACCAGTTTCACCTTTTTTTAGCACCACCGAAAATGTTTCTGTTTTTGCAGTTTTTTCTTCAGCATCACTCTCATCAGAAGGCAAGAATGCTTTTGAAGAAGCTGTGACACATTTGCTGTCTGTAATATCTTTTTCATTGTTGTACGAGGTCAATGGTGCAGACTTTGGGCGATTTGGTTGTTGAGACTCTTTCTCACGAACTTGTTGAATATAATCTCGCTCCTGCTAATTAAAAAAAAATTAAAAATGAAAACAATTTTACCTTAAATTATTCACAACTATATATATATTCACAACTACGGAGTTGGATTGGTACTTTATTAATCTATTCTGTAGATTTTAGTTTTTAAAAAAAGCGCTAAAATGCAAAAGCATTTTTGGAAAAATAAAAAAAGTTTGCAAATAATTTTGTTGTTGTTGCTAATAGATCTTCTTCACAAACCTCTTTATTTTTTAATTGATCGTTATTTTTAATAGCTGATGGTGTATAATTTCGGGGTTCAGCAGGACGAGGTGGTGCATCGTCATAATATTGTGGTTTAGCTGGACATGGTGGCACCTCATCAGATGGATTATTTGACTGAGTATTAGCTGGAGTAACCACAAGTTTTACATGCAAACCTGAACTTTTCACCATAGAAACAATTTCACTGTGACTTAATGTGCTTACATCAGTGTCATTTACAGAAATTAAAACGTCATTAACATGAAGTTCACCACATCTATCAGATGGACTACCAGGTATAATTCGACCTAAATATTTTAGATTATAGATTAAAAAATGAATCTACAAAAAAAAAGAAAGAAAAAAAAAGAAAGAAAGTTTTGCAAACCTATGACTGAATCATTTGAAGATGGTGATGACATAATTACAAATCCAAAACCTTCATTTTGGGTGCGTGACAAATTAATTATTTTTTCTTTTTGCAATTTTGTCGTAACAACTGGTACAGCAGGCTTGGTCGATAAATTCATTTCACTCTTGCTTCGATTGCTAACTGATTGTATATTGGCCATAGGTTGTGAATTTCTGCAACAGATAAACAAAATTACAAACAAATCAAATTGATTTCATTAATTTTGATAATAATCTTCCTAGAGATAATAATCTTCCAGGAGACAATAATCTTCCTGGAGATAATAATCATCTTGGAGATAATAATCTTCCTGGAGATAATAATCTTCCTGGAGATAATAATGAAACAATGAAAAATACTCAATCCTAATCTTTACAAGCAAAAGCTTTAAAAGTAACTGATTTAGGCATTGTCATCTATATTTTTTTAACTCTTTTTTACTCCCAACAATGCTGCAAGCAACCACTATCAAGTTGGGAGTTGCTAGAAAAAAAGAGTAGTAAGGAAAACATGAAGATGGGACAGAGTTCCTAAGGGTTGAAGTGCTGGGAAATAAGCTAGACAAATAAATGTTTTTAGAGCATAAGGAAACAGATACAGTAAAAGAATGAGATATTGATAAATGACAAGTCAAGCAAGAATGAGTCTTGGTTGATGGAACTAGAGATAAAAGCTCCTTTGAGCAGCAACCATTAAAGCATTTATAAAAAAGAAAAAGAGATGCAAATTTACAACAACAGGAAAGAGGCTCAAGCTTAGCAGATAGACTTTGTTCAACTCTGTTTACAATGCATTTTTGGACCTTATCTTGAGGAGAAAGAGTATTATTAGAAGAACCAGCCCAAATAAATCAACTTGTTTCTCTGCGCAGTGGCCTCGTTCGTCAAGGCTCGTGTTTCGGAGTTATAGAGTTGAGAGAGGGTTGTTACCACAAATAAGTAGCCTCCTCGTCTGTAGTGGCCTTCTCGGCCTTGAGGAGGTGAATTAAAAAAAAAAAAAAAATATGACAATAGTATTTTATACAGGGACGAATAAGAAATTTGTAGAGGTAGAGAATGGAATCAGGAAAGAGAAAATGATGAGCACAATAAAGAGAAGCAAGCTTAGCATATGCTAATTTAGCAATCCATTCTATAAATGGTTTCCATGAATGGTCAGTAGTAAATGATAATCCAAGAAGACGTAAAGAAGAGGAATCAGTGAGAGGATTGCCATTCATTAAAATAGGAGTGTCAACAGTAATGCAATAGTTATTTGAGGTAAATAACTAAGTTTTGTTGAAATTTTAATTTACAAGCCACTGTAAGCCCCAATCAGTTACAAAAGTGAGATCAGATACAAATTGGGCTGTCTGTTCTAAGCAAAAAAGAGAAGAATTTTTGTCAAGACATTTGCATTAGGTTGAGTCATCAGAAAAAAGAGCTACTTTAGATGTGAGGTTGTCTGGAAGACCATTAATGTAGATAAGTAATAAAACAGGACCAAGGATAAAACCTTAAGGTACCACAGAAGTTAGTGGAAATAAAGAAGAGTGTTGACTTTCGAAGATGACATTATTAGGCGGTTAGAAAAAAAAACGATTTGATAATCTCAAAAATTTCCCTGATACATCATATGAAACAAGCTTATGGAGAAGACCAACATGTTAAACTTTGTCGAAAGCCTCAGATAAGTCTAGAGCAATAGCCTTTAAGCCTCCATCTAATGCACGATAAAATCTTTTAGTCACAGCAGTTAGCAAGTCAGCCGTAGAGCAAGAGGATTGAAACACGTATTGGTTGTCTGACAGCAAGTTATTTAACTAAAGTTGGAATGTGATATGTGTGTATATATATATATATATATATATATATATATATATATATATATATATATATATATATATATATATATATATATATATATATATATATATTAGAAAAATTGTTTTCTGATGAGTCAATAATCAAATAAATATATGAACAATGTTTTCAGCAACAAACGGAAGTTTATATTTAATGAACTTTTACTTTAAAATCACTGAAAAATGTCTAAAAAGTTCTTTTTTTGCTTAAAAGTTTATTCACTTGACTCCATTATTCAAAATGTGGAAGCACTTTGTAATAAACGTACTTTGTAATAAACGTAGACAAAAGAAAGTACTAATAACAACATATTATAAAACAAAACATGATGTGCAATTTCTTTTTAAATTTAAGGTTGTTGAAATGTCATTACATTTTTTAACAGCTAATATTTTATTAAAAAACAAAACAAAACAAAAAAGTCAAGTAATAACAAAAAATTAGGAAGTAAAGCACAGGTACAAATTTTAAGATCAAAAATATGGCCTTCATAGTACCTGTATGCGTTACGTGGATTATGCTGATCTTCAAGCCACTCTTCCACTTTATCAGAGTGAACGCTTTCATTGTCTGATCTAGCTCGCTCTAAATCTTGAAGTCGAGGTAGGCTTTTTTTGTAATCTTCTATATTATTAGAACTTTCTAAAAATATAAAACCAAAATATATACATATTTACATATATATATATATATATATATATATATATATATATATATATATATATATATATATATATATATATATATATATATATATATATATATATATATATATATATATACACAAACAAAATATAAACATATTTTACTTTAAATTTTCATTTTAATGGTGAATTTTTTAAGTGCTTTTAACTTATAAATTTGTTTATTTTAGCTATTGTACAAACTTTTGATAAAAAACTAAAGAAACCATTTTTTCTTCGCAGTCGCAAAGTAACTTGTCCATTTAAACCAGCATTTCCCATTAATGTGATAACTTTTTTATGACTCGCATCAACAACATTTACTCCATCAACAGCAAGAATGATATCACCTGGACGTAAGCGACCATCTTGTTCAGCTGCTCCGTTCTCTACAATGGTATCAATGCAAACCTAAAAATCAAATAAGTGGTAAATAAACCACTTTGAAGACATATCATAAACTTATTTAAATTTTAAAACCGATTGCTCTCACAAATGAGAAAAAAAGCTAATTTTACTTGTGTTTTCTCTTCTTGTCCACCAACAATTCTAAAACCGAATCCACCAGGCCCTCTCTTTAGGGTTACAACATAATCTTTATATATTGAAGGGAGTTCCACTTCTGGTTCAGTTTTCCTATAAAATAAGACTGTTTTTATAGATTTTAAAAAAGTTAAAAATGGATTGATAAAAGTCTTTAAGTTTTGGAAAGAAAAAATCAAAACTTAAAGGTTTTTCAAGATATTTTTTAAAGCTTTTAAATTTTAATTAAAATTTTAGAAAGACTTTAATTAAAAAAAGATATTAGTTTATAAAAATCAAAAAAAAAATAGATAAAGAAAAAAAAGATAAAACTCTTAATAAATTCAGCTTGTGGTGCAGCTTCTGTTCCACAAGCTGATAAGAATATTCACTGTGCTACTGTTTGTGGTGCTTCTGTTCAAGGAACTGTTGAGAATATTCACCGTGCTACTGTTTGATAAAAACTTTTCAGATTATTGAACAAACCTCATAACTATGATGATGATAATTAAAAACTTAGTAAAAATGAGATGATCAACATTTTCCTTAGAACAATAAATGGCTTAGAACAATGTACTGAATAGCTCAGAAGAATCCACAAAACAAGACATCAAAATGGTGCGCATATATTGCTGCATATTTTCACAAAAACAAATTAGATACTATTTAAAACACTTTCATGTATTTTTAAATGTATGTATGTTAGTTATTTTTTTTGAATCTGATTTTTTTAAAATACTAATTCATTTCAAACAGGGCTGCAAGCAACCACTATTAAGTTTGGAGTTACTAGAAAAAAAAAAGAAAAGAGCAAGGAAACGGTTGTCAGAAGACTTAAAAAGCTGTAGGTTGTATGAGTCAGGAAAACATAAGATCTTATGTTTTCCTGACTCATACACACTTGTATGTTATTTTTTCCCCACGCTTTAACCCATTAGAACTCTCCCCTATCTATAGGAGAGAGTTCTAATGGGTTAAAGTGTGGGGAAAAAATAACAATAATTTTTAGAGCATGCAGAGACAGATACAGTAAATGAAACTTGCTGAATGACGAGTCGAAATAAATGAGCAAGAGTTAGTTATAGTTAACAGAACTAAAAATGCTCCTTTGAGCAGAAACCATGACAGTATTTGTAGAAAAGAGAAAGAGATGCAAATTTACAACAATGGGAGAGAGGCTCAAGCTTAGCAGATAGAGGTCCAACAACATTTACAATGAGTTTTTTGACCTTGTCTGTAAGAGAAAGAGCATCATTAAAAGAACCAGCCTAATTATGACAGCAGTATTCCATACAGGGAAAAATAAGAGATTTAATGAGGTAGAGAATGTGGGGATGATCCAGAAATTGCATTTTGAATGCAATTTCTGGATCATCCCCACATACAAATCAAGCATCCCCACATACAAATTAACAGTCTTCTCTTATGTAACATGAACTTCTGTTTCTACTGCCCTACTTAAACTAGATAATATGTCATTTTTGAATTAAGTAGGTGGAAATACATAAAAAAAACAACTAACTTTAGCTCTAAAACAAAATTACTGTTGCCCAGTGTTACTTTACGTTTTTCTGCAAAAAATAAGTATTTGAGATCAGGCACCAGTCTCAAATGTAAGTTTTAAAGTAAAGATAGCCTTGTAAGAATAAAAAAACTGTAAGAAGAGAGAATGAGTTAATTATAAAATTATTTAAAAGAAATCAGCATCAAAATGTTTGTACAAATCATAAAAGTACATACATACTTTGATTAAAAACACCTAAATACATACAAACTTAAATACTTTCAAAGGTATTGAAACCTTTGAAAAATATAGCCATATATACAAAACTAAAACATTTTTTAAAATTTAAATATAAATTTTGTGTATCTTAAAAATGTAATTTTGTGTATATTAAAAGAAACCTTGCATTGCCTTGAACAGCTCTTTTTAATGATTTGTAGCCATCACCGCTTTCTGATATTTGAGGATGAGTTCGTTCCTCATAAGTTGATAAAGCTGTTGATGCCTGTCCATTTGTTGATATGACACCCATGCTTGTTGTACTGCGTAAACCAGGTGCTAAAGATACATCTTCATCTAGTGCAGGCATAGACTTTGGTCGCTCCATTTTTCCAATAGTACTTGGCATTGATTTAACAACAGATAAAATGCCAGAACGTTGAACTTGAAAATTTGTAGGTATACCACGAGGACACGATTTCAAAACTTCTACAACTTCTGAATGATCTAGATTGTGAACAACTGAATTGTTGATTTGAATTATTACATCGCCTTGTTGTAAACCTATTGTTAAAAAAAAGCTCATTGAGTTTGTTATATTCAAAAGTAACTGAAAATAATATAAATACTAATATGAAATAACAACTTCATCATAACAGAATTTATTACTCTATTAAGTATGTTTAAAAAAGTCTTAAGGGACCATCCATAAAGCACGTCACGCTAAATTTTACTTATAAATTAAAATCGGACATCATTGGCTCTCTTGCACAGAGACTTTTAAAGTAATATAAGTAATTATTTTGAACTAGAAAATTAAATTTAATATCATAGCATATCATAATGAATTTAATATCATACCATATCATATCAAAATTCGAATTTACTTACATAGGCTAACATTAGGCTGAGCTATTTGCTTGCAAAGAAAAATATCTTTATTGATGTATGTAAGTGTGCTAAGTAAGTGTGTTATTTAAGTATGTTTTTTAAGTCACAAATATATTTGCGATTTCATTTAAGAGTTATTTTTAGATAGTCTCATTATATTTTGATCATTGAATTGTTAAAATCTGATCCTGAATTATAATGACCAAGAGTTTTTTTTTAATCATAAAAATGGTTTATTAGTAACACTACATTTTCCAATGATGCAATTCACTTCTTGATGATGCAATTCACTTCTTGATGATGCAATTGATTAACTTCTTGCCAGCACAAGTAACAGTTTATTAATTGCGTTTCAGAAATATATAATAGCACACACTTCCCACCTTACAAGACTGCAAGCAATGACTTATTAAGTAAGTAACTTATTAAGTTACTTACTTAACCCAAAAACATATAAGCATGCATTTAATTAAAAATAAAAACATTTTAATCTTGTAGAAAAAAAAAATTTTAGGAACAAAACTGACTTTTCTATTTCTTTTACCAGAATAATGTGAGGAGAATAAGAAAAGAAATTCTATTTATTATAATATATATGATTCTAGAAATTTCCTCAGAATTTCAACATTTTATTAATATATTTTAATATAAAAGTTTTGACTGGGAATTCAACATTCTAATAATTATTGAATTTCAATCAAACTTAATCAGTAAAAAATTTGAACACTAAATTTGACCATTGCCCAAATCTGAACACTAAACTTGACCATTGCCCAAATCTGAACACTAAATTTGACCATTGCCAAAATCTGGCAAAAATCACCTTGACATCTTCGCTGATCAACTAAATCTGTTTAAACTCACCTTGACACCTTCGCTGATCAACTAAGTCTTTAACACGCTGACCATAAGGCGAATCAGCAATTGTAAAACCAAACCCATTTGGACCGCGAACTACTGGAACAACAATGTATTGTGGAGGACCACTTCGAAATGCAACAGGAGTAGCTAAAATAAAATCAATGTCAAAATATAATAATAGAAGAATTTTCAAAACCATTTACATTTAATTGATTTTTTAAAATCGTAGATAATTTTTTATTTTTTATCTTATGTTCTTGAAACAAAAGAACAACACAAAAAACAATCAACACACAGAAAAAACTTATAAAAAAACTAAAATTATAATAAAACTAAAATTATAATAAAACTAAAATTTAATAAAATTTGATTTTTAATTAAAAAAGATATTCAAATATCTTTTAAATATGAAGTTATAAAAATGAATTATACATTTTTCTTAAATTTTGTATAACTTATAAGAACATTTTATATAAATGCAACATTAATTATCTGCAGTTTCTTATTATATATCTGTAATTTCTTAAATCTATATTTTAAAATTGCAATGTCTTCTGTAATTTCTTAAATCTTATAAAATTGCAATGTCTTCTGTAATGTCTTAATTGTTATTTAAATATAATTTAATATAAGTTTTAACTCAAAACAAATCAACATATAGCATGATGTCATACCAGCCCCAGAGCGACTTCCGCCACCATCTGATAAATAACCAGAATTATTGTCAAATCGCATGCTCTTTTCATTGAGCTGGTTATTGTCCAACATACTTTTGTTGCCATTTTGTAATTGACTTATACCACTGGTCAACTTTTGTACTTCAGGACCTTCTGAATTAAAAGGAAGTTCATAACCACGAACAAGATCCATTTCAACAGTTTCACCAACCTGTTTTAGAAATTAAAACTTTAATAATTAATTGCTCATATATAACTTATGAGTTTTTTTAAAAAAAAGAATTTTATATCTTGATGTACAACTAACTTGTTTTTTCTAAATATAATAAAACCCTTTAAGTTGCTTACCCTGGTTCCTTGAAGAAATCGAATTATATCAGAGTGTGTCCAGTTAAGAACATTTCTACCATTTAGTCGCATAATGATATCCCCTGTACGCAAATGACCATCTAAATCTGCAGTTCCACCCCGGACAATATTGTTAACTTGGAGTACTTCACCAGGTTGCTCACCACCTATAATTGTAAAACCAAATCCTTTTGCTCCTTTGCGCAATGATACACGAAATGTTTCTCCTTGTAGTTTTGATGTATCAATAATTAAATTTTTTCGTCCAACTTCTCTATAATTCAAATTTTTATAAAAAATACAATAATCAAGAATAATTAGTTAATAAAAGAAGAAAAAAAAATGTAGCAATAACTAAAAATCACAAACAATTCACATTTTTTTTATTGGTTAATCTTATTTGTGAAACATGGCAACATTTTTATTTGGTAATCTCATTAGTGATAACATAGTAACATTTTTTTATTGGGTAATCTAATTACTAACAACATGGCAACATTTTTTTATTAGTTAATCTCATTTGTGACAACATGGAAGCATTTTTTTATTGGTTAACCTCATTTGTGGCACTTAAAAAAATTCTTATAAAAAATAAATGTTGAATAACTGAATAACTGAGAACAAAGACAATGAAAACAAGATGACATATTTATCAAAATTAAATTTAGAAAGATTGAATTTGGGGTAAATCAGAGTGGTCCAACCAGATTCATAGGATCAAATCACCCATCAGTTGTCCAGCAGTATTTTCAAAACAAACATTTATATCAAAAATCTTTAAAATTTTATATAGATTAGATTAACACTTAAGTGATAAACACAACAACCAACTTTTAGAGATAACAGCAAATAAATAACAAAACTTGTTCACTAATTAAACATTAATTATTCAAAAAAAATTGATCAAATTCAATTTAATTTCTCTGCGCAGCAGCCTTGCTTGTCAAGGTTTGTGTTTTGGAGTTAAAGAGTTGAGAGAGGGTTGTACCACAATTTAAAAAAAAAAAAAAAAAATGAGTAGCCTCCTCGACTATAGTGGCCCCCTCGGGCCTTGGGGAAGTGAATAATTAAAAAAAAAAAAAAAAAATTAACTGGGTTGTCACAAGTTATAAAAATATTTAAAAAATAAAAATTTGTGATTTATGTGATTTGTGAGTACTATTTATGAGATATTTTTTGTATATTTTACATTTGGATAAAAAATAATTATGATAAAACGTCTCAAAACAATGAAAAACAACATAAATGATGTTTTTAAAAAATACCTGGAATTGTCAATCTTTCCATTTTTCTGAGGAAAATCTGGTTTTTCATATTGTGTTTTTCTATTCACATGGCTATAATAAAAGTAAACAGTATTATAACACCTAAGTAGTAGAACCTAAGTAAGTATCAAGGAAAATGCCAGCAAAGATTCTAAAAATTTACTTGCATTAACTATTCCAAAATTGTCTTTTCATTATAAAAAAAGACAGAGTATCAATATATCTCAGATAAAACAGAGTAACTAAAAATCATACTTACAAGCTCCAGCAACTATATATCTCACATAAAACAAGGTACCTATAAATCATGCTAACAAGCTCCAGCAACTATAAATCATACTAACAAGCTCCAGCAACTATAAATCATGCTAACAAGCTCCAGCAACTATAAATCATACTAACAAGCTCCAGCAACTATAAATCATGCTAACAAGCTCTAGCAACTATAAATCATACTAACAAGCTCCAGCAAACTATAAATCATGCTAACAAACTTCAGCAACTATAAATCATACTAACAAGCTCCAGCAACTATAAATCATGCTAACAAGCTCCAGCAACTATAAATCATACTAACAAGCTCCAGCAACTATAAATTGCTAATACTCTTTTAGCTCCTAATTAGAAAAATCAACATTCTAAAATTTTATTTTGGTAATTTTTTTGGTAATTTAAAATATATTTCAAGTAATTTTTAATGGTATTAAAGAAAAATTATATCTGAAAAAATAACCGCTTGCAATGTAAAAATCAATGTAAAATACAAAGCCTAGCAAAAAGACTGCTATTTTCTTCTTTTTGTAAATATTTAATATATCCAAATAAGTTTGTGTTTAGTAACCAGAAACTTCTTATATTTGTTACATAATTAGTTTTATTAACTTTGATGATTATTAATAACTTCATTGAAAATGCAATTATTTTTGTAAGTCTTTGTTTACAAATTAAATCATAAAAATTGCTTTAAAAGATTACATTACGATAAAAAACATATACACAAAATTACATCTACATAAAAAATAAATACTTTTTAAATAAAAAATAAGAAAATACTAATAAAATCTATAATTTATAAAAAACTTTCAAAACTTTGACAATTTAAAAAATATATATTATAAAACATTTATTTTTGTAAACAAATAATAATAGTTAAAAAGATTTATGGCTTTACAGATGTGGCTCTGAGAATGAGCCATAGTATTGATAATATATTTTTAAAACAATTTATGCTAGAAATCTGAAAATGTAACAAATCGCGAATAATACAATTTTTAAAACATTTCAACAGAATACCCTAGAACTTTATTTTGTTTAGTCAGTGTATTTTAGAATTAGTTTATTCGTAAATTTGGTGGGTTTTTAGCGTTTGCGAATATTCTTTTTATTCTTCTGCACCAAGATGTTTTGAGAACATTAAAGTTAATTATGTTTCTATGTATGTCCGTAAGACAAAATTTTTTTTGTTATGTACATAAACTTAAATGTTTTCAAAACGACTAAAAAACCTGGCCAGTTTTTCGCAACTAAATATTATTTCCGTGGTCAGTATACGAGAGCAATCGCTCCCGCTTTCAAACTAAGCCTGTATATCTTGAAATTTATGTGTTGAATAAAATGGAAACCATTTATAGTATTGATAAAATTTGTTTTCCAGAGTGTTTGAATTAAATGGGTTGCATTCTACGTTCCACTTGATGTCAGCCTAATTGAAGTTGCTTGCAATCATTTGCAGATCAAATTTTTTAGACAAAAGACACTGTTGCACAACACAGTTATCATTTAGTATTATTTGTTTCAATACTAGTATATTTTGAATTAACATATATAGCTACCCTACACCCTACACCCCCGACTAGCTTTACCATTACTCTCTACAATAACTTTTTTCTATTTTCTTATTCCATTAGAGATAAACCTATGCTAATATATACTTGTTTATAGTTTCCTTTGTTTCTTACTCTTCTTGCCAAATTTAATGTTTTAGAACGATCTATCTTCAAATTCTACTAGAATCAGAGTTGGTCTGTTCTCTGTTTTGTTTAAACTTTTGAATTGAATTCTCTACTTATTTTTTTCAGTACCTACTCCTATTGATTCAAGTAAAACTGTTGTGTTTTATCGATATTGGTACATTCTAGTGAATCAGATGAGTTGTTTTCAGCATATACACATACACATATACATATACATACACACACACACATACACACAAACTGTGTATATACTTTAAAAAAAACTGTGTAAACATGAAAAAGTATTTTTAAAAATGAGTTAAAAATATATATACGTTTTTTATTTTTTATTATATATCAGATAAATAACAAAAAACAAAAACAAAAAAACATTTGTTTTACAAAGGGAGAGTGTTTTTGTTTAAAATAATTCTTTTCACAAATTGATTAAATTTTTTTTTATTTCTTATTAACTAAATATCCTGTAAAGTTTTAATGAAGTTTTATTTATGAACATAAATTATTTTTATGAACATAAATTATTTTTACGAATATCTTACTGGTAATGGTAAAATGTTCATGAATATCTTACTGGTAACTGATAAAACATATCTATAAATTGTTTATAATCTTTATAAAAAATAGTTCATTAAATACCTAAAAGAAAACTTAAATAAACTGCGTTTTAAGCATATCTAATTAAAACAGTATTGTAAAGTTGCTTTATTTAAATACTTTTTGCTCTTTCTGCATGGAATTAAATCCAGTATTAAATTTGATGCAAATATAAAACGTGTTAATAACTACTACTGTAAAAACCTGTTTTATTTTTAGTGTGAATGGGTTATTAGTAAGTTAAACTACTTTAAAAACAATGTTTTAAACATTTAACTAAATTAAAAACAATGTTTTAAACATTTAACTAAATTTAACTTTGATTGAAGATTAAGCAAGAACAATAAAAAAATTTTATAAAAAGTTTCTTTTCTGTTATGGTTTTGTACTTTTTTCGCTCCTTGTAAATGCAATGGAACCATTGTTAAATTTACAAAAAGAAACAAGACTAAACAAATATTCATAAGGACAAAAAAAAATGAGTAAGAACATTTTGGATTTTCACTTTTCAGACCGATTGGCTTACAGAATTTTCATGGTTGTAATACTCAAAATTAAGCAACTTATATTACAAGCAAAGTAAAGATTCTGTAAGCATAAAGTTATGTAAAGAAAGAGTAATAGGAGAAAAGTAGAGGTGTATCCTATATTTCGGTGTACCAGATATTTTTGCCGGATATGCTGGATAGTGAACTTTTCTATAAGTGTTTATGAAGAAAAAGTGTTTAAAAAGAAAAAGTGTTTAAAAGAAAAAGTGTTTAAGTTCTATAAGTGTTTATGAAGAAAAAACAAGTTTTGGCATTCTACATTAAATAGTGTTCAAGATTTAAAAAAATAAAAACAATAAAAACTGGTATAACACAGGTATATGCATTAATTATGTATAAAGAAAAATCGTTTTTTATAGCCAAATTTTTGTTTTTTTTAAATACTATTTTTTATACTTTGTCAGCACATATACCATGTCATACAGTTTTTGACTGACTTTTCAAAGTAAGATCTGTGAATATTGTCAGGAAAAAAAACTCTTCAGCAAACTTAAGCAGCAGCCTTTTGTTTTTGGAGCTTACCATATGGAAAATTTAAGAAAATATTGTAAACCTTCAAATTTATTGCATGGTCTAGCAATTAAAAGAAACAATAATATTGAATGAAAAAAATTTTTAATTTTTTTTTCTTTAGTTTTTTTGGCTGTAAAAAAAACAAAAAAAATATTTATAGGTTCAGAGGTTTTTCCCAATTCTGATCTGGAAAATTTTTTTGTTTTGTATGTATATATATATATATATATATATATATATATATATATATATATATATATATATATATATATATATATATATATATATATATATTTGTATGTATTTTAGGTGCTCCCAGAAGTCCTTACTTATCATGGAGCACCGCAGAAGAGCATTTAACAGGAAGTTCACGCCTCCTTCTGTACCAGTGTCGCTTGTTGGGCTAGAGCTGGCGTCGAGCCTCGGACCTCTGGTTTCTGAGCCAGAACTCTAACCACTGTGCCACTGCTGCTATATATATATATATATATATATATATATATATATATATATATATATATATATATATATATATATATATATATATATATATATATATATATATATATATATATATATATATATATATATATATATATATGCATAATATATGCATATGTATAATATAGGCATAATATATAAACTATATTATTATTTAAAAACTTTGGCATATAAAATTCGCCGAATGGTCATACACGAGCAGTGAACGCCTGAGGGAAGAAATGAAGTACATTAGAATAAAGGAGAATTGTTTATTAGACAAAGCATATTTTGACAGTTGTCAAGACAAAAATAAAGATTAATAGAGGAATATTTAAAAATAAATAAGACAGGCTATACAACCAAAACAGTACTCAACAATAATAACAATAAAAAAATTAAAAAAATAAAAATAAATGATAAAAAAATATATATAAAAAAATAAAAAAATTCAAAAAAAAAAAAATTGTTTTATAAATACCAATATGAACTAAAATATACAAGAAATACATTACCAGTCAAAAATTTGTAAAACAAAAAACCATTCAACAAATTAAAAATATGCTAACAACAATGAAAGGACTAATAATGGAAAAAAAACATTAATGCTAATGTGTAAATATAATTAGTGTAGTGATTAAGTAATAAACATCTCCTCAGAGTCGCGTCTATTACTGGCGTTTTGATGAGGATCAGCATTTATAACTAGTTTATGGCGTCAGACAAACGTCATCGCCACTTATGCTTTACCCCGCAACTTACGCCTATTCCATACTGCAGTAAAAAAGGACTCACTACAAATAGCCAAAACCCAACCAACCCCAAATTTGTAAAGCACCAATATTTTTGTTGATGATATGATATAAAAAGTATAGATTTACTGAACAAACAAAAATAAAAACAACTAAATAAAACACTTACCATACCACCAAAAGAAAACATGAAAACAAAATAAATTAAAATTCTAATAGAAACATAAAAATATTAATCAATTTATTTTAAGAAATAAAACCAAATAGGTATTATTAACCTAAACAAGCCCAAGATATTCAGAAAGCAGTATACCTCATTAAAAAATTTTTTTTAATAAACAAAACAATACCCTTAAATAAACTCTAAAGCTGTCATAGATACCTCATTCGAAATATGATAACCAATCAAAAGTGTAGGAAAATGAGTAACCCGCAAAACCCAAAATCATAACAATCATAGAATAATATATGATAGCGAAAAAGAACGTTGCACAAAAACCTTAAAAATGTAAGCGACATATATGTAAACATTAAATGAAGGATATAAAAATATTCTCTGAATAATAATAAAGATGAAAATTGTCCATGTGAAAATTAAAACAAAGCTGAGTAATGAATGCAAGATAATATAACATGAAAGTTTCTGTAAACAGTAATAATATGAAAATCAGGAGATAAGTAATATATTAATAAATATAGCAATAAGACTAAATATTGTAATAAAACCAGATAATTTTAAGCCAAATGAGTGGTTAAAAAATTAGTTGTGGGTAATATAACAGTGATATAAGTCGTGATATAAAAACGATGTAGAAAGCGGGAAAAAAAAATGTTAAAAAGTGAAGTTTTCTCTACGGTCCGAACTAAAAGAAACTTTGAGACCATATCTAAATCGAAATTTCCGAAAAGTAAAGTTTTCTCTTCGGTCCGAATTAAATGTAACTTTGAGACCATAACAAAATAACAAGGAAAAACATACTTCATAGAAACAAGTCAAAAGCTGCTAGTTTATAAGAATCGTTCTTATACTTATATGTATATGCATATGAATCCTTTAATGAAAAATTCAATCACACATATAGATAACATACAAATCTGTATCTACATTTCAACAACATATCTATTAAAAGAAAATATTATCTAAATAAGATAAAAGATTTGTCTCTGAACTAAATCAAGCCAGCCCAGCCATACTTCAGAAAACCATGATGGATTAAACACCTATGCATGGATTTAGAACTGACTTATGACTAAAAAGCTAGCCCAGGCATCTTCCACAGACAAAAATCCTTTTTCGCGGTGACAGTAATTGCAATAAAATTCGCTGAATGGTCACACACGAGCAGTGAACACCTGAGGGACCCCTGGTTTCTGAGCCAGAACTCTGACCACTGTGCCACTGCTACTATATATATATATATATATATATATATATATATATATATATATATATATATATATATATATATATATATATATATATATATATATATATATATATATATATATATATATATATATATACATATGTATATATATATATGCATAGTATGTGTATATGTATAATATATGCATAATATATAAACTATATTATTATTTATTACTCTATATAGTAAGTTCCATATTTTGGATCATCAACCTTCTCCCAACCTGGAGGTAAACCTAAAATATAAAGGAAAATGTTTGTATTAATCTTCTTTTTCTGAAATTTTTTTATAAAATGAAAAAAAGATTAAAATAAATAAGACAAACTTTCTTCAGGAGGCAACACTGAAGGTCGTGATGGTGGCTTAACTTTTCTTGGGTCTTCCCACTGAGTGCGACCAGTATTATGGCTATAAAATAAAAAAAATTAATAAAAATTACAAGAATTAAAATCAGTTAAAAAATGTAAATGTGTAACAAGTTTATATGTTAAAAGTTTATTATATCTGCAACTCTCATGTAAAAAGTGAGACACATAAGTATCTGACTTTAATAAACACCTACAACTGTCAATGATTTTAATAACCATCTTGAAACATGCTTCAAATTTCAATATGGTTTTCTTAAAAACCTTTGTTTTCATTTTAAGGGTGTGAGTCATTTGTTAATTATAAAGAGGTTTATTGTTTTTTATATTAAAAGCCAATGTTGCTTTTTATTATGAGGCTGTGAAATATTTTTTTTGTTACAAGGGTGTGTGTTATTTTTTCATTATAAAAAGGTGTATAGCCTTGATTATAAAATTCTCTTGTTTTATTATGTGTGTTATTTTTTTCATTTGTTACTTTTTAATTGTAAAGAAGTGAATACTTTTCCCATGCAGGGGTGCATCATGACATACAGAGGTCCATCATGAATTAGGGTCTATTTTTTTTTATATACTTTATAAACTAATACAATTTACAAACTAATATATAAGGTTACAAAACACAGCAAAAAATAGAAAGAAAAAGGAAAAAAAAAGAACATAAAACGTAAAAACAGTCTTACTCAACAAAATACATCTCGCCATCTTTTGTGTAAGCAATCTCCCAGTTAATTGGTAAAGGATCTTTTAAATCATCTTTCTTTTCCTCGGGTTTATGGCTAAAACATTTTTAAAATATCTAAAAGTCATAAAAAGTGACACAAAACATCAGGGTTTAATTTAGTGGTTGGACTTTTGTACCAATGTTCAACCACTAAAATAAAATCAGAAATATTGATCCACAAGTGTTAACCATGCTACAGAGGGAAAGAGCAACCATCTTAAATTTTTATAAAAATATATAACATAAAAAATGAAAAAATAAATAAATAAAAAAAGATCAGAAAAAAAATAAACTAAAAAACTTATTGAGTCTGAACCAATTTGAATAGTCTGAATTAATGTATCAATCAATCTGATCAAGCCTGAATCTGAATGATAAAGTCTGAATGATAAAGTCTGAATGATAAAGTCTGAATGATAAAGTCTCAAACATGATCAAGTCTCAACAAAATATGCAAATGAAGATGAATGATAAATCAAGACGAATCAAAATCAAAAACTAAATAAAAATAACAACAGAAAAATAGAAATAGCTTGTTTAAAATATAAGTATGAAGTATGTAGGGTGGTGAAACCCAAACTGATAGGTTGACATGATGTATAAGTCCTTGCTGTATATTTGTAATGTCTAGTTTAATCAGAGGCAAGAATGAGAGTTGAATGTGTAGTCTACGACACAACAAAAGGTTCTAGTCGTATATCAAAGATATATATAAAAGGTATACTGTAAAAAGATATATAAAAGGTATACTGTAGACTAGTCACTGAGCAAAGAATATTCAGAAGTAAGATCAATCATATAAGGGACTAGTGTGAAAGACGTGACAATGTGTGAAGGACACGACATTGTGTGAAGGACATGACAATGTGTGAAGGACATGACAATGTGTGAAGGACATGACGATGAGTCAAGGACGTGATGTGACTAGTGTGAAGGGATGTAAACCAATACAGTCTTATCTCAGAGTCTAAAATATATTAAATACCTACCCATGAAAAACATCTATGACACAAGGACACCTGAGATACACAGACCTGAAACTGGTATTCCATCCTGTGGCAACTCAGATTTTGTTTTGTTTATACATATAGAGTGCTTAAAATGGCAAAACAAAGGAAAGAAAAAGATAAATAGCCTCTTAGACAAGTAGATGTATTTAAGAAAAAAAAAATAAAGCAAAAAAAAATCATAAATAACATTTCATACTGTTTAGTATTAAAAGTCAATGCCCCATAAAAAATAAACAGAAAATTTAGATATAGAATTCCAGTGAAAAATATTCCATCCAAAAAGAAACGTGCCCTATAAATGTTTCTTTTTGTAAAAAAGTAATTAGATGGTCTAAAAAAACTAAAGATGATCTAAGAGTAAACTGATTGTGCTACACATGCAATAATGATTTACAAAAAAGTTTAACAAAATACAAAAAGATCTCAGCAAAAACCACACAATGTGACAAGTATATGTATACACATGCACATACACATGCACATATCAGCAGTTGCAATAAAGAAAATTGCCCAGCGTGTTATTTCCTACTTGTAATATTGTAATATGTCAACAAACATGATTATGCGCGCTCAAGATGTTATACAACAAAGATCTTATATCTATTTGTTATATAATGTTCTTTCATTGACAAATATTTTGAAGTAGAATCTGCAACAGTACACTCACAACACTACGTAACAGTGCACTCACAACACAACACCAACGAAGAGACTTTTTATACTTCCTAACTTCTTGTATATTGTTTCCTATTGATCACATTATTATTTTTTTACCATTTATGGTATGAATAATATCAACCAATAAACACCGCTTCAGCACTGTTCAAAATTAAAAAATTAGAATCTGTAACTTAAGTATAACAATTATTTCAAAGATAACAATTTAATGTTACCTTTGAAGTAATACTTATTCCATCGGTTAATGTTAAATATTGCTTATTTGATGGTTCCTTGCCCTCACATTTTATTGCAGTGAGTTGAGATGCTTTTTTTGAATGTCTTTGAATTGTGTGGTTTGGCACTAAGTTTGTCCCATTAATAAACTATAAAACAGCTTGCCTTATCAAGCCTTTACAAGCTTCCCTATTTCTCAAAAAAAACTTTGCAGTATACTTTAATTATGTATGTAATTCAGTTGGTAATTTCTATTCTAAAGCCTATTACTTCCTCCACTTTCCATTTAATAAATGTTGACAACATCACTTTGTTTCCTTTTTGAATCTCTTTGATTGTGGACATTCTAAACAGTAGAAACGTTTTAAATTTAAGTTAAGATAATACTTTAAAAACCTATACTATCTAGAAAATTTAAATTTTAAAAATTGAAAATGAAATAAACCCTTGACATTTTTACAAAATTAAAAACATTCTGAAGTTTTAACTTTCTTATAGTAATTTCCTATTCACACGGTGAATGTATAGTAATTTTCTATTCACATTTCATTTGTACATGTTTCTATTCAAATTGTGTTTCCAAGTGCGCTTAGTTAAAATAGTAAACCTTCCATTCTAGAAATTCCATTCATTCATTCATTCCATACTAGCTTTAACAACTTCAAACGTTTTATTAATTATGTTAGTGCAAAACAGAAACACACATTCTATTTTAAAGTAAGTGACATTATATATCAACTAAACAACTTATAAGTTTTTCTCTCCCAAACTCTTATAGAAGTGTGATTTTATACTCTTATTATAAGCTGAATGAGCATCGCTTATTGCGCCCAGGAGGTTTTGAATATTTTGCTTACAGGTGTGTTTTATGTGAAGGGAACAAAGGCAACCGCTTTATCACAAGCTCTGCATATATACACACATACGCATACATTTGAATTATATATTTATACATATTTATGCAATATAAAAATTAATACAAATAATAAATATGGCAAATATTAAAATATCAAATTTATATGTCAATATTTCAACTAATATAACAATTAACTTTTATATAATTTATATTAAGGGGAAAAGAGAACAAAAAAAGTAAAATTTATACTTTACTTATTTCAACAAATTATAAATATATTAAATGAAAACTTATTTAATATAACTAAATATAACTTACACTTTTTGTTTTCGTATGGTTCCAGTACCTGGTGTCATTGGGGTTTTTGGTGGCTTAGGAGTACCATAATAGTTGCCTTCATAAAAACCACTTTCAAGAAGACGACCAGAACGTTCAAGTTCTAGATATGCATTAACAGAAAGAAACTCATAATCAACGCCAGGGACTTCTCCATCACGAGGGCTTCTTGTTGTACCTAAAATGAACTTAATTATTTTTGCTTTCTTAATTTTTTTATTGTGGTCAAAACATCAAATAAAAAACAAACAACTGTATGATTGATTATTTATATTAAGCCTTCCCGTGAATTGTGTGCGGTCGCATGCCATGTTCATCCACATTTAAAGTAAATTTTTTAGACTAACTGACCACGGCAGTTCGGATCTTTTAATTTATAAAGCGTTTTAATAATTCGCGGCAAAAAGCTAAACTTGTTTACTAAAAAAAAAAAAAAAAATTCTTATATAAGGAAACAAAATTGTTACAAAATATCAAATTAAATTAAATAAACTAGAAAATTTATTAATTAAAAAAAGTAAATTAAAAAAATTTTTTTTATACAACTTTTGTATTCTTTTTTTTAAAGTCGTTGAAAAAAATTTTTTTTTCAACAACTTATTTACTATTTTTATCAGTCCATATAATTAAGAAACTAATTTGTTATGTACGCTAGAACTATAAAATTTGTTATACTATAAAATTTGTTAATTTTTTTTCTTATATTTATTCATTTATTACATTTATTAGTTTTTTACGTCTTTTCGCTTTTAAAAATATTTTTTCTATATTATACATTTTTTCTCAATGCTTATATAATAGGAAAATAAGAAAATAAATTGTTATTTATTGTAAAAAATATTATTTGAATAATAAAATTATGTAAATGACAGAATTAGTTAAATAAAAGAATAACATTACTGTTATATACTGACTGAAAAAAAGTTTTAAATAGGCTCCTAAAAATTTCATTAAGAAAGTTTAGTAAATTAACAATCCACTAGCCCACAAATTTTTACAGCATTGTTTATTTTTTTAACAAACGTTTTAAAAATAAGAAAATAAAAACAGTAAATATTTAAGTATATTATTTTTTTGATAACAACTTTCCTATTTTTATTAATTTATTTTTAGCTTATTTTATTTAGATTTTCCATTTGTATAGTCTTCGGGTTTTTTCTTTGAGTATTGCTGATTTATTCTCTAGTTTCTTATAGCTTTATTTTGCCGCTAATTCTTAAAATGCTTACTTATATAAAAACATAATCAAGTTGTCTAAAAAAATTACCTTAAGCGTGGACGTACAAGGCGTGCAACCATACACGCTTCCCTGGAAGGCTTGATATATATATATATATATATATATATATATATATATATATATATATATATATATATATATATATATATATATATATATATATATATATATATATATAATAAATTTTATTAATATATAATATATTTTGCTAAATTTAATTGACAAATGAAGTTTTCCAGAGCAAAAAGTAGAAAAAAACTAATATAGACTGAAATTTAATAACAAACACAAAAAAATATACATCGACTGATAAGTTTAAGCAACATAAATATTTGGCATAAATACACTTTTTGTTAACATAATCTTTTTTAATACTATTTTAAAAGTAACATTTTAAAGTTATAAGTATTGTATTATTATTAATACAATGCCAGTATTTTCAATGTTATTGTAGCAGTGTTTCTATTTGTCCAGTAGTTACCAGCATTTTCTTTTAACACATTTTTAATATTAGAAAAACAAAAAACTTACAAGGTACTGTGCGCATATAAAGATTATCTCGAATTGTTTGTTGAAGTTCATGGTCAATGGATCCCTTAGAAAACCGTGTTCCAAGATATCTTCTTAAATCTCTGCTAATTCCAAAACCTGGAGATAAAGGTAGTTTTAGTATTAATGTAAAACAAACAAATTTTGTATTCTAAAAGTCTGTTTTACATTCTAAATTTGTTTTTCCTACTTTTAAAACAGAAAAAAGTACAATAATGTTGACCTGAAATAACCGAAGTGATTCTAAGAATATTGCCACTATTTCTGATTAATGAAATACCATCACTCTGTGTGTAACCTGCAATATGTGTTCCATTAATTTCAAGAATTATCTCACCAGGAGTTAATCTTCCTGTTTTATATAGAACTTTATCTAAAAAAATATTAAAAATAAATTCAAAACTAAAAAAAAATAGAATATTTTAGCAGGTTAATATTTCAGCAGGTAAACTAACTAGGTGAAAAACTTTTTTTCTACATTATTAATGAGCTTTTAATACTAATTTTTTATAATCATTTGGTTAATTTATTTTTTTACTTGTTGTTTTTTCATTGAAAATAAACTTGATTCATTTAGTTTCTATACTTTTATTTAATTTTTGATTGTGATTCATTTTAATTCATTATTTATCATCATTTATCATCATTTAGAGTTGATTCATTTTTAAGACTTGATTCAGATATAGATAAGACCAGACTCAACAATTAAGACGAACATAAAAAAAAAAAATTATGTTAATCATTCACATTGTTTCAAAGTAATTAATGGTGACCATTTAAACCACATAAAAAAATAAAAAATTATCAAGTTTAAACAAATATTATTATCTGAAAAAAGATTAAAATTAATGAAAAAATAAACAACTTTAAAACAAATAAACATTCTCAAAAAATATAAAAAAATCTTTAAATAACAACAATACTCTAGTATAATTATTACTAAAAATTACTAAACATCTAAAAATTAATTACTAAATATTACTTAATTATATTTAAATTTCAAAGAATTTATGCACAAAGAAAGTTTTGAAAGTTAATAAAAATTAAATTGTAAGTTTTAGTTTTTCTAGTTCTTAGAATTTATTGTTTGGCTTGAAACTTATTGTTCGGGTTTAAACTTATTGTTTGGGTTAAACAACTTTAGATATAATTTGGTAAAAAAAAGAATTTTTTTTTTGTTATTCTCTCTTCAAAAAAGTCCTATAAGTTGTTAATAGTCATCTTCAGTGCTAAATTAGATATATTACCACATATATCTGTCGTACATTAGATATAGTACCACCTATATATTACTTGCAGTAGTAGTAGAATTAAATAGCTTCCAGAGCAATAAATACATAGTTTGATCCTTAAAATGTTCTTGGCATACTTAACTTGTTTCTGAACACAACTTTGCTCACCAAGGTCCATATTTTATATTTTATATCAAATAATAATTTAAAAGGGGTAGCAGCTTTAACTTAGTGTTGGGAAGGTAGATTAAGCTATTTTTCAAAAATTACAAGAGATAATGATGCAGTGGTAGAGTACTTTCTTTTTAAGTAAGAAGTTCCCTATCTCTTACTTACAAAGTAAAGTTCAATGTGTTATACAAGATAAAACTTACTTTTCCACAAGCAGTGATTTTTTTCAAGGGTTTTAGAGTCATAGGATTAAAAGATAGTTGTTTCAAAAAAAAAATATATAATTTTTATAGTAACTTTAAGAAACAAAGAAGATTACAACAGTCAATGGGGAACGTGAGGTTATTCAAAAATAATAATAATAATAAAAAAATGTATATTACTAAGAACAATTTGTGTAAATATTTTATCAAGATAAGTCATACTTTGTTGCTGCAGCAAATCAAAGAAAAAGTATTCACCAGAAAAAAAAAAAAAAAATTATAAGAATAATGGTTCAATTACCTTAGGTATTAAAATATCTATTGTTAGATCAAAGAATGGTTATATTACCTTTGGGATATTTTATTGCATATTGCCGTACAATAATAAAAAAAACTACTCAAAATACTAATCTTGTTCATTCTCATAATGATTTGTCAACTTTAGGACTATTGTTCTCTATGTATGGCAAGTATAGATAGAGAACAGTCGTGTTATATGTGGCATTATTGTTTTAACACCCTTTCATGGAAAGCAAGATCTTTTTATAAAAAGGGTATTAAAACATTATTAATGACACAAACATATAACACCACTAATCTAGAGTCTCATTTTAAGTGAAGCCATTTTACTACTACAGGAAAACATGAAGGACAGCATAATGACAAGATCACAGAAAAAAGTTCTAAAGCATTGATTTAAAAAAAAAACTAACCTAAACAAACAATTACAGTAAAAAGATGCAATGCTTTTAAAACATATCACAAAAGGAAGTGTTTTAGTTAAGTGGAGAAAAAGATAATGGCCAGCTTAAGTAGCAATCATGGCAGCATTTGTAAAAAAAAGACACAATCTTGAAAGCTAGAGAAATACTAACTACATTTACAATTCTATTTTAATTTGTCTAAAAGAGAAAGAGTATTATTAGAAAAACCAAACTAAATATGGTGCCACAATAAAGAAAAACAACATTAGCAAATTGAAAGCACAATAAAGAAAAACTACATTAGGAAATTGCAAGCACAATAAAGAAAAACAACATTAGCAAATTGCAAGCACAATAAAGAAAAACAACATTAGGAAATTGAAAGCACAATAAAGAAAAACAACATTAGCAAATGCTAATGTTGTTTTTCTTTATTAAAATATCAACTAAGGGATACATTATCCTTTGAGACTCCTGCTTTTCAAAAAAAGATCATAAAAAAATATATAAATATATATTGACCACTTCCAACTTTAGAAAATTATCTTGAAGTTGTTTATAAAATATAAAAAAGTAAAATTTGAATTGTTTATATTGCTTCCATTAAATTCTTCTACATGCATTAGTGGCCTTTATATATTAGGTTTGTTTGACCAGTTAAAAACATTTAAAGAGCAAGAATTGTTTACCTATGGTTAGTTATTAAATAATCAAACAACTTGTTAGTAAGTAGAACCAGTTTTACAGCAAAAACTTAATTCAGCATTTTTCAATCATTTTCAGTTGCTTAAATAAAATATTTTCTCAGTAGTTTAAATAAAAGAAATATAAAACAAACCTGTTAAAACATCTCCAATTACAACGAATTGGCCATATTCAGAACCACCTTCAATGCATAAATTAAAACTTCCATTACTTGACCGTTGCACAACAGCTTTATTAACCGATGAGCTCCAATGCCTAACTGAATTGTTCATTTAATCTTATTTTTAAAATAGATAAAAAAATTTTATCATAATTTTGAAAATTATCATTAATTACATAATAACAATTACATTATTACACACACACATGCATCCCCCCCCCCACACACACACACACACACATTTATGCATCCCCACACACGCACTTATTCAGATACACCATAAAATACCATTTACACAAACACATGCACACACCTATGAGGAACAAGACACTATATAAAAATCCCATGTGTATATATGTATATGTATATATATATATATATATATATATATATATATATATATATATATATACATATATATATATATATACATATATATATATATATATATATATATATATATATATATATATATATATATATATATATATATATATATATTCTATAGATTTTCACACACTGCAGTGAGAGAAAATCTATAGAAAAATATGCTAAAAGTAGAAATGCAGCTTTTCAAAGCATTCTTAAACATATGCAATCTTCGTCAAGAGCACTTTTTTTAAGCACAAAACCATGAAACATTGTAACATGAATATTTAAGATCTATTTATTTAGAATACTTAAGAAACATGAATATTTAAGATCAAAAAACTCAAAAAGATGCAAAGTAGTGCGACTAGGCAAGTATTAGGTATTCAACGATAATTAAAATTCTAAATTACGACAAACGAAAGGAAATAATTCTACTAAATAGTAATAAACAGTTAGAGTAATCTTAGATTAAACTTAAAGCGTAAGAAAAAATATAGCTGTACAGTCGTATCAAAATTAATTATTGCAAGTTTCAAAATTAATTAGTTACTGTTTTCTTTCCATCTTATATCATTTCATATTATTTTTTAAATGTTTTCTACGATTGTTATTTCAAACATAGCTGCGTACACAACATGCTCTACAAAGACAATCAGTGTCATTGAATTATATAATTTGTTCATAAACTTGTCGTACATAATACTATTATTTATTATGTATATATGTTGCGTATATAATTATATTATATTAGTTTATTAACTTTTCTATATATATCATTTAAAAACTGCTTTTTCCTTATTTTTTAATTCGCTGCTATATACGCATACACACACGTACTAGCATATAAATTTCTTTTGCATTTTAACCGCAACTACAAATAATTTATTACCTCCCTCCGAGAATAAAATGATCAAACATATTCATAAAATATTTTTTATTTTAGTTAATAAGCCATATGCAATATTAAGGCTTTCATATGAATGAAAATGTAAATGTATGATTTTAATGACAAGTTTCAATGGTATGCCATTTCCTAAAGTCGTCATCAAAAAATCAAAACAACTTATTTTAAACATTCGCAAACAGCTCGTTATTTTCCGACACAATATTCAAAAATACAACTTTAAACAAAAGTTGGGAGAATTTGTTAGTAATTATTTAACGCTTTTAAGTTTTCATAAACCATTTAAAATTAAAAATTGATTTTAAAGTCGATTTAAACTATAAAATTAAAAATAAATATTTCTGAAAGTTTTCAGCAAATGTTTAGTTTATTTAGTTTTCAAAATAAATTTGTGTTTAAAAGAGTTCTTTAATTCTTACAAACTATTTTGCAAAAAGGATTAAAAAAGCTGAATTCCAACCTCCAGCAGTTTTTGTATCTGACTCATTGTTATATATGCATAAAGAAATGTAGTTTATCCATAATAGCAAATAAAAGCTCAAATAGATAAACTAAAATACTCTCATATTGAATATTTTATTAAAAATAGCGCTTGTATTAGAACTTTGAGTAAACTTGTTGATGATTATTTTTAGTTTTTTTGCGAATGGAAAAAAAAAAAAGTTTAAAATCGTACCTTAGCGACAGTCTTTATATACATCGGTTATTTTTTTAGTTTTAGTCAAATTTTTAAATTATTTTATTAAAACTATTAATTAAATATGTAAATGTAATTTTTAAAACATATTCTTTATCAAATAAGTATGTTGAATGTATTTTTGTATTTATAAAATAATTGAATCAAAATCAGTTTGAGGTAATCGCCATTTTATAAGTGTGTGATTTTTATTTTTTATTTCTTGAGGCTTTAGTTTTTGTCATGCATTTTTAAAATAGAAAAGGAAATGCATAGTAATGCTCTAAAATTGCAATAACACTAAAAAATTTTTTTTTAGTTTTATCAAGTCTTCATTTAAAAGTAAACATTTGAAATAAGTTATAGTCAACTTTTTTAATAGCAATCCTAAATAAGTTAATTATTTCTGTGACACAAGGTGCAATCCAATGCAATGCAATGTAATGCGAAAAAAAAAAGAAAAAAGCGTTTTTTTAAAAAAGGATTGCGAGTAACGTTTGTTATTCCTGTTGCATTCGGTGCGGTTTAAGTAACGAGAGCGTGTTAGGTGTGTACAGCGAAGTGAAAAGAATTTATATTTACAAGTTTTATATTTTATATTTTTAAAAGTTTTGTACCCTTTGTAGAGATTTTATAATTCTAAATTAGTATTTAGTAACATATTACTTAGTACTTTATTTCTTAGTAATTTATTACTAAGTATATTAATAGAATAAAGTATTTAATTCAGTATGGTGTCCTAAAGCTAAAACTTAAAAAAGCTCGGCAGACTTTTAAACGGCGCACCCAAAGATAGGTATATAACGAGCGTTTCCGCTTTAATTTTCATTAGGTCAGGTGAATAAAAAGAAGCAATTGCTCACAAGCAATAATTGCTTTTTTGTGGAAAGCTTTTACTCTTTGACCGGAGTGAAAGTTTTCGCGCAAAAAGGAGCAATTGTTCAAGAAATTAATTTATGTTAAGTCGAGCAAATACTGCAAAATGCTTCTGATTAAAAGCAGTTGCTCTTTTTTATTCACCCGTTCAATGGAATTAATTATTAATTGAGACTTAACTACGTTTTCAATATTCACTTCCCTATAACAACTGTAAGCAAAATGGCTTAAAAATACAAAATAACCGAGTTTCAAGTGTATCAATTTAAAGTGCGCCGAAAGCTCACTACTGATTCCCATTCTATGGACCCTAGATAAGTTGCTAAAAAATTTAAACGTTCTATTATGACTGGATGCGATGTGGATGTGATGTGGATGTGATGTGGATGTGATGTGGATGTGATGTGGTTGTGATGTGGATGTGATATGGTTGTGATGTGGATGTGATGTGGATGTGATGTGGATGTGATGTGGATGTGATGTGGATGTGATGTGGATGTGATGTGGATGTGATGTGGATGTGATGTGGATGTGATGTGGATGTGATGTGGATGTGATGTGGATGTGATGTGGGCGTGATGTGGAGGTGACAGTTAAAGTGACTCATTTTTGCCGATCCTAGATTTTATTTCATGAAAATTTAGACAAAAAATATAAATTTCTCTACAGTTTCCAAACTTATTTTTGGTCATACTATAGGAAACTTTTTAACGTTTATTAAAGTCGAAAGGTTTTCTAAGACTTTTATGCAATATAAATCTAAAAAAAAAGTTAAAAACTTAAAGGTTATCTTCATTTCTGGTAGATGCATTAAATTCTTCATTGAGTTAAAGGTTACTTTTTGCAACATCATTAGCAACAGATATATTTTTAATTTATACATTAAACTTGTGCAGCTGAGAGTGGTAAAGAGTATCTACAGTTTAAAGCTTTTATATCAACCATTTTATATCTACCATTTCATATCTACCATTGAGGGGTTGAAATTTTTCAACCCGTCAATGGTAGATATAAAATGATAGATATAAAAATGGTAGATAAAAAAAAACCAGAACTATCAGACTATTCTATAGCCTTTTTTGAAAATATTGTAGTAATTGTATTTATTAAAAGCTTCTTTTCATCCTGCTAAATTTAAGATTTCTTTGCCAGTCCGATTTGCGTAATTTTTTTTCTTTATCAACTATCTTTCAGATATCAAGCTACTTCATCTTTGGCTTGACACAAAAACCCCTTCTTGGACCATTAGTTTTTTCTTCAGTTAGAAGAGCCATTTAATGAAGTGTATCTACTTCATATGTATGTCTCCTACATATTTACAACATTGGAGCTTTCAGGGTATCTGTAAGAGTTTGGCTCAATCGAATTCACCTAAATTTCTTGCATAAATCTTTTTCATCTTGTTCATATTTAAAGTTTTAAAATGCAGTGTGTTTCGAGAAAACGGTTAGTATTATTTCCACATCTTAAGATACAAAAGTCTCACCTAAAGTTGCTAAGGGAAGTCTTTTATTGACGTACATTCAATGATTTTTGTACATTTAATCACATTTCCAAATTTGGAAATGTGATTAAATGTAAAAAAAAAACCATTATTATAGTTATTGTCTAATTATTTATATCTATGTATTTATGGTTTCAACAAAATATTTTTTTATTTTTAAAAAGTACAACTTAATATTGAAAAAAAAATTATACCTGCGTTTCTGATTTTTACCATTAAAATCCTCTACCTCGTTGAGCTCTGAGTCTTTATTTGACATTCCTTGCTTTCTTTTGTTAAGCCATGGGATTCTAAAACACCATTGTTATCCCCTAATCCCTTTTGTCTTTACGATTCTTTATCTTTTAATTTATCTAGCTTGTTCTTTTTCTTAGTGCACTAGCCCCCTACTATTTTTTTAAAGGACCTTTTTTTTTTTATTCAGAAATTTATATATGTAAAAAACTTTTTTTTTACATATATAAATTTTTTTTTGATTTGACGACTGTGCCTCTCCACTTTGAAACCCATGTCGTCGGCCCTGATCCACTACTCTTCAAATGTAGTCTACATTGATATGTATCTGTGTTTCCACCTATCCTTTTCTTCTTTAACTTCTAATTTACATAAAATTTACATAAACTAAGTTGTATTTGTCCTATAGAAGGAGACCAAACTCTTAACAGTTTAATATAAAATCCTGTAAATATTTCAAAAATAAATTTAGTTGAAATATATTTTAAAGCTGGCAAAAATCATATGCTTAAAATATAATTTGATGGGCTTACTCAACACTTTGCTGCATCATTAGTTCTTATACTATTTCAAAGATATCTTTTCTGAAGTTCTTAGTAGAGATGTCAAAAAAATTTTTTTCAGGATTCTGTGAGAAAATATTCAACTTTAATTGTCTATCAGTACTGCTGTTCCAGTTTAGAAAAAACAGTTTTACCAATTTCTTGTATTTTAAATGAAGTTTGATTTTGGTCTTGATGTTGTACCCAGCAACCACAAATTTTTTGTTCAGTATTAACTCATTCTTATCTTTGGATTTTTTTTTTTATCTAACATCCAGCATTAGTAGAACTGAGTTTGTAGTTATCAGCAAAATTCAAAACTTACATCCATTACTTCTAGTTGTTATAAAACCCTTAAAACAATTTACATTTACAGCCTATAAAATTGGAATCAGTAGATAAACTCTTTTGAACTACTAAAAAAGAATTTGAGTTAAAAACTTCTAATGTTTAGTTTTTACTTGGTTGCTTGTTTTGTTTTGTTTTAGTAAACCATAAAAATTTATTTCGATTTTTTAAAAAGTGGTAAAAATGACAATTAGTAGCAGTGGCATAGGCAGGATTTTTTGATTCTTCAAATAAGTTTCCAACCACAGTCAAGCTAAAATGAGAGATTTTTAAATTTTATATGGTCTTAACTTTCGAGCACTAAAACGTTATTAAAGAAAATTTTAGACATATCGATAAATTTAAATTTAGTATAATATACTAAAATATGTATTTTTAAAACTTATTATCCTCATATTCGGGGAAAAGGAAACAAGGTTTTGGGGATTTTCTTCTTATTGATATCTGCATCTCTTTCTGTATTCTTTTTGCCTAAGCACTCTTTAGTGATAGTTGAATCTGTAGTCAGTCATTTTATTGTAATTTTTAAACGATCGTTAATTAAATTTAAATTATTTGATAGAGCTCCAAAAGACACACACTCACATAAAAAGACATACACTCACATAAAAAGACACACACTCACATAAAAAGATACACACTCAAATAAAAAGACACATACTCACATAAAAAGACACACATTCAAATAAAAAGACACACACACATAAAAAGACACACACTCACATAAAAAGACACATACTCACATAAAAAGACACACACTCACATAAAAAGACACACACTCAAATAAAAAGACACACACGCATAAAAAGAGAATACTTAAGGCATTAATACTATAATTAAGTATTCTTTTGAAATAATATATTTTTGCGATGTTGAGCGTTTTATCAGATGGTATGTACATGTCAAAAAAAAAATAAAAAGTTTTTTTTTTTAATCAAATAGTTTCAAAATATTATCGCGTCTGTAAGATATCAGTGTCTTTATCACACTTTTTTGATAAATATTTATTTTTAATTCTATATTTATTGAAAATATTTTTATTTACTTTAAATATGCAGTATGTATGTGTAAATTATTATACATTTATTTTGTTTTTGAAACTCTTATTTATTTTATGTTGTTGCAAACGGAATTTTATTCATTTTATTATGATAACGACAATAGGAGGCAATATGTTTATATGTATATGTACGCGTGTATGTGTTAGCATGTATGTTTGTGTATGTATATACCCGTATGTGTATGTATATGCACGTATATATTTATACATTTTATTTCTTTCTTAACTAACTTTACTTTTAATTTTTTTGTACCTTTTTGTTTCTTAACTTCTTATAATACATTTATATATATATATATATATATATATATATATATATATATATATATATATATATATATATATATATATATATATATATATATATATATATATATATATATATATATATATATATATATATATATATATATATATATATATATATATATATATATATATATATATATATATATATATATATATATATATATATATATATATATATATTATAAGAAGCTTATTCTTGATTAGTCTATAATTTTTATATAAAGTCTATAAAAAAAAAGGTCAATTTTGTGTTAATCAAATAATATTCTATTGTTATACTTAAAAATGTATTAAAGTTCTTATTGGATAAACCGTTAAAGTTCCGTCTTGAAATATATATTATAAATGTTTTGATTATGGGTGTCTTATTCTCTTGCAGTCAGCTATCAATCATTAATGGATTCAAGCACTTTACTCTAATACTTCTCAACAACTTTTTTTTGTGGTTAAAATATCTTGTATATTAATTAAATAATATAAATAAATTGAACTCGTTTTAAAAATTTAAAACGAGTTCAATTTATCTTATGTTAAACTTCAGACATTGTCTTAAGATTGATAAAAATGGTGGATCCCTTCAACTGAGTAGATTCCCTTCAACTGAGTAGATTCCCTTCAACTGAGTAGATTCCCTTCAACTGAGTAGATTCCCTTCAACTGAGTAGATTTCGCCACACTAACGATACAGTATTGAGTAGAGTTATTATCTCTAATACTTTTATTTGGTGAATTAACATTATGCATGTTTGGTTCACGTTGTAGTTTATGTTTACGTTTTTGCTCCTGTAACGTAATTTTCTTAAATTTTATCGAGTTTTGTAATAGCATGAGAATAAAATTTTTATATGATTTTTTACATGATTTTTCAAGATAAATGAAATAATCTTGAAACTCAAAAAGAATTTTAAATTAAAACTAATGCAATAATGCAACAATTTATTTATATAATTTTGTCACTGCTATTTGATGAAATGAAGGGTCCCCTAAATTAACTAGAGGTAGAAAGAGTAAAAAAAAAATTTACGCAAGTAAAAGTACCGTTACTTGAGTGAAACTTTACTTAAGTAAAAGTATTTACTTAAAGTAATCTGTCAAAAAGTTTACTCAACTAAAAGTAAAAAGTATTAAAAATATAGTCAGAGTAAAAGTTACTTTTTTAACAACCATTGTCAAATAATAGAGCTTTTGAATGACAACACATAAACAACGTGGTCTATTCTTTTTAATACTTTATTAAATAGAGCAATAAAAAATGCGTGCAATAATAAAGCATGCAATTATTCTCAATAACGTAGTAAAAACGTTTAATGAAAGTTAGTATTTATAACTATTATATTTAACTATAATTTTTTAGTGTGTGTTTATCAATATAAATAATTTGATATTAAAATATATCATTATTTTTAAAAGCAGATTCATAGATTTAATAATAAAATTTTGTAATGAAATAAAAATAAAAAAGTTCAGCTTATCTATTTTTTAAATAATATCTAGGTTAATATGATTTTAACCCATGTATTTTTGCGCTTAATGAGCTTTTTATTATGAATTTGTTACATTTACGACCTTTATATATTTTTTATGTTACACAGGTGATTATCAATTATCAATTTTTTATCTAGAGTTTAGAACATATATAGTACCACATTTATTAGGCATTTGTATGGTGCGATTATTTTAGTTATTAATACCATTATAAACCAGCGGATTTTTATTGACTTGTTTACTCATAGATCATTATTTCATCATTTGTTTAAAGACGACTAGAGTGTGAGTTTTTATTCCCCTTTTCCTGAGTTGCTTACTTTTACTCTTCCAACTAAATAGTCTTTGCATTAATTTATGTTTTTTTACCTAAATGACATCATCTTCAATCTGTTTTTACTTTCACATCTCCCAGGTCTACGTAACTGGACGGCTCCGTTGGTCACTTTTTGCGATCATAGTGTCGCATAAGCAAAAATTTATTCTTTGTGGCTGGTGAGCCCCGACTTTTTCCAATGTACGTCACAACGACAAAACGGACATTAGGCTATCCCGCTGGATGTGGTTACGGCGCTCAATAACCTAATGACTACGCTGACACTCACGCACACGTTCAATCGGAAGCTCCACAATGCACGTCGGATCAGCGCTCGCTGACTATGTGCTCGGATCTGAAATCTCACTTCATAGCACATCATTCCACACCAGCACGGGGCAGTTGCTCTTTTGGTTAAGAGTGATGGCTTGTGGCCTACGGTGACTAATGTGTGCATTCGATCAATTGAAATCCATTCTGTAGGTCTTACGTCTGGCTCTGATGTGCTAGCCCATAAGCGCAAGAAGTGAGTGTGTTTAGCTTTCTATTCACCCGATTTTAATGTGAACGAAAACATAACGAGACCATACTAGACGACCAAACGGCACATACTAATGCACTACACCATTACACCTGTAGACATCAACGGTCTTCAAAATCAGTATATCAAATATTTGTTCTTTGTTACATATGATCTACATACAGAGTGATTAGAGTGTTAGTTTGTTCTCTCCCTGCCCTCCGAGCATTTACTTCGTTCTTTACCTTCACAAAAGTCTTATCACTCATTTTATATTTTCATATTATTTTTATTTTATATTCAATGACACCATCTTCGAACTGTTTTTATTATCACATCTCTCAGGTCTACGAAACTGGACGGCTCCGTTGGTCACTTTTTGCGATCATTGTGTCGCATAAACAAAAATTTATTCTTTGTGGCTGGTGAGCCCCGACTTTTTCCAATGTACGTCACAACGACAAAACGGACATTAGGCTATCCCGCTGGATGTGGTTACGGCGCTCAATAACCTAATGACTACGCTGACACTCACGCACACGTTCAATCGGAAGCTCCACAATGCACGTCGGATCAGCGCTCGCTGACTATGTGCTCGGATCTGAAATCTCACTCCATAGCACATCATTCCACACCAGCACGGGGCAGTAGCTCTTTTGGCTAAGAGTGATGGCTTGTGGCCTACGGTGACTAATGTGTGCATTCGATCAATTGAAATCCATTCTGTAGGTCTCACGTCTGGCTCTGATGTGCTAGCCCATAAGCGCAAGGAGTGAGTGTGTTTAGCTTTCTATTCACCCGATTTGAAAGTGAACGAAGACATAACGAGACCATACTAGACGACCAAACTGCACATACTAATGCACTACACCATCACACCTGTAGACATGAACGGCCTCTAAAACCAGTATATCAAATATTTGTTCTTTATTATATACTTTTGTTCATAATCTTATTTTACCCTATCCTTGTATATTTATTCAGATTTGTGTTATGTGTGAATGAGGCCGTATATTTGTGAGAAGTATAACAGCGCGAAAATTTTACACAAAAGTACGCATTAGCGTATTTTTTATAACAAATGTATTCTTGGTTGGAATATACTGAACAATTTCATTAGATAAGTTTAGACTAATCACGATTTCGTTAGGTTTTTTTGTTTCTATCTAATTTTCTCGATTTGACGTCGCTAAGTTAGTTTGTTGTGGTTTGCACTATACAGTCTTCACTAACGTTCCTTTGGTCGTTTTGTCAACAATATTGTTTTTTAACGTTACATTTTTTAGTGGTTATAAGCTATTAGTTTAAAATCGCATATATTGGCTTATCTTTTTATTTCCTCATTATTTTCTGCCTACTGATTTGATGTTCGTATATTTTTTTATCTCTGGCTAATTGTTATTTAATTACTCTGAGTCTGTATTGTGTGATAGCTATTGTCTCTACTTACCAGGAAAGATTTATATTAGAACATACTATTTAGAGTTATATATTTTTTTATCATACTTTCGTTTAACTACTTTCGTACTAACCACAAAACATCCTAACTTAGTATCAATGCTTATGAGTGGTATTTACTTATTATATTTATAATACATATTTCAGCCATAAAAGAAACGGTAAGTTACTATTAATTATTAATTACTATTTTCTATTCGCTTTTTGTTATTTCTACACATTATAATTGTTTATTTACACACGCGCATACGTACATGTGTACAAGTTTGTTTCTTCTAATGTTAGGGTACCTTATATTTATATGTGTTTACATATCTATTTATGGTCACACCACGCGCACTCCTCACCACCCTCACGAGATCTCTAAGAATGTTGGAGCTGTTTTCAAAAACTGGGATAGGGATTGGTTTTTTGGCTTTTGTAGTGTAGTCCTATTATATTGCAATATTGACTAGCATGACGTAGAGTGCAGGCGGTGAGATCTGTTGCAAGGACACGCCCCTGACGAGTGGCGTTAGTACAGGTCTCGGGCTCTCCGAAACGTCATTGGTGATCGCAGTGCATTCCTGAGGAGGGGGATCACCATTTATCCACTACTTAATTCTAATTGGTTATTATGGGACCAACATTTTTTTACCTCTTAAACCCATGTATTTTTGCGCTTTATGAGCTTTTTATTATGAATTTGTTACATTTACGACATTTATATATTTTTTATGTTACACAAGTGATTATCAGTTATCAATTTTTTATCTAGAGTTTAGAACATATATAGTACCACATTTATTAGACACTTGTATGGTGCGATTATTTTAGTTATGAATACCATTATTAACCAGCAGATTTTTATTGACTTGTTTACTCATAGATCATTATTTCATCATTTATTAATAGATGACTAGAGTGTGAGTTTTTATTCCCCTTTTCCTGAGTTGCTTACTTTTACTCTTCCAACTAAATAGTCTTTGCATTAATTTATGTTTTTTTACCTAAATGACATCATCTTCAATCTGTTTTTACTTTCACATCTCCCAGGTCTACGTAACTGGACGGCTCCGTTGGTCACTTTTTGCGATCATAGTGTCGCATAAGCAAAAAAAAAAAAAAAAAAAAAAAAAAAAAAAAAAAAAAAAAAAAAAAAAAAAAATTTACGCAAGTAAAAGTACCGTTACTCAACTAAAAGTAAAAAGTATTAAAAATACAGTCAGAGTAAAAGTTACTTTTTTAACAACCATTGTCAAATAATAGAGCTTTTGAATGACAACACATAAACAACGTGGTCTATTCTTTTTAATACTTTATTAAATAGAGCAATAAAAAATGCGTGCAATAATAAAGCATGCAATTATTCTCAATAACGTAGTAAAAACGTTTAATGAAAGTTAGTATTTATAACTATTATATTTAACTATAATTTTTTAGTGTGTGTTTATCAATATAAATAATTTGATATTAAAATATATCATTATTTTTAAAAGCAGATTCATAGAAGGCTCCCCCGCCCCTCAGGGGCGGATCCAGATCATTTAAATAAGGGAAGGGGGCGAGTTAAAGGTTTGTTTTGATTTGATCATTTAGTAAAGAGGGGGAGATTTATTGACTCTTTTGATTAGGTGGATCCAGACCATCAAGTGAGGAGAAGGATGGGTACGGCCATTTCTTAGGTTCTTATAAATTGGTGGATACAGATTATTCGGTGGATATAAATGGTGGATATATATCGGTGGATATAGATGGTGGATATAAATTCGGGGGATATAAATTGGTGGATACAGATTAGATTCTTATAAATCGGTGGATACGGATTTTATAAATTGGTGGATATAGACTATTCTTTTATGTTCTTTCGTTTAGCATCAGTTCACTCGATTGCCTTTCTCTTTGCTCTATATTGCTCTCCTTCATCTCAAGACTGTACTCTTTTTGATGTTACTTCTGTTTAAATTGACTAAGTCCTCTCTCTTTATCCATCAGCAAATATTGTTGTTGTTGGTGACTTAAATGCTCATCATACCAAATGGTTTGGCTCTAGTGTCAGTGACTCTGCAGGCATTAAAGCCCACAACTTTTGCCTTTCTCAATCCCTAACTCAAATTGTCAACTTTCAAACTTGCTTTCCAGACAACCCGAATCATTTACCTTCTCTACTCGACTATTTCTGATTCTAGTCAGTGCTCAGTTTCTCCACATTCACCCTTCGGTCCTTCTGATCATGGTTTGATCTCTCTAAAACTATTATCTCATTCTTCTTCATCATATGAATCCCCTTATTATTGTACATCTTCCAACTACCTTAAAGCTGACTGGGACTCTTTCCATGATTTTCTTCGTGATGGTCCTTGGGTAGAAATTTTTTGTCTTCCTGATGAAAAAAGTGCTTCGTACACAGAGTTTTCTTCTTAACTTCGTGTATTTAGGTTCGCATGGAATCTTTTATTCCTTCTCAACAATTACAGGTCAAGTATCACTCTTCTCCATGGTTTTCCTTACATTGTGCTACTGAAATATTTAATCGAAACCGCTACTTCCATATCTATCAGCAAAATAATTCTCCAGAAAATAGACGTCTGTTTATTACTGCTAGAAACCATTGTAAAAAGGTTTTGCCTAATGCAAAAACCCACTATTCTTAAGTCATGAAATCTCGTATTTCATCTTGTGACTTTTGGAGAACCTTTTATAGTATCAATAATAAGGGCAAATCTGTTATTCCACCTCTCTTGTACGGTTCAGATTTTGTCATCTCACCTAAGACAAAAGTAAATTATTTGCAAAGAACTTTTCATCAATATCATCTCTTAATTCCACTAGTTGCGTTCTACCTGAGTTTTGTTGTCAACAAGTTGACCCATTGCTTGACATTCGTGTCACACTAGCTTCTGCATCTAAAGTGATTTGCTGCTTAAACTCTTCTACAGCTTGTGGTCCGGATATTATACCTTTTATAGTCTTGCAAAAGTGTTCTCCGGAGCAGTCTTCTATACTTTCAAAACTATTTAACAAGTGCTTATCAGAATCTTGTTTTCCAGCCTCCTAGAAAACGGTATCTGTTATCCCTATTTTCAAAAATTCTAGAGAGCGATCTGATTAGTCTAATTACCGACTCATTAGTCTTCTTCCTAATATAAGCAAGGTTTTTGAATCTTTAGTTAGCAAACATTTAATCTCTCATCTTGAACCAAACAACTTAATTTCTAATCATCAAAATGGATTTCGATCTTTTCGTTCTACAGCTGATTTGCAAATAGTAACAACCGATAGGTTTTATTGTGCATTAGATAGAGGTGGAGAGGTTAAGGCCATCGCTCTTGAAATTTCTAAAGCTTTTGATAAATCTTTTCTATAAGCTATCTTCTTACGGTGTATCTGGTAACATCTTTAAAATTTCTGATTCCTTCCTTTCCATTCGTAGTATAAAAGTTGTCCTCGATGGATAGCACTCTTCTTCATATTTTGTAACTTCAGGGGTTCCTCAAGGTTCAATCCTTGACCCTATACTCTTTTTAATTTACATTAACAATCTTCCAGATATTCTCACATCTAAGGTGGCATTGGTCGCTATGATACTTCCATTTATTCTTGTCATGATAAGAGGCTAACACTCTCTGATTGCTTGGAAGGGGCATTTGAACTTGAAAAGGATCTCATTTCTGCTACAGCTTAGGGCTTACAGTGGCTGGTGAACTTTAATTCAAATAAAACCCAATTTTTTCAGCCATTTGTTACTATTCCTATATTTATGAACGGTAATGTACTTGACGAGTCATCTATCCTTCATCTTCTAATATTAACTCTTACTTCCGATCTTTCTTGGAAATCCTATATCAAATCCATTGCAAAATTAGCATCCGCTAAGGTTGCATCTCTTTATTGAGGTCGACACTTTCTTACTCCAGATTCAATTCTTTATCTCTATGAATCTTAAATCCGGCCTTGAATGGAATACTGTTGCAATATCTGGGGCGGATCTTCTTTTGACGGCCTTTTTCTTTTAAACAAGATGAAAAAACGGATAGTAAATATAGTTGGACCTGCTTTTGCAGTCAACCTTCAACCATTATCACATCGTCGTAATGTTGCTTCTCTTTCTTTTTTCTACAAATACTATAATTGGCACTGCTCTAATAATTTAGCATCTCTTGTGCCATCTACTAAAATTCATCATTTTCTGTGACTGTTCCTAAGTGTTCCAAAAAAACATATTTGCCTAATTTTTTCCTCGAATATTAATTCTTTGGAATTCGCTTTTATCATCTTGCTTTCCTGATTCATGTAATTTCCAATCTTTTAAGTTGTCTGTCAATCGCTATCTTGCTCTACAATCTTCATCTTTTTTCTTCCAGTAACTTCCAAATCTGGAGGTAGTTGCTTGCGGCTTTATTGGAAGCAAAGATGTAAAAAAAAAAAAAATCTAACTAAAGGGGCTTTTTTGGTTCGATGGATCAGGACCATCTAGAAGGAAGCTATTTTCTGGTTTAATGACTTTAAATAAGTAAACCCGCAAATCATAAATTTTTTTTTTAAATATTGGTTTTATTCTGACTTATTCTATGTAACTATGAAATTTCGTCATGAACTGGTACCCCAACAGTCCAAATTAAAACTTACACCACACAAGTTTCATATCACTTTTAAACAGCCTCTCTAATTTACTCTCGTAATCAAACTACATGCTGTGTTAAATATATAAATTTTCAAAAAAAAAATTTTTTTTCCGTAATATTTAAGTATAAAGCTATCCTAACCATCCCTCCTCAGATATTTTGGAATATTTTTTTAAATTAAAGTATTTAACACAGCACGTTGTTTGAATACATAATTAATTTAAAGAGGCTGCTTAAAAAAAAAACATGAAACTTAAATAAACTTGTGTTTTACAAACTTAAAATTGTGCACGGGCGTTGTTACACCTAAAATAGCCTCCCTAACTAGATGGCATCGATCCACCAAATCTAAAAAATTTAAAAATTGCTTTCTTACTACATGGTCTGGATCCTTGTTTATTTAATACTCGTTTTATCAGTTAAAACATATTTTTTTCAACGTTTTTGCAAAATTTACCAAAAATTACATAACTTTTGTGAATAATTTAGGGAGGGGGTCGTTTTTTAAGTTATTGTGAATATTTTTAGGCAGACCCCCCACTCTAAAAATATTCACAATAATTCTATGCTTTTTGGCAAATTTTGCAAAAACGTTGAAAAAATATGCTTTAACTGATAAAACGAAATAAACAAGGATCCAATTTGACAGTTTCAAATAAAAAATATATATCTTGCTCAAAATTTATATTAAAATTTGTATGAAATTAAAGAGCTATAATGTAGCTATAGTGAGAACGAAGTATAAATGCGTCTTTTTTCAAGGAACAGCCTTTGTAGTAACATACTTTTCAGTACCACGTACTTATCATAATTTAAAGATAATCAATCACATTTCACTTTAAAAAAACGTTTTAAAACAATAAAAAAACTTCTCTACATCAGTTCAAAACAGTTTTTATTAAACACCGATTTTGATTTATTTTATTTTAGTCTTTCTTTTAAAATAGATCAGATATATCAATTGTAAATAAAAACAAGGTAACTGTTCCTTGTAATC
>NC_061169.1:1257851-1277851 GCF_022113875.1 Hydra vulgaris
ACATCACAAGAAGGGACCATGTTCTAGAGACAGTAAGGGCGTGTGCTTTTCAGACAAACATTACGTCAAAAACTATAGAAACAAGGTTCCGCGTAGATGAATATTTATTCATCAAAAATAGACCGTGTTTACAGCAAGCCTTGCTGGTTTTTTGGTAACAAACAGTGCAAATCACACAAGTGACATGGGCTGTAGTTGTTAATGACTAGTTATTTAGCTAATTAGTCTATGGTATTTAATTAAAATTTAGTTACTTACTTTTTTATGTCTAATTTAGCAAGAAATATTTTTACGTAGGAATCAAAAAACAAAGATTAAAATGTTTGCCATAACAAGCAAACGATAACAATCTCTTAGTAAATCTAAAACAAATGTTTATACAAGATTTTTTTCGTGTGTATAGTTTATTTTGCCGTTAAAAAATGTTTATATTGCACATAAATATATAAAAATTATTGGCTGAAACAACAAGAAGGCACATTTTGCCTTATCGCCGAGCCCCATACAAAGTATCCCAGCTAACACAAAACGCTCAATGAGCGTTGCGAACGTTCAATGAACGTTCAGAGAACGTGCTCGAACGTTTGCAACGTTTGTCGATCGTACTTGAACATTTTATGTTGGCTGGGATTATACATAACCATAACATACAAATATGTATAAAAAAAAAAGTTTGAAATAAAATAGAAAACAACTAAGAGAATAAAAAAATTCAAAATCACAAATAAAAAGTGTTTAAATGCTTAGAATTGCTAAAATTTTTAAAATGTATAGACAATATATTTCTTAAACATTTTTTTTTATTCAATTCTTTAATAAATAAAAAAAATAACGATAATAAGATAAAATAAAATTTCATCATAATTTCATAATCACTAGATGAATTTTTAACATCATCACTTGAATTTTATTGATACAAAAAAATGTTTTTTATTTGATTGAAATTACTTTATAAGAAGCATTTATATAAATTCATATATTAAGTATATTCTATCAAGTGATATTTATTAAACATATTCCCTGAACAGTAATACTCAATTTCATTCATTTTTAAATTGCTTTAATTCATTAGAGCAATTTAAGAATGACAAAAACAAAATCAAGATTACATCAAAGTTTTGTTTTTGTTGACAACATCTTGGATTTTTTTCTACAGATAAGATTCTGGGTAGTTAATTGAATAGGAACTCAACTTTAAACTATATTCGAGACGAACAAAATTGTTATCTGAAAACTTTATTAAATACTTATGACTAATTTTATTAAAATAAGTTCATAAAATTTTTGGGGACAATCCCATTTTTGTTGTAAAAATAAACAATAAAACTTGGTGTAAATTGAGTTTATACATATGGGAACCGAGCGCACGTAAAGGTGGTTCACAAGCAACATTTCTATAAGCTTCAAACATAATTCTGCACACGTGATTTGCTTTGCTGAAGATTTTCTTTAGTTTTGTATGGTTAGTACAAGATTACACAACTTTACAGTAAGACAAATAACTATGAATACAAGCCAGGGGTGGGTTTTTTCACTCAACAAGGAGAGAGCTAAAAAGGTCTAAAAAATGAAAAAAAGGTCCGCATATTTTCATTTATAAGTAACTTTCTTTTTTAATTTTTTGTACTTTACTGTAATAATCAAGTTTATATACGTATTATTACGTAAAATAGTCAATTTCATTCGTTAGTATAATTATCCAATTTTGTATAGTAGTCAATTTACTAAAAACTATTTTCTGAAAAAAAGTCCTAAGGGGGGGAGTGGCTACTACCCCATGGCTCCCCCCCCCCTAAAACCCGCTACTGATATAGGGAAAATATTATTTTTTTCAGGGATGTTATGTTTATAAAAGGTTTAGCCTTTATTCATCTAGTTTTACTCCTAAAAAGTTAACGTTTTTGTTTAAGTTTATGTCTCTTTTTTAACATAAGTTTATATCATTTATTATAAGATTTGGTAATTTAAGAAGAATGTTTTCTGATTTACTGACTATGAAAAAGTATATATTTTGTTTTATCCACATTTAGTGAAAGTTTGTTACTTACGAACGACTCATTAACTTTATATAAATATTCATTAACTATTTTAAAAAGTGTTTTATTTATTTTCAGGAAACAAAATTAGGTCTAAAAGATTTGTTACTAAGTAAAAGTCTTTTATGTGCAGCAGAAATAAAATTGGTCCTAAAATGGAGCCCTGAGGAACCCCGCAAGTTATGGAGTATGGAATGGTATTATGTTGATTCGTATAAAATTAGTTTTCGGTTTGTCATATTCATCATTTTAACCAAAGTGAGTTTTTTTTTCACTCCGTGTTTTTCAAATTTTTTTATTTTCTTTTTTGCGTTTAAGCTGGCCAATATTCACTTTAATTTGGCATTTTTTCATTGTAATTTGGCAGTTTTCACTATAATTTGTAAAGTGAAAATTGCCAAATTAAAATGAAAAAATGCCAAATTAAAGTGAAAATTGGCCAACTTAAACACAAAAAGGTGTATTATAGTGTTATCAAAAGCTTTTGACAGATCAATGAAATTTCCTAAGTAAAACATATTGTTAGATATTTGTTAAGTAAAACATATCGTTATTTCTTAAGTAAAACATATCGTTAGAAATTTGATTGAAAAGTTTAACTACTTTTTATAGATTATTCTCTCTAGCAAGTTTTAAAATATTCGACTTATCTCCAAAATTGATGAACCTAATTAAAGATAATGGTATTTGAAAGTAAAAAAATAAAGTAAAACAGAACATAAAGTTTTAACAGAAATTAAGTTTTTAATCAATCATCTGCACAACAACTTTTAAAGATCTACAAAACAAAAACTTTTTTTTCCAAAACACGATTGAAAACTTGGATGACCATGGATGACTAAAGATCTAGATAAAATAGATTGAAAACTTGGATGACTAAAGATCATGGATGACTAAAGATCTAAAACAACTATAAAAAAGATTTCTGTTTAATTTATATATTAAATGGAATGACACTTTAAAAAAAACGGTTGTGTGATAAAAAGTCAGAAAAGATCAAGTTAGACAAAATTGCTCATAAAACAACTTTAGTAATAAATTATAAAAACGACCCGAAAATCATTAACAGTTGCATAAGAAGGAAATAATCTGTTAAAGAAAGTATTAAAGTTACAAGAATACGAAACCAAACTTACAATTGAAACACTAAAAAATCAAAATGCTAATAAAACCTGCGATATCTTTTTAACTGAATTTCTTTAAACATAAAGCAACAACTATAATTCAAAACTCTTAAAAAAGAACTCTACAAAATAAAACTATTTATAAAAGTTATAAGCGTATATCTGAATCTGTTTTAAAACGTTAAACGTAAGTATCCTCATATCACCAAGGTGCTCATATTACCCTAATCTACCCTATAACGCAAAAAACATGAAATAATATTAAAGAAGAAAAAATTTTGACAGAAATACTCTCCCAAAAAATCTTAAAACTAATAATAATACAATAGTAAATAAATCATTAATTGCAAAGCGCTTGATAACTTATTAGTTAAATCAGGCTCGAATTTACCCTAAATAATCTCAGACGAACTTCTATTCATACCTAATACCTTATAAAACTATTATACCTAACACGAACTTACGGAAGATGAGTCATTAGATTCAGTTTCTTTACTTAAAGCTAATAAGTTCAGGTGTTGATGATGTAATAGTGATGTCATTATTAAATCAATAAGTTAAATAACAGTACCACTTTTTATATATTTTAGTTTATTTATAAAATATGGAAATAAAATGGTATAAAATATTTTTACTGAAAACTTAAAAATTGCAAATGTTATAGCAATTTTTAAACCAGTTGATCCTTCTGATATTTCATATTAGCAACCAATCTCAGTTCTTACATGTTTTTTCAAGATTATGGAGCAAGTTATTCTAATCCATAAACTTAAACACTATGGAATAAAAAATAAAGTTTTAAAATGGTTTGAAAGCTATTTGTCAAATCGTAAACAATTTGTTCCGAGTAATGACGGTTATCACACCAATTGTCTTTCTATAACATGTGGAGTCCCACAAGGCTCAATTCTTGGTCCACTCCTTTTCCTAATTTATATTAATGATTTAAATAAAGCCTCTAAACTAAAAAGTATTATGTTTGCAGATGATACTAACTTATTTCTTTCTAACAGTGATATCTTTGAACTTTTTAAAACAATGAACAAAGAGCTTATACATGTATCGAGTTGGTTTAAATGTAATAAGTTAACTCTAAATTCTAATAAAACAAAGTGGATCTTATTCCATTCGCTTTCCAAAAAACGATATTTGCCATTAAACTTACCTAAAATTTTTATTGATCAAAATGAAATAAAAAGGGATTCCGTAACAAAATTTTTTAGGTGTTTACCTTGATGAAAACATCACTTGGAATCATCATATCGACTACATAAGCACTAAAATTTCAAAAAACATAGGAGTTTTATATAAAGCACGAATCTACCTCAATAAGAAAATTTTAATCAAACTTTATTATTCATTTATACACAGTTATTTAAATTATGCTAATATCGCCTGGGGTAGTACAGAAAAAAGTAAGTTGCAACGTCTTTATCGCCGTCAGAAACATGCTATCCGTTTAATCTGCTTTGCAAATCGCTTTTCTCACGCAAAACATTATTTTATTGAAATGAGAATTTTAAATATATACGAGCTAAATATATATAATGTTTTATGCTTTGTATACATGTGGAAAAATGACTTGTCTCAATCTGTCTTCAAAGATATTTTTACTCCGAAACCCATCAACAAATACAATTTGAGAAATACTGATTTTTTAAATGAACCTTTCTGTCAAACGAACTTTAATCAATTTTGTATTGTCTATCGGGCACCACACCTTTGGAATAAAATTGTTTTGCCCAATTTTGATTTCGAACTACCCATTACTTTTCGTTTTTTTAAAAGTAAATTAAAAACCCTAATTTTTTCATTAGAAGACGTATTATGTTATTATTAATAATATAAATTAATAACTTTGCTTTTTCTTATTTATATTTGTAAAAAGTTTATTCTTACTTATTTTGCTGATTTTATATTCTTTACTTCACGTATACGTTTATATAAAATATTAGTGAGTAGATCCGCGTGATCTCTCTTTGGATTATAAAATATATATTTGGATTATATATATATGAAATTTGTAAAAATTTGATACTGTTAATGCTTGTTTGAACTTATTTAAGGTTCTGACGACAAGATCCTTTGATCTTCTTTCAGATACCTTATTTTATATTTGTGAAAGTTTATTATTATCATCATTATTTTTTATTTTATTTTTTTTGGCAATATATAGTTGTAATACGACCAACAAATGTAAAATTAATAAAAAAAAAAAAAAAAAAAAAAAAAAAAAAAAAAAAGTTATGTCAAATAGACCTTATTCTTTTTTAAATACCAATAATATTTTTTACAATAAACAACTTGGGTTTAAATCTTCTCAATGATCATACAATTATTTTTTTTTGTACATGAAATATTTGAAGCCTTTGATAAAAATTTTTTTTTGTTGATCTAAGTAAAGCTTTTGATTGATATATTTGGTAAAATTTTGATTGATATTTGGTAAAGTAGATCATAATATTTTCCTTCATAAACTCAAAAACTATGATATCAAGCATTCTTACTTAGTTTGGTTTAAAAATTATTTAACAAACAGGAAACAATACATTTCATTTAATGATGGAAAAATGGATTTAGCCACAATTACCTGTAGCCTTCCACAAGGATCAAATAAAGAAATTAATATTTTATTTGAACAGTAAACAAATAGTTTACAAAACTAAGAGATTGGTTTATAGCCATGGTGAAGGCAAAAAGGAATAATGAGTGAATGAATCCTAGTGTGAGGAAAATATTTTTGATATAAGTTACTTTCTCAAATCATAGCTGCAAAAAACCCACTTTGTATTATTTCAAAATGTGGGTTTTTGGATTTTTTGGGTTTTATTTTTAAATGCTAGATATCATTAGCAAAATGAAAAAAATATTATTGACTGCAATGGAGATTTCCAGAAAATTCAATGAATATTAAAACAAAATTGTTTAAGATTTTAAAATTTTAGCAAAAAATGACAATGTATAATAATAGTTTTCAAAACTGAAACTATAAAAACAAAATACCCAAAAAACCCAGAAATTCTATTTCATTGGGTTTTTAAAAAAAAACCTAAAACACTAAAAACCCACTTTGAAAAACACACTGTCTTAAATGTGGTAAAAGTGGTCACACTGTCTTAAATGTGGTAAAAGTGGTCACACTGTCTTAAATGTGGTAAAAGGTAGTAGGAGAATTTAAACCTTCTTTGTTAATCTTCCTAGTGATAAATTCGTGGTAAAAACACTCATTCCTGTTATTCAACAGTTTAAGGTAAGAAGGGCATTAATTTGTAAAAGTTTGGCTAAAACCGAGAGTTAGCAGAAGCTGCGTGCAAAATTCCTGAAAAACCAGACCTTGGAATAAGTAACAAAATTTTTCTAAAAATTAAAACAAAAAAAGTGATCAACCTGTCTGCAGATGTCTGCAGACTAAGCTTTGTCATAATAATAATTGTGGTTCGAATGACTCACATCATCAGATTATTCGAAACTATTTTACAGAGCATGGTTAATACTTTGTCCCGAATTTTGAATCTTAAGTCTGAATTAATTTTCAATTAACTTGAAATGTGATGTAAATGGGGCATCTTCAAAAACCATTTAAAAACAGAAATTTTATGATACTGATCATACTACTGGAATGCAGAATGAACAATTAGTATTTAAAGCTGCAATAGTTCCTTTGAAGTTAAGAATTGGGCACATAAGCATCTGGAATAATTTGAAACCATCCAGCCCTCTTTTCTGTAGATGTCTTCAACTACAATAACAAAATAAAACAAGTAGAAGAAATAATTCCTAGAAAACAAATGGAAAATCTCGAGGACTATATTTTAGATTTAGATCTTTTTAGTAATGAAAAGCACAGGTTCATAAAAATCAAAACTGTTGTTGACTTGACTATGTTTGATAGAAAATCGGTAAATGCTGTCAAGGCTTTTAATTCATCGCAATCTTGTAATGTTTGATTTGCAAAGCCAAGTGAGATGAACAATCGAAAAATCAGAATGTTTACTCCTGGTAAAAAGTCTCTTCAAATGGGAATATCTACTTTGCTTGATTAGATTATTTGAGTATGTTCTACACTGAGGATATAAAATGAAAGTTAAAAAATATCAGGTAAGATTAGAAGAACATAAACTTTCTGTTATTGAGCAAACAAAAGAAATTCAGAATTGGTTTAGAAGTAATCCAAGTCTTGTTGCAGATATGCCAAAACATGACTCTTTAGCCATGCTTTGACATATTGATATACTTGGCATATCTTTATAGCCATGATTTGGCATATCGATATGTTTGGCATATCAATATATATATAGCCAAAATTTAGCTTATTTTGGCTGTGTTTGAGGAACCACGTGGTTCCTCAAACATAGCCAGAGGGATGATTTGAGAATGCAGATACTTTTGCAGGTATTACAGGTGTTGATTTTAACATTATTATTAGATTTGGAAATATATATATATATATATATATATATATATATATATATATATATATATATATATATATATATATATATATATATATATATATATATATATATATATATATATATATATATATATATATATATATATATATATATATATATATATATATATATATATATATATATATATATATATATATATATATATATATATATATATGTAACCGCTATTCTCTAGTTTGAAGATATTAAAAATGAAACCGATGAGCAGTGACTTTTATTTTACATTTACAATTTACTTCAAGTTTCAAAATTTAAAACTTTAGTAGAATTTAGAAATTGCTCAGGACAGGGAGACAGCAGGAAGTCATTTATAAATACAGTGATGCAGTACACTGCAGAATTTCATCTACCATAAATCTACAAGTTCTAGTAAAATATGGTTCTGTTGCAATTAAAGGCGATTCTACGGGGAATGTAGGGTGTCCCCTCTAAAATAGGAGATTTTTAAATTATAGTTTTTTGAGGAACATTGTTGGCTAGTCGGGTTTAAGGACTTTTTTTCAGTGAACCTTTGATGTAACATGTAATATAACACCATTTTATTTATAACAGGAACATACATAATATATATTCAGTATTTTAATACATTTACTTGAATTTTAATACTTTTTGAATTTAAATAATTTTTTTAGGAATTCCTGTGTGTATTTGGTTCATGCAAATAACAAATTTACAAATGTAAGCAGTTCCTTTTGTAATCATGTTATAATCATTAGAGATGGGTCAATTCTGATTCCGACTCCACCAAGTTCACCGATTCTTAAGGAATCAAAAGAATTGCGGTTCTCTTTAAAAAAAAAAAATTTTTTTTACTTTAACAAATTCACTTCTTTTAATTGATGCTCTCATGAGCATATTCTGAATATGTTAAATCCTCACTGTAACGTTCAACATCAATATTAAAGTTAAAAACAAAAACCTGGACAAAATTTAGCGTTGTACTTACGCAAATTACAAATATAAAAATAAATAACTACCAATCACGAAATTAATTGTTATTTGAATTGAAAATTAACAAAAATTGTTAAAACAATCATAACACATTTTATATTTTTTATTTTTCTTTATAACAATTGTTATTATTGCTATTATTATAAAAACTGTTGTTTTTACTATTATTGTTTTGATTACTACTTTATTGTTATACTTTTTTTATGAGAATATATACGTATATATAGATTGATAACTATTTTATTGTTATAAATGAAATTTTTATTTCAGAATGTATACGTATATATTAATTGCTACAATGCTGAAACAATAGAAAAGCAAGATAATTGATAGGTGACGATAGAAAAGGATCTCTGGATCTCCAGATACATCCAGAAAAGTTTGGTACAATCAATGATAGTAACTATGTCATTGGCTTTTTTCGTTTTTGTATTTACTTTTGGCAACTGTCACAAATGGTCCCCTAAACAACTGATTAGCAAAACTATAGTAGACTGCTCAAAATTCTACTAAAATTTCGCACTAGATTTCTTTGTTAGGTAAAAACATCATAAAGATAGCGCTGTTAGTTTTGTTATCTGCAAAAAAAGTTATACTGCAGGCTCATTTTATAGTTCTAGTCCTAAACCTTTTTTGAACTTGTCTAAGAAACCTTGGTTTATTTCACTTGTATCTGTATTCACCAAATTAATGCCTGATAATAATTTATGTGAATTTATGATAATTAATGGTTATGTGAATTTATGATAATTAATGGTTATGTGAATTTATGATGATTAATGGTCTGATAATAATTTTGTGACTAACACAAAAAGATCTTAATCTGCATTCAGCTCTGAAAAAACTAGACCTAAATCTCTATCACATAATTTTCCGACTATACAATAAGTATTTGCAAGACCAGGCTCTCAATACAACAGATTCAATGCAATAAAAATGCTGGAAAGCGGCATCTGTTATCTCAATTTTTAAAAATTCTGGAGAGCAATCTGACTTTTTGAATCTTTGATTAACATACACTTAATCTCTCATCTTGAATCTAATAACTTATTTTCTGATAATCAATATGGGTTTTGATCTTCTCGTTCTACAGCTGATTTGTTAACAGTAATAACCAATAGGTTTTATTGTGTATTACATAAATGTGTAGAGGTTAAGGCCATCGGTCTTGACATTTCTAAAGCCTTTAATAAAGTTTACACGCTGGTCTTTTCCATAAACTTTCTTCTTACGGTGTATCTGGAAGCATCTTTAAGATTATTGAATCCTTTCTTTCCAATCGTAGTATAAAATATAAAAGTTGTCCTTTATGGACAGCACTCTTCTGCTTATTCTGTAACCTTAAGGGCTCCTCAAGGTTCAATAATGTGCCTATGCTCTTTTTAATTTACATTAACGATCTTCCAGATATTCTTACATCTAAGGTGGCATTGTTCGCTGATGATACTACCATTTATTCTTGTCACGATAAGAAGCTAACTCTCTCTGATTGCTTGGAGGGGGAATTTGAGCATGAAAAGGATCTCACTTCTGCTACAACATGGGGTTTATAGTGGCTGGTGAATTTTAATTCAAATAAAACTCAATTTTTTTTAGCCAATTGTTATCGCAATAATTTAGACTTTCCTATAATTATGAACGGTAATGTACTCGATGAGTCATCTACCCTTCATCTTCTCGGATTAACTCTTCCTTCTGATCTTTTTTGGAAACCATATATCAAATCTGTTGCAAAATTAGCATCTGCTTTCAATCAAAAAGTTGCATCTCTTTATCGAGCTCGACACTTTCTTACTATGGATTTTATTCTCTATCACTTTATATCTCAAATCCTTGTATGGAATACTGTTGCCATATCTGGGACGGATCTTCTAATGATGTCCTTTCTCTTTTAGACAAGATGCAAAAACGCATTGTAAACATAGTTGGACCTGCTCTTGCAGCCAACCTTCAACCATTATCAATCGTCGTAATGTTGCTTTGCTTTCTTTTTTCTAGAAGTACTATAATAGGCACTGCTCTAAAGAGCTAGCGTCTCTTGTGCCATCTACTAAAATTCATTATCTTGTTACTTGTCATTCAATCAAGTCTCATCCTTTTTTTGTTACTGTTTCTAAGTGCTCCAAAAACTCTTATTCGTCTAGTGTTTTTCTTCATCTTGCTTTCCTGATTCATATAATTTGCAATCTTTTAAGTCGTCTGTCAATCGTTATGTTTATTGATGTTTTAAAAAAAAAAGAGGACACCCTAATGTACATATGTATATATAAATGTATATATGCAAATATATAACTTATAATTTATATATATTATATATTATATATATATATAAATAGACTATATGGCTAAAATAAAATATATGACTAGACTATAGTCAAGACTATATTATAGTCTTGCATGGTAGCCAAAAAGTTTCTTCCATAAATTGTAGTTTTAAAGAGAGCGCTAATAAATCAGACCAAAAAAATTTAAAAACTTAAATAGTTTTTTATTTTTATTAAATGATAGACTGCCTGCCCTCACCAAACCCTCAGTCGATGTAGCAGCACTTCCTTGCAAGTCAGGCTATAGGATAGTCGGTATAGCAACACTCCGTTGCGAGTCAGGCTATAAGCCCCTATAATATGATAAAGGTACGATACGTCTCAATTGGTTACAATTGGTAACAAGTTTACATTTACTTTACTCTAATTTTTAAATAAATATTAAGTAAATAAACTTGAAAATGCAGTAAATGTTTGTTCATCATGCCGTAATGCTAGGTACTACATTTTATTTATTTTTTATTGTAAAATAGCTTCGTCTCAATTGGTTATTTTGTCACGAAAAAAAAAAAAAGTCTCAATTCGCAATATTTAACTTTTTAAAGAATAACCAATTGAGACGTAACGTAACTAAATCTAGATTTGAGACATAACTAAAATATATCTCTAACATAGAATTTTTTAACGTTATGTTCCGTCTCAATTAGTTACCCCTTAAAAAAAAAAAAGAGGTAATGTAACGAATGAGTGGAAACTCACCTTAATACTTTTAAAGATAATAAGTACCTTAGGTGGCCTAATTACCGTAATTACGGTACATTTAAAAGTAAAAAATAACTTATAAGTAATTTTAACTTTTAATCTACTTTTATTTTTTTTTAAATGTAAGTACATTTTTTAAAGCTTCAAAAGTTGTATTTACTTTTATAAATTATGCGTGGGTTGATTTTTTTTTTAACTTTTTTAATTACGACAAACGTACATTTGTCAAAACTATTGTAATGATGATGATAATCATGATGATGATGATTAAAAAAAACTAAAAAAAAAACTAAAAAGTATAGTGATAAATACTATAGATTACAGTGTTACGTGTCATTAGGTCAAAATGTTACGTGTTATTACGTAAAATTTTTCACGTAGCGTTACAATGTTAAGTCTCGGTTACGTAAAAATAACGGGCATGTTGCACGTAACGACACGTTACAGTGTTACGTATTGTTACGTAAAATGTTACGTCTCGGTTACGTAACATGCTATTACTGCATTATCAAGTTTATTTACTTAATATTTGATTAAAAAAAAACAGGGTTCCGAAAAATTTGTAATCGCAGATATTCGCCGATAAATTGTGCGCATACAGTCCCATAATTGTGCGCATAACTTTTTTTCCGCTTTCAAATCATTAAAAACCATTAAATTGTTTTGACTAGACAGACAGACAAAAAAACGAGTTTTAATACTAGCTTTAATAAAATTTAAAATTAATGTACTTTTAAAACCAAAATATGAACCAATAAAAAACTCAAAAGTTTATAGTTTATGTAGACGTTTTTCAGCAAACAGAAAGACAATGGAAAACTTTACAATAAATAGATATTTGCAAAATCTCGATACTGTAAAGAGAATTGGAACTTGCATTGCCTGCCAAAAGACAGTTCAATTGGCAAAAAATTGCGTCGCAGCACATAAACGAACATCATGTCCAAACGCTAGTGAAGATGAGAAATGATTGTTTGCGATAAACCGAATCATTAATCAACTTCGACAACGACGTTATAATCTCAGCTGAAACTTACGAAGCAGTCGACAACTCGATGAATCCTGAAGAATTAAATAAAAAATCGATATGAAATTAGCAAACTTCTTTTTCCGAACTGAAATATCTCTTCGTCTCGTTGAATCTGATGCTTTTAAGGATTTGATCAAAGCACTTAATCCATTGTATGCATCATCGAAAACTGTCAGGTTTGCTTCTTGATAAAAAGTACCCAGTGGGCACGGAAGTAAAAAAAGACGTCTTTTAAACGTCTTATACACGTTTTAGACGTTTTCTGAACGTCTTTTGAACGTTTTGGACGTATTTTAAACGTTTAAAAGACGTCTTTTTTACTTCCGTGCCCACTGGGTACGCAGAATGCTCCGCTAGATTGGAAGAAATTCTCGAATCATCTGAAAAATTTAACCCTCATCAATGATGGTTGGATAAATATTGGTGGCGATCATGTAGTGAATTTTTGTATCAAGGCACCATATACAAAACCATTTTTTTATAATTCAATCAACACATCGGGCATAATTCAAAACGCTGCAGTTGTTGCTGGTGCTATCATCGAAGTAATCGAGACTCTCGGTCCACAAAAGTTCAGAAGCATTATGACTGACAACGCTCTAGTAATAAAAGCTGCTTGGAATTTAATTGAAGAAAAATTTCCACACATCTTGACGTATGGCTGCGCAGCACATGATATGAATCTTCTCCTTAAGGACATTTTGAGTACTGCTGAAAGTTCAAAGACCATCAAAGAAGTTGAAAAAGTTATCAAGTTTGTGAAAAATCATCACATTGTTAAAGCAAAGTTTGATGAAATGAGAACTGCAGCTAATATTTATCGCTCACTCACAATGCCTGTTTCGACTCGATAGCTCAGTCATTTTAATTCAATGAACAACCTTTGTATGGCAAAGTATGTTTTGATTCAACTTGCGGATAAGAAAAATGCATCTTTGGAAGAAATTGCTCCAAAAACGAATTCGGCCGCTGTTTTGACGCTAATTAAATCAAATGTTTTCTGGGATTGTTTGGCAAAACTTGTGAAAGATATCGAATATCCTTCCAACATCATTGGAAGACTTGAAAATGATGATGCTCCATTATCTTTGGTGTACTATTATTTTGGTGAAATGTACAAGAAATTCGCAAATGAGGAAAATATTCAGGAAATGGTTATAAAGCGCTTTAAATTCCTTATCATCTCAAATATGGGAATTGCCTATATTCTGATACCAAAGTATGCTGCAGAAGGAATCTATCTTGGTCTGGATAAGACTGATATAATCAGTTCAATTTCAGAATTAGCCTCCAAAACAAATCCAACTGTTGCTGAGACAGTTGAAAGTGAAATGATTGAGTTTGTTGGAGAAATGACAACACTGACAGAAAAAAGAAAAGAGACGATTTTAAAAATCAGCGCAAAAAATTATTGGAATATTGCTGGTCGTCAGAAATATCCAGCAGTCTTTGAAGTTGCAAAATCTATTGTTAAAATGATATGTTCGTCATTAACGGCAGAGAGAACTTGGTCAATTTTTCGATTTAATTATTCACGATTGAAAAATCGCTTGACAAATGAACGCGTAAAAAAAAATTAGTTTTCATATATACCAATATTGTTTTGATGGATACAAACGACAAAAATGACTACATTTTAGAGAAAGGAGCAGTTCTCAACGAATTAGAGTGTGAAGAAATTATAAATGAGCAAACGTAATACAAAAACAAATTAAATTGTCAAGTTTTGTAATATATTTTTTCAAATTTGTAATCATGAAAATAATTTGAAATAATTAATTTTAATTTAAAATATTTTTTTTTTGATATAAAGTCACTTGCGTTCGATTTAAAAAACATTTTATTCTATATTTGATAATAATTAAATTCACATTCCATTCATCGGTTAAATTTGTATGCGCATCATATTATGCACATAATTATGCGCATAACATTTAAATGGTATGCACATATATTTGCCGATATGCGCATAAGTTCAGAACTCTAAAAAAATAGAGAATGTAACCTTGTTACCATTTGTAACCGATTGAAACATTACGTAACTTTAAAAAGTTATAAAAGAATCCCACAAGAAAAAATGTATATAAAATGTGAAGGTTATATATTCTTCTACGAGAAGTTATTTAAATAAAATCCATAAATTTCAGTTTAAGCTAATTAAGTGTATAGATACTCCGAGCTATGACTGACTTCCAGCCAATTTCTACAAAACCTTTTAACATTTTAAAGAAAAAGATTTTAATGAACTTGCATTTGAAACTTTTAGTAGAAAAAGAAACCAGCCACTCTATAAAAAAATCATGTCTAATCACTAATTTCCAAAATAAATCACTAATTTCCGAACGAGGAGCCCTAACTGAATGCAAAAGTTGGAGGCCCTTATACTTAAACGGCGCTGATTACAAAATAATCACAAAAGCGCTGGCCCTAAGACTTGCAAAAGTAATGGGGAACATTATAGAACCAAATCAAACTTTTACTTAGAAGTAGCAAAAACAAAAAGTCGACAGTTCAACAAAAACAACAATACCGTTGACCAATTTGGAAAAAAAACTTTACCTCCCACGCATGCGGACTGTCACAAAATATTCTCATTCGTTGTTTACATAACAGTCTACCTTTTGCGGCCTTGCTTGCATAAAACGCAAGGCAACCGATCATTAAAAATAACATATGCAAAACCTGGGGTAAAATCGAGGACAACATCCACTTTTTTGCCTACTGTCCTCCTTCTGTTGAAATATGGGAGTATTTTAAACATGTATACAACGCCTTGACAGCCCCAAAAAATTTTTCTTAGATAAATTCGATCTTCTCGATTGAAACAGCGAATCTATCGGAGATGAACCCTATTTCTCAACTGCTGTTGACACTCACTCAAACCATCATGAGTGCAATATGGAACAGCAGATGCCACCACATGTTTAGCAGTATAAAAATTGACCCAAAGGCAATGATCAGGGTAATAATCAGGAACATCAAAAATATTTCGCGTGTTTCACTTTCGCGTGTTTCACTTGAAGAAACTTTTGCGTTTTTCGCTTGAAGAGATAAGACGTATTTTATTTTGGCGTAAGTCTTCTTTTTTTCCCCGCATTATGAGTATTTTGCAATCAACTTTTTCACTCCAATATATCTCATCTCTATTTATATATCTCATCAACTATATCTCATACTTCAATTTCTTAGTTTTGGTATTACTTTACTTTCGCTACTTTTCTAATTTTACTATTATATATTCCTTACGTGCTTTTGAGTAATTTTAATATAGTATTTTGTTTCTTAATATTTACTCGTGTGTACATAATTATATACCTCTAATATATGTTAATGTTGTAAACATTTAATTAACGGTTTTATTTTTTCTTAAATTCAGTATTATTATCTTAAAGAGTTTTTTGAAAGTTTCAGCAACTTTTTATTTTTTATTTTTACTATACTCAAGTCGTATTCTAAACTCTGAAGCTGCCTTTCTATCGTTTTCTAATCTTTTTATTTATTTTCACTTAGATAAATAAGTCTTTGTTCGTATAGAGAAACTATTGCATTTATTGTATTGTAAAAAATTAAAAAAAAAGTTGTTTATAAAAAACTTATATAAATTATATTAAATTTATATTCGTAATAATATATATATATGTATATATATATATATATATATATATATATATATATATATATATATATATATATATATATATATATATATATATATATATATACAAGGCCGGCGCGATAGGGGGTGTGGGGGGTGACACCCCCTCCCCCCATCAATGATTTTTAGTCGGCAAACTGGACCCTTAGTCGGCAAATTGGACCCTTTTAGACTAGTTAGTCGGCAAATGTCGACCCTTTCGATATAGGTTAGACAGTCGGCAAATGTCGTTATGGCAGTCGGCAAATTTTGGAAAACGAGGACCTTTTTTTTTTTTTTTTTTAGTCGGCAAAAGTTATAATGGCACCCCCCCACGTGACACCTACTCGCGCCGACCCTGTATATATATATATCAATAAACAAATAATTTAAATATTATATAAACTATATATACTGTTGTTTAAACATATTCACGTTAAATGCCTTCAAAAGCCGACATTTCAAGTTGAATATCAAGTACAAGACGCTTCTAAAGCAAGTAGAAGCGTTATCAAAAACAGTTGTTGAACAAACATTGACGATCATCGCCCTCACAAAGCGAATCCAACAACTTGAGGAAAAACCCATTGCTTCCTCAACTACAATGGAAGCATGGAACGTTGTGGTCGGAAAAAAATTAACTAAAACGCCAGCTCAACTTGATATGCTTAATTGTGTAGCTAATGAGAACATAGATAGAATGAAGCGTGGCAAAAATCTTATCACCTTTAGCATTCCAGCATCGACTAAAAAAGAACCTAACGAGAAGCTAGTAGACGATGAGAACAAAATAAAAGAGCTTCTAACCAACGTTAAAATTAATTCGGACAATATAACATAATGTTTTCGCTTACGGTCAAAAGATCCGAATAAACCTCCACCTATTATAGTTGAGACGACAGACACTGTAACCAGAAATAATATTGTTAAAGCAGCCCGGCGTAAATTTGAAGGCATCGGATCTGACAGAAGCACAAAGAAGACAAGATAGATTACGAGACGAGTTGAAAAAGAAAAACGAGCCTCTTAATTTAAAAAACAACAAATGGCAGAGGCAAGTCATTGCTACGTTATTTGTAATAATGCTGTAGTTAAAGTAAACAAATAGCAATCAACAGTAAGTAATTTAAAACCATATAATGACAATTTAAATATAAAAAAAAATTTCCTTAGAGCGTAAGTCATTTTCAACTAATAGTCTACTACATTAGTCAGCTTTCCATAAAATACCATGCTTTTATACTGTGCTACACCCTTTAACAATGAAATGCCAAAGTTTCTAGCATCGATTAAGACATACAAACCTAAAATAATCTTCGTTACAGAAACTTGGTGGCATGAATCATCGATAACTAACATTGAAAACTATGTGTTATTCAGAAAAGATCGTGTGTTCAGTAGAGGAGGTGGGGTGGCTATTTATGTCGACACTTCATTAAAACCTAATAAAGTAAGCGAAATTTTTTTATTAGATTCCCCTGAACAAATTTGGTGCGAAATATCGTACGGTACCGAACACATCCTTCTGGGTTCCATATACAGGCCACACATGCTAGATCCACTCGAGAATATTGAAGCGTCCATTATTATGAACTTCTGCCTAATATATACATCGGCTTGTTAATTTGTGGAGACTTTAATTTGCCAGGAATTAACTGGGATTCAAGCAGTATCCCAACTGCCAGCAACACAGATACCCTTTCAAGTAATTTCATTGACATCCTCGCCGAGTCGTTTTTGATACAATTTGTTACTGAGCCCACTTTTCAACTTGATGAAATTACATCGAACAACACTCTTGATCTAATTATAGCCGAAAGTGAAAATCGGGTCCTCGATGTTATTCACCATGCACCTTTAACGTCTTTGTAGAAATCTCACCACATCCTTCAATGGGATTACGTTGTTAAAAGCGCTGCAGTTGTACGAAAACACATTGAAAAACGCATTTATCATAAAAGTAACTTTGTAAAGATATCCGAATATTTTAACAATATCAACTGGCAGATGGAATTCAATGGACGCAATACTGATGTCATATATATAACATTTTCTCAAACCACTACGAGGCTGCATGCAAAACTTGTGTCCTAGTGGCTAACTCAAAATGGATTCGTCGTAGAGGCGAATGGATGAATGATGACATCAAGAATAAAAGAGCGAATTGATACAAAAATTTTAAACTGGTCAACGAATACAATGCGTGTAATATTCAATTGAAGAAGCTCATATATAAAGCTAGTTGTGACTTTGAACTTGATTTAGCGATAAAATCGAAGCACAACCCAAAGATCCTGTTCAAGTATGTTAATAGCAAACAAAATGTTAGAACTACAATAACAGCCTTAAAAGGAATCAATGGCGACACTATTACAAATCCAATAGAAATTGCAAATCGGCTGAACAATCACTTTCAAAGTGTTTTCAACAAAAATGAAGAAGATGAACTGCCATATTTTATAAAACAAATTGAAGCCATCTGCAAATACTCGCAAATAATGCAAGATCTGGTTAAAAACAAGCTGAGCGATTTATCAGTTGACAAAACCGTTGGTTTGGATGGTGTAAGCGCATATGTACTGAAGAACTGTTCTGACAGCTTCTCAACACTTTTAAGCGCAGTTTTTCAGAAGTCGCTAGATAGTGGGAGTTGTCCTGAAGTATGGAAAAAAGCTAATGTAACACCACTGTTTAAAAACGGAAGTAGACTCGACCCAGACAATTACTGGCTTAACATCAGTTGTATGTAAAGTTATGGAGAAAATATTACGTGACACTATAGTGTCACGTAATATTTTCTCCATAACTTTACATTTAACTTTATTTTCTCCATAACTTTAGCTGGCATTGAGTAGACATAAAATTTGTTTTTTTTACCTATGTGCATGATTTTCCATTTATCGAGATTAAGTTTCATTTTCCAGGTTTTACACCAATCGGCTGTGTTGCAGATATCAGTTTGAAGCATTTGTGAAGCTAATGGGTGGTCTAAACGGGCCAGCAGTTTAGTGTCATCAGGATACATTTTACACGGATGGTTAACAATATCGGATATATCGTTCACAAAAATGATAAAAAGTATTGGACCTAATATGGATCCTTGAGGGACAAATTAGTCACACAAGCTTTTTTATTTACAAAACCATGTTAATTTTTTGAAATAAGGCTATGTTCGACTAAATGATTGACCATATATGGTCAATTATTTAGTCTAACTTGTGTGACTAATTTGTTGGAGTCGATTGACATGATGTCAAAAGCATTATCTGACAAGATATCTATGGATGTAGCTTTTAAAGATTTCAGTAAAGCATTCGATATGGTTCCCCACAAGAGACTAATTTACAAACTTGAAGCCTATGGTTTTACTGGAAATCTCCTGAGTTGGATAAAATTGTTTTTACACCAGCGTTTTAAACGAATCGTGATGGACGATTATGTCCCTCAAGGATCCATATTAGGTCCAATACTTTCTATCATTTTTGTGAACGATATATCCAATATTGTTAACCATCAGTGTAAAATGTATCCTGATGACACTAAACTGCTGGCCCGTTTAGACCACCCATTAGCTTAACAAATGCTTCAAACTGATATCTGCAACACAGCCGATTGGTGTATATAGGTAAAAAAAACAATTTTTATGTCTACTCAATGCCAGCTAATAATAATAACAGTGTCGAACTAGTATCGACTTTAGTCGAACGTGATTTAGGCATCATGA
>NC_061169.1:1282851-1295351 GCF_022113875.1 Hydra vulgaris
GTTTTGTCTATACTAAACGAATAAAAAACATTATAACTTAAATTTAAAAAAGATTATAAAATATGCTAATATTTGATTTTTTTTTTCTTAAATATGTAATTTAAAGTTTTTCAAATAATTATTTTTTCTTTTTAAAAAGTCAGCGAGTAATAAACTGGAAATTTTAATATTGTACGATTAAAAACTGTGCAATAGCTAATATTTTTACAAGCGATTTTATATAATATTTATTTATTTTTATTTATTTTCATAAAGCGGTTGATAAGCACAATCACTCGTATTAATAAAAAACTTAAACGAACGTTTTGAATAGATTTTTAATGCTAACAAGGAATTTTATTTCTATTAAAATAAAATAAAATGTTAGAATAAAAATCTTATAGGTATAAAAGAAATATTTCAGCGAAAAAATTATTCTTAAAAATTATTCTTAAAAATTAGTCGAAAAACTATTGACGTTCTATTTTTCAGCAGCTGTTCTTGAGCACGCTTCGATGAGTTTCGGTAACTTTTAACATAAAAGCGATCGTTATTATTTAAGTAATTTTTTTGAGTTACTTTTTACAAAAATTTTAATAACTGTACTTTTTTATTGAATCAAGTAGAATATGTTTTGATATTAATCTTTTTTTTTTATTATTTGCCCTCACCAATTTTTAAAATGTTTCCTCGAAATCACTCTTAAATACTTTAAATACGTCTAACAGTTAATAAATATTTTTAAATCTATGGAATAATTTTAAAACCTATCAAACCCCTGTAAAATAATTATTTAAGTTTAAAATCTAAAACTAAAAGAAAGTATTTTTGTTCAATTTTATCGACAACGTTGCTATTGCTGAATAATTTTATTAAAATGTTAGCTTAAAAGATTTAAACTTTTTTTTTAATTTTTGAATTTTTTCTACTTCCAAATAATGAGCATATTTAATTTTTTTAAATTCAAACTTTTATTTCAACTGCGTGCAGTTTTTAAAATACTTTATTAAATGTTAAAATAATCGTAAATTACTTCATTAAAATTCCGCTCAAAAATATCTTTAAATATACTCAAACAAAAAATTTTTTGCTCGACGCAAATAGCCCTAGCTACACGCAAAATCGCCCTTGGACGACGTAAAATTCACATCGCCCAACGCTTTATCGCAAGGCCTGAATGTGTGTTTTCCTAACCTTTTAGGTCTAAACCAGAAAGGAAATCGAATGTTATTCCAGAAAAACTTTGCTTCTGTGACTGTGACAATTGAAATTTGGAAAATCTTAAGTTTTCCAAAAAATTCTCAATTTGCTTTCTTTGTCGAGTTTCTCCCTAAAATATTCCTGAACTGCTAAAGTTATCCAGATGTTTCTACAATTCTCTTAAACACTCTAAAATGTTCAAGAAATTTGCAGAATTTTTAAGAAACTCACAGAATTTTTTTTCTTAAATGTTGCAAAAGTAGTTGTACAAGTATAAAAGCACAGTTTTAAACCAAGATTCCAATTCATGTTATTGCAGAAAGGATAACAATTTGTAGTTAAAGAGAAGTTATTTATTTGATATGACTTCAAGAAATTGTTTGCATCCGGTTGGTTCATTCTGCTACATGTGTGGATATTTCACAAAGACAAGAGTGAAAAAGTAATCCGTTGAAGCAAGTTGTATAATGTGAGAGGCCAACAAGCCATACTTTGGTGTGGTGGTCGGGGACCAAAACAAATCTTGGGCACCACATTTCTCATGCAAATATTGCAAGAAACACTGAAAGGTAAACTGAACAGTTGCTTCTCGCTTAGAGGTGTTTTAATTTATTTTCATAAAATTTCAATGCTTTAGATCTAGTTCATTTCAAGAAATGTAATTTACTAGGTTTTATCATAAGTCGTGTACTGTAGGCAAATACACCCCATCATGAAATTGCTCCATATTTTGAAATTTCCTGTTTTCAAATTATTGTAATTTGTATCTATTATTATGTGCAGGCTGGTACCAAGGAGAGAAGCGAGCCATGAAGTTTGCTATCCCCAAAATTTGGTGAGAGTTGATCACTCAAGCAACTGCTACCTCTGTATGGTAAACCCAAAAAATCGTTGCACCAGCAAAAATCCCCATTAGATCGTTTATCTGGACATACTTGCAGGCCTTGTGATGAATAAAAACTGCGCGACGCTTAAGCACGATTTGATTTTTGACGTCATTAAATTCTTTTTATTTGCTTTTCATATTTATTGACATTAACTGCACCAATTTACTTAATTACCGCAAAACTACTTTAAATCATTAATGTAGAAATGTTATTATTTTAAAATGTTTTGGAATGTTTCGTTTTTTAAAATGTAAAAACATTTGTTTATTTTCTCGACGTTTGACACGTTTTGTCTATACTAAACGAATAAAAAACATAACTAAATATTTAAAAAAGATTATAAAATATGCTAATATTTGATTTTTTTTTTCTCAAATATATAATTTAAAGTTTTTCAAATAGTTATTTTTTCTTTTTAAAAAGTCAGCGAGTAGTTAAAAACTGTGCAATAGCTAATATTTTTACTAGCGATTTTATATAATATTTTTTTATTTATTTATTTTTATTTATTTTCATAAAGCGGTTGATAAGCACAATCACTCGTATTACTAAAAAACTTTAACAAACATTTTGAATAGATTTTTAATGTTTACATGGAATTTTATTTTTGGTAAAATAAAATAAAATAAAGTGTTAGAATAAAAATCTTATAGGTATAAAAGACAAAGTCTTAAAGCCAAATTTTTAAGAATAATTTTTCAGCGAAAAAATTATTCTTAAAAATTATTCGAAAAACTATTGGCGTTCTATTTTTTAGCAGCTGATCTTGAGCAAGCTTCGTTGAGTTTCATAACTTTTAACAAAAAGCGATTGTTATTATTTAAGTAATTTTTTTTGAGTTACTTTTTACAAAAATTTTAATAGCTGTACTTTTTTATTGAATCAAGTAGAATACGTTTTAGTATTATTCCTTTTATTTTTTTTTATTTGCGCTTACCAATTTTTAAAATGTTTCCTCGAAATTACTCTTAAATACTTTAAATACGTCTAACAGTTAATAAATATTTTTAAATCTATGGAATAATTTTAAAACCTAACAAACCCCCGTAAAATAATTATTCAAGTTAAATATCTAAAACTAAAAGAATGTTTTTTTGTTTAATTTTATCAACAACTTTGCTATTGCTGAATAATTTTATTAAAATGTTACCTTAAAAAGATTTAAACTTTTTTTTTAACTGAATTTTTTCTACTTAAATAATGAGCATATTTAATTTTTTTTTGTAATTCAAACTTTTATATCAACTGCGTGCAGTTTTTAAAATACTTTATTAAATGTTAAAATAATCGTAAATTACTTCATTAAAATTCCGCTCAAAAATATCTTTAAATATACTCAAACAAAATATTTTTTGCTCGACGTAAATAGCCCTAGCTACATACAAAATTGCTCTTGGACGACGTAAAATTCACATCGCCCGACGCTTTATCGCAAGACCTGACTTGCTTTCATTGCCCCAGTACCACACAGCCCTGATCTGCCTAGTCCGACTCCTCCTAGGCGGCATTGGCTGTCTTTAGGAGACAGCAGCAAGTCAGATAGTGAGGCAGGTACTGGAGATATAGACTACGATTCCGCAGATGAAGTTAGGAATAGAAAGTCATACTTCTCTAATCAGAAAAATGATTAAAAAATAATAATAATTAGATGTTCAGACTCTCACAAAGAATTACGCCAAAATGAAATGCAGAATGTCTTTGAAAGGCCATATCCTTGAATCGCGTCTCAACAAATTCAAGTAAAACATGGGTGCTTACTCCAAGGAGCAAGGCAAGCCCTTTCATCAAGATATATTGGACTTTGAACATTGCTACCAAGGATAGTATAAAAAAAAGATGATGGGGAATTACATTTGGGGGCTACTTTAAGAGAGTGATTTACATTACAACTGTAAATCTAGAAAATGTTAACATTTCTGAACCTTGTTAGTGGTTTCCAACTGTGTTTTTCTATTCCTTGTGCAATTTTTGTTTTCACCTGATCATAATGATGAAAATGAAAAAAAATTGTTCTATTTTCCCAAAAAAAAAACAAGTTTCCTTCATGTTGTTGTCATTTAAGCAAAGTTTTTGAATGTAGTCATTTTTTCACACACTTTAGACATAAGCAATTGAAATACTTAGAAGCCAGGAACATCAATTGTGTTAAAGTGTTAAATTTGAACATGTTATTTTCTATTTTATGTTGATGTTATAAATATAAAAAAGAAACTAATAGTATAGAATAATTTTAATATAGATTAATATTGGGTTAGTTTTTATGATATATATTTTTTTAACTTTTTTCTACCATTTCTATGTTCTACCAGCATTTTTAAAATGGTATTTGAAAACAAAAGAGAAAGTACTAAAGCTACTCTAATAAGCAACTTATTTGGTTTGTCTTTAACAAGTTTTAAACAAATATTTTTGAGCTCTTCAGATCATTTAATGGATGATAAAAATTGTTTAATGCTCCCAAGCCAATAATTTTATACAATCTCAAAGGATGTGAAAACTGTCATTTTGGTAAAAACAATTAAAACCCTAAATTTTTGACAAGATTGTGAGTTTGTGGTTTAGCAAGTTTATGCTGTTTATGTGGTATCAAATAGCCATTCTTCACAGACTCATTAACTCTGAAACTTAAATGAAAGAATGTTTATAAAAGCAACTTGCATATCCCTAACCCTAACCAATGACAAATGATTTGAAAGCACATGGATTCACCCATCTTTTCTCTTGATCTTGCATTTTTCCATTACTCAAGAATCCAATGGTATCAACAAAATGAAATCAATTTTGTCCCAAAATACAATTCAGCCACAACTTTTCTAATTGAAAAATTTTGTGCAAACATGAAGCGTTAACTGCATAAGAAAGGCCAAAATTGTATCAGATATTAATCAATTTAGGTCATTTTGGGGTAAAATCTTATGAAAGTTGTAATGGTTCCCTATGCCAAGTGAAGTGGAAACAATAAAAATTTTTTAGTACAAGACTTATCAGAAGATTGTATTATTGTAAAATTGTAAAACAGATGTTATTTTTAAAATTTTAAAACTAATATTTGAGTGTTTTTAAAGTTAAGTGAATCTTATTTTCATTATTTGATAATTAGATATTAAAGTATTTGTAAAGTAAAGTAAAGTATATTGTTATCTTGCTCTACAATCTTCATCTTTTCTCTTCCATTTAACTTCCAACACTAATTAGTGGTTGCTTGCAACCTTGTTGGAAGCGAAGATAATTAAAAAAATAAAAATAAAAAAAAAATAAAAAAATTTGAAGTTAGTTGAAGTATTTTAAGTTAGTTATACTCAAATATTGGTAGGATTAAATTTATGAATCATAGAAAGCTTAATTTATCTTAAATGAGAAGTTTTTTAAACGTCCTAACTTAGTTAACCTTAAATGAAAAGTTTTGTTAGAAGTAATAACTTTAATTTTGCATAACTTTTATTTAGACTTTTCAAATTCACCAGAAATTGCCAGTAGACTTTGTGTCAAGAAAGGTAATTAAATAATAAGAATAATTTGATGATAATAATGATGATGATGACGATGATGATGATGATGATGATGATGATGATGATGATGATGATGATGATGATGATGATGATGATAATGGTGATGATGATAATGGTGATGATGATAATGTTGTTGTTGTTGATAATGGTGATGATGATGTTGTTGTTGTTGTTGTTATTGCTGTTTTTGATAATAATGATGATGATGATGATGTTGTTGTTGGTGGTAGTGATATCAATGGTGAAGATAATGATGATGTCAATAATTATGATGTCAATGATGATGATTTATTTAGATATATCAGAGATATGTATAGCATTGAAAAGTTATTATCTTATAAATTATGAGAAAATAACCGAAATTCAACCACTATTAAAAGCACTTGCAAATGTTGATTTAGTACATAAATTTGTTGATCTATGTATTGTTGATGCTGTAAATACTCAAATTGATGTTGCTAGTAGTTTTGAACGAGAGAAATTTCTTGAAAAGCAAATGAGTTATACACCAATTCCATATAATGAAATATTTACGAAAGAAAAATCTGTAATATTAATATCTGGAATAGCTGGTATCGGGAAAACATGGTTGCTAAGAAAATGTTTGCTCGATTGGTCAAATGATTTAATTTGGAAAAATGTTGAACTTGTATTTTATTTGGAATGCAGGAAACTTAATCAACTTCAAAATATTTCTAATATTAATGAATTACTGAATGTTTTCTACAGTGATGTTATAAATGGTGTTGATATCAGTAATCATAATGCACTGTTTATAATTGATGGATTAGATGAATTTAAATATTTAAATGAATTAATACATAAGGATTCAAGTTGTAATCATCTGATTGTTAATGCTTTCACAGAAATTCAAAAACACAAATACATAGTTGCTGGTAGAGTTTATGCAATTGATCAATACCAAAGTATATGTACAGAGCACAGTGATAAGTTAAACATTCAAATTATGGTATTTAATGAAAATGGAATAAATAATTATGTAGAAAATCATGTTATGGAAGAAAAAAAGGAAGTTCTCAGAGCAACTTTAAAAGAATCTACAATTGCAAAAGCTATGGCATCTGTTCCATTTTATTTATCTTTTATGTGTAAAATTATAAGTGATTTAAATAAAAAATATACCACTTCATTTTTAACCATGACAGATCTGTATGCAAATATTTTTTTATACTTTTTGTACAAACACATCATTAAAAACAATGGATTGGTTTATCAAATGATGGAAAATGAAAATAATAAAAAATATGTTTTAAACATTTGTAGGATTGCTTTTGAATTGTTTATTGAAAATAAAATTATTTTTTCGAAAGAGGAAGTTTTACTTTTTATCAATGACTTTAATGAAGTTGAGGAAAGTTTTTTTGGTTTTATTGAAAGGGTTGAAACACATCTAGGTTATCATTACCAGTTTGCACATTTGACAATAATGGAATTTTGTGCATCTGTGTATGCATATAGTTGTTTAAGCAGTAAAGAGATTATGGACAACATATTTATAAGGCCAAAGCTAAAGAGTTGTTTATCAATGATTTGTGGATTAACTAATAAAAGTCAAAATAGTCTATTGAAGTTTCTTGTTAACCTGAATCCTTTGAAAAAATCTAATGAAAAATCTCTACTATTGTCAATTTTAGGTAAGTTCCACAATTTTGTTGCATTATTGCAAGTCGTTTTAGATAAATAAAAGATTTTTTATTATATTTAGTTTTATATTTTTATTATTTTATTAAAAGTGTAAATTTATTGACAACAAAAATTTATCAACATTTAAATTTTAAGCTGTTTTAAAGGCAATCAACAAGAAAAATGTAATTTTTTTTTGGATTTTGTGAAAAAATGTTATAAATCTGCAATCCCCTATAACATTTTTGAGTTTTGTTACATAACAAAACCAGGTTACAATGCGTGCTAAATGTCCGTTAATCATATGCAACATTACGTATCATTTTTACGTAACAGTTATGTTACATAACTGTTACGTAACATGTTTACATAATGAATGTACTTTACGTATCACGGCTGTTTCAGAGTGAGCTTTACGGCTTCTTGTTTTTTTTTGGAAAATATTGACGTAGGGGGTGTTCCTAAAACATTTATAACTTTTGAAATATTTGAGATAATTTTGTTTTGTAAAAAGAATAAAAACAACAATAAAATGTTTTATCACACGACATTTAATACAGTAGTAAAAAAGCTTCTTTTATTTCATAAAAAACACGACAAATGATGAACTCGGCCAAATTTTAGTAATTTCTCGTAACTTTTTATCAAAGAAAAATCAGAAAAATATAATTCTGATAGTTATTATCAAATACATTCGTTGTTTGACTATTATTAAAATAAACAAACCTTACTTAATTGTTAAAGGTTAACTAAAACAGTCTTTATTGCAGTCTGCAAGCAAACCACATTTATTGCAAAATTATGAAAAATATCGTTTGAAGGGGGATTAGCTGTTAAACAAGTACGTTTTTAAATATGAAATGTGAAAATAATTCATTAAGTTAATAAATTCAATGCATTACAAAATAAAGCCAGATTTCAATTTTGAAAAAAGTCTAATAAAATATTTCATTGAAGTTGAAGTTTTTGAATTGTTCTTCTCTCGCATTCGGTAATAAATTATTTTATAGCATTTGAATCTCTTCTCACAAAAAATAAAACATTTCTTTAAATATACAAATAGCTAATTTAAATTGTTTGGTAATGTGTTTTTATTCTCATAAAAAACTGTTTTATAATAAGTTGATCCACTGATAAGTTCTTTAATTAGAAAAAGATCTTTGTACACCTAGTTGATTATAGATTCAGGCTCCATTCTAAACCAGAAGAAAAGCTTTTATTTAACAGACTCACAATAGTGACAATAGCTTTGACAAATTCTTAATTTAAACTGTATCTTTACAATAACTTGTTATTTATGAGACTTAAATTCTATCCTTTAACCAGAGAGATGGTATGTTGAGCAGAGGTAGAACTAACTTCTGATGATAATAGCCGAATGGGTATCTAATATTTAAATTAAATGTTACATATAATAAAATACAATACATTTTTTAAATTAACTACACAAAAAATTATTTAATATCATAGCCAACAAACATACCAGATGCTCTTATCATAAGTCAAAGTAGTAAGCTATATTTTTACACCGATTTGATGCTAGACTTATATACCATTCTTTAACCTGGATGGTATTGCATAGGTATAATTAACTTGTGAAGATAAAAATAAAATGGGCACCTACCTAATATAAAATTAATATAATAAAAAACAATAAATATTTTAAAGTAAAATTACACAGACATGATAAAACAAAATAAAATTTACTTATTTACTATTTATTTATTTCATCTTAGATATAAAAACTTTTTTTTTTTTTAATTAGACTAAATTTTATGACCACAAACAAGACATAGGCCTTGTCTATAAAATGAACTTTCACCACGCTCAGAACACACAACACACTTTCTCACCTTAGAGGCTTGAAGCTTCCTATCAGCTTTGTTGTGCAATTCAAAGCGTTTTAAAAAAGACGCAGCTTCTGTTTCTGATTTCTTACCGAATGCAACTGTCTTAATTCCTTATTTACACTATTATGCAAACACTCTCCCTCCTCTTCACTCAGCAACCCAATAGTTTTATGCAATTCTACAAATAGTGGCACATTAAAAATGAGCTCATGCATTTTTCGTGTGATACTTTCATTTGGAAAGCAAGCATGAAACTCGATAGCAAATAAATTTACATATTGATGAAGAAATTATCAGAAAGAAATTTTTGCTTAAAAAGAATTGGTTGCAACTTATTAAAAACACTAAACACGCAACAAATCTATTTTTATTAGCTTCATCAACAATCACACTACAAAGTTTATAATGGTTTCTTAAGACTATTTTGCAATGATTACCTACAAACACATTACCATGATACGCTTGTCGCTCAACCTTCATATCTTCAAGGGCCTTATTAAGAGACTTCTCATGAGTCCCCATGCTACTTTTGGATATTTTTTCTAGGTCTTCACACTCCATCTGCAATTTAATATATTCAACATCTAAAACTTCGCGTTGCGCACGTATAAAAGAAATTTTTTCAGAAATATACAGGTCAAGGCATTCTATATCTTCACCCTGACATGCTAAACACTGGTACATCGCTATATCACACAATACACTTCTTTCTGATTCACCAATAATTTCACAAAGTTGATGAAACCATTTTTTACACGTAACACACTGCACCCAATCAATGTTACTATCATATTTTGTAATTAAACATCTGATACTAGCACACATTTTTTGCTGTTTACAGGTTTTTTTTTTATTGGAGGAGTTTAGGGATATGCTATCTAATTCGGAAAAATTGCTATTAAAAGCTAACCATCGTGCCTGTAGATTTGCAATGTCTACAAATTGATTTCCTAATAAACGCAAAGCTTCTGCTGTTTTAAAACATTCAACGCTTTTAGCAGCCCACAATTCATTTGTTCTCACATTCTCATTATGCGACAAAGACGAAACAGCTTGACAATCTAAAGTCTTACACTCCTTCAACAATAACTTATACAGTTTTAACACAACTCCTAACATAATATGCAAAACAGGTGGCACTACATTATCTAAAGTTATTATGGGGAAAATCACAGGAGCAATAATTGATTTATGAAACTTACCTAGAGCTCTTAAGTTTCCACCTTGTCTATTATCACACAAGTTCTCACTGTAAGCACCTTCCAGAGATTGTATTGTCCTCCTTAAGATGTTGCAATTAGCAGGTGTGTGAGGCATAGAAGCATGGTTTCTAAGAGAACTCAATTCAACTAGATCTGTAGAACTAGGAAAGCTAGCAGCTGAACCCTGGTGTCCCAGAACATCATCGATGAAATGAAAATCTCCACCTAAGAACAACCTGACTATTTTGCCTTTTAGCTTAAAATCTGACGACTGAATTCTTTTAATGTCGTTGGCATAATGCCTGAGAATTAAGGCAATATTCTCACGACAGTCTGAACCCTGATACATACAAAACAAATGAACATCATATACAGACCCTGATGATTTAGAATTGGCAACTTCAAAATGGAATTTCACATACTTTCCACCCTTATCCCCAGCAAAAAGGAGCCTTACCTCTTCGCCAAAACCAACATCCGAATTAAGGTGGTCGCGTACATAAAGACTATTAAAAACCTCTTCAATATAAGTTGTCAAATTCTTGACCATCAGTACAGATACTAAACAAGGTGCTTCATTCGCAGATGGATAAAGTAACATGGACTTCACAGTGACATGTTCTTTATTGACATGCATTGTCCGCATTTCTTGTTCTTGTCTTATCTTGGGCTCAGAGGCAAGAATCCTTGCACCAAGATTACACAGAATACGTCTTAACCTACGGAATTCAGCTGTGGGCATCCTTAATTGGCTCTGCAGTTCTACAGTATCAGAAACACTTAATTGCCTAACTAAACCTAACTTGTTTGCTACATAACATTTTATTGACTTTTCACAAAACATAGAATCACAAAACAACATAGACAAATCACTTTCTAAATCTGAACAAGCTAATAATCGAAGAAATATAAAAGCAAGTTTAGATCGTCTAGCTGCAGAATGTCTACTTAACTTAGAATAAGGTTTACCATGACCTAACTTAATATAAGTATATTTTTTACCAACTATGGGCCTTTCAACTGATATAGTCTGTGAATTACTCAACTTAAATCCACAGAACAATTCAGAAGAACCAATGTTGTCATAGTCTAAATAAGAATCCACGATAACTAAATCCTTATCACCGATTAAAAAATGTTTGCAAATCTGGCAACTATTCTGGTTTATATCACTAATTTTTGCATTATTTTTTTCAAGTTTAATTTTTTTTAGCAAACTGACATTTTTAGCACGAGCAGATGCAAATTTACATTGTGCTGTTTTGATTTTTTTTTGAAATAAGTTGGAACTGCTCCTCCTGTTTTAGCCTAATACTCACTTTAATTGAGAACTTAATGAGTTACAATGTGTGTTAAAAGCCCTGTTTTTCGAACTTAAATTTGTAATTTCAGCTTCCAACTTAAATAACTGAGTTTTTAATATCTCTATTTGCTCCATATTTGTTTTATTTTCAGAAGTTAACTTGTCAACTTGACTCAGTAGCTCCTTATTCTTATTTAAAATAAAAAATTCCTCTGCATCTGCTGAATTTTTTTTTTTTTTTGTACATGGAGCTTGCGACAGTTGCATATTAAAAAACAGTTCATTTTTTAAAGAATTATTTTTATAATGAATTTTTTGGCGTACTAACTTTCTGCACATCAGGTCAAATTCCTCATTGCTAGGCAAAATAAAATCTATTGGCAAGATATAGCTCATAAAACTATATAAATCTTTTCTTAATTGAAAAACTGACATTAAAATTGAAATTACTTTGTTAGTGATTTTATCACTGCTAATTATTCGCTTAACTAAAGGAAAGTTACATTCATCTTTCCAACAATCTTCCCATTCAATATATAGTTGCAAAACTTTTCTCTCTGCAGAATACATAGTTATAAAACAAACACTGACGTTACAATACAAATACAATACAAACAACTTAATTAAAATTATTATTTGACAAATAGATGCAATAGATATAATAGGATTAACAAACTTATCTGATAACAGTCGAATCGAATCCACGAGTCGAGAATATTCCGCCAAACTTTGTTTATTTTATACTTAAAAATTTGTCTCGCCAAAACAGTAGTTCAGTTGAAATTGCTAAGATAATTGCTTGGGACGTAACGCATTTAAGGTTACGTCATCGCTTTTTAATGTTTATAAAAATTTACGCGAAAACTGAAAATATTTGTTGCTAAACATGCTAAGTTTGAAAAAATAATAGCTGACATAGCTAGAGG